>OX637581.1:2915408-3242796 GCA_951800085.1 Comarum palustre
TAAGCTAAAAGTGATCAGTTAGCTGCCAATCAAAACAAGACCAAACTGGCAGCTATATAGCAGCAACAGAAGAATTAGGAAAATTGCTTACGATCTCACCTTTAGAAGCACGTGCCTAGATGATCACATCCATGGCTGAGATGCCCATCATAAAACGAACTCACGTTCTAGTCTCAAAATCATAAGCTAAAAGTGATCAGTTAGCTGCCAATCAAAACAAGACCAAACTGGCAGCTATATAGCAGCAACAGAAGAATTAGGAAAATTGCTTATGATCTCACCTTTAGAAGCACGTGCCTAGATGATCACATCCATGGCTGAGATGCCCATCATAAAACGAACTCACGTTCTAGTCTCAAAATCATAAGCTAAAAGTGATCAGTTAGCTGCCAATCAAAACAAGACCAAACTGGCAGCTATATAGCAGCAACAGAAGAATTATGAAAATTGCTTACGCAATAAAAAACATGGTCTTACATGACCAGTATGACTACAATGTCCAGTTTCAACTCACAGATCTGACTTTTCAAATAAAATCCCCACGCCCTGTTCCACTCTTTGACCATTTGCAGGTATCAAAGATGTTCTCAACAAAATCTTTAGCATTGATATATAGCTACAATATGCAACAAAGTCTCCAAGGGCATTCGTACAACAGACAATTAGAGGCCAAGTTTTGTGAGGAGTTCAGGCCATCTTGGAGTTTCTTCATCAAAAATGTAAGTCAACGGGGAATATAGAACCCCACTGCCTCCGATCTGCACAAATTATTGCATGGAATTTATGCCTCGAAGGAAACAAATGAGTTTATCAGACATAAAATAAGATGTAAAAATTTATAATCAGAGGAGTCCTATGTATTGCAAAATTTATAACATGGCATGCACAAATTGAATGTGCAGCAAAAATGCTACACAGTGAAACTTCAATATATTCACTTCAATCAATCACAAAAAAAATCATGTTGAAAAGACAAAATTGTGTACCCACTGGGAAGGGTACCAATTGAAATTTAGAGCAACGATACCCCAAAGTTCCAATAACTAATTGGAATTTGAAAACTATTTCAGACCAATTTTCTGTTGTAAATCCTAAATAATTTCATACTTCAATGACTAATAATTAAACTACAAAACACATTCAGACTCCTTTGAAACCCTTGGAAGTAAGAATGCCTAATCCTAATTTGTCTAGCAAGTTCAGTTGTGTAAAGAACAAGCAAACTAGAGATGTCTAACCAATTCAGGAAAATTAAAATGAAAATTAAATTTCCTATGATATCCATTTAATGCCTTAGGCAGAGACAAGCTAGAAAAAAAATTAGCTGCTTTGGATGTGAAAGTGAGGATAAGCATAACAAGCACTCTAAAAAAACTTGAGATGTGAAGCCAAATCAGCTTCCATAATATTAAAAAATTATAAAAGAAAGATCATTGCTCACCGCTCTCAATTGTTGTACAGACTTGTAGAGGGCCTTTTTTGGCACACATATGACAATGGCATAGTAATCTGCTGTTATTTTCCCATCACGTTTGCAATACACTGTACTAACAGTGGGTCCCTGCATGAACCATTTACATTGTTGGGAAAGGATCAGTACGTGACCAAGAAAAGGCAGGTTACTATTGTCATACTGCAACTGGCATCTATTCCTTCTACAGGAAATAAAGTGTAAAATTAAGGTTTATGTAAAGCTAAATAAAATTCCAACCGCACCTGCAAACCAGCTAATGATGGCTGGCTAAGGACTCGCTCAGCCACTTCTTGTGCACTATTTCCCCTCATATTTGCAACCACCTGTCATAATTAAGTGAGAAAACAGCAAACCCCTGAAGATACAAACATATAAAGTTTGGAATGATGATAAACCCACCTGGTACTGACCCTCTGCCTTTAGATGTGCCTCCAATCTTTCTAGAATCTCATGTGTCGTATCAAGTGCACTTTTCCTTTTTAGCAAGGATCTCTTGCTTGCAACAAGGACTGCCTATAGAAAATTTAATTCCCATTTCAGAATAGATTGGAAAATAAAGCAGGATGCAGAACCAGCTCCTTTTAGTTAGCATCCTAAGCACTACCAGAAAACATGCAAGATGAGCCATAACCCAAAAAGCTTACTTGACTTCGCAACACAACTCCTCCCTCGATCTCTTTCAAATTGTTTTCTTTCAGTGTTATCCCACTACTCACAAGGTCCAAAATTGCGTCAGCTATCCCCATCTGCATATGAAAGAGACATGATATAATCATCTTTGACTTTCACCGATTATAGTAAACCCTTTAGCTTCAAATGTGATGCGAACAACACCACATCAAAGACTACGAAACGTTGAACACCACTGCCATTATCAACTAGCTAACTACAGTCATTTTAGTGGTGCATCCTGACTTTTTGAACTAGTCCAGTTTCCAAAAGACAAGATTATGTTGAGACACCAACTATCTGAAGCCATCTGAAGCAAAATAGTCCGAAAAATAAAACTAGACATTGAAAAAAACTGATAACCTTTTGTTTAATGGAATATTGAGATAGTATTAATAAAATAATCAGTAATAAAATAACTAGAACTGATATCCATGTCGGGCAGTATGCATCATCTTACTGAACATTACAACCACATAGAAGGGAAAAGAATAATGCTCCTGGTATCAAGTCACAACAATACCATATTCTTACCGCAGGAGCTGCCTCAAGTGCTCCATCTGCTGTTGAAAAGCTCACATGCTCCAGTCCATTATCTTTTACAAATTTAGGACCCAACTGCAATGGAAGGAAACTGAAAATTAAAATTGTAACACAATCCTTACTGACAGAAATATACAAAAAAAAAAGAAGAGAAGAATAAACAACGAAAAATCTCCAACACATTGCTTACATAGGTGAAGCCAGTAGCAACACGTAGAGGTTTCTCTTTAGTCCATTGAGGCATTTGTGCCAGCTCATTAAGTGAATTAATGTTCTCAAAAATCCCATATTTTGGTATCTGAAAAAACAAAGAATGTATAAAGATGATGGTCAAATGACTGACATAAATAGAGTAGGCTATTTATCAAAACAATTATTAATGATAATAAAAATTATAAACACACTCACTGCAAGGGATAAGTGGCACTCCCCATATCCAAGAGCATCATGAATAATGATAAGATCTTCACTGCCCTGAAAAGAGCCCATAGATGAGTTGCTTTGATAAGAATCCAACTGATAACCAAATATTTTGGAGAACAAACAGAAGAAATAGCAACAAGTTTGAAATAAATGGGCAACTTGACTACATCTTGCTTTTTTTCCTTTATAAATAAAACATGAAGAATGAAAAATTCCAACACACACAGTCGAGTTCCAGTAACCACATCTTAAACAGTAACATACTTTATCACAGTAATTTGGGATAACATACATAGGTAAACAGCAAACGATTTTCAAAAAAGAAAAAAACAGCATGATTGCAAGTCATTAAGAAACATAAACAAACTAAGAATCAAGCAAATTATATCAGAATAATTATATAACTAAGAATCAAGCACGACGGCTTAATTATATCAGAATTGAAATACAACTAAACTCACAAACAGTCTCGCACAATGTACAGGACTTGGGACAGCTCATGACTTTTGGTTTCGATTATATAGTCCATATATACACAACCAAACAACAACTAAAATCACTTTAAACACTGTTTTTGACAGCCTACCGCAGGGTTTATGTAACCTTTCATGTCAATAGTATTGCTTTGTTCCTCCAAACTCTCGAGTCAAAAATTTCGACACAAATGAATACCTGTGCATATTCACTGACAGTGTCCAAACCGGCAATGCCGAGGTCCAAATCGCCAGACAGCAACTTCCTCACAATATCCTTGGGCCTTTGAAACCACACTTCCGAATTCGAAAGCTGCACCAAACAAAAGTACATACGAATTAGACTGAAACATGCAAAAGGATTCCAGAAAGATGATAAGAGAGTGAAAATGACCTCAGGGATTTTGGCGACGTACTGGCGAGGATTGACGTGCTTGACGGACAGCTGGCAGTCCTTGAGGAGATCCAGAGTGTCGGCGGCCATGCGGCCTTTGCTCGGCAGTCCCAGCCGAATCTCTCTCCTCTCCTCCGCCGCCGACGCCGACGGGGAGGCGGAGCAGAGGATTCTGAACGACGGCGAGGCCCGAGTGAGGAAGAAGGGGCATTTGGGTGGGTTTGCCGCCAACATTTTTGGGATAGAGTGGCCGGCGGCGGTGAAAGAGGGAAGGGAAACCGAAGGAAGAGAGCGAGATTTGAACGACACTGTGAGACAAGGGTATGGATCTCACCCCTTGGAGGGTAGGGTTCCCAAAAATTCCTATAAGCGGAGTTGTCATGGCCGGTAACAGTTTTTTTTCTCTTTTTCTTTTTTATGCTAAAAGAGTTTACAAAGTAGGTAGAGTAAAATTTACATCACGCCCTACAAACGGAGGAAACCACTCTTTCTAGTAGCCAGCACTACAAAAAACGATCTTTGGACGACGAAGAGACCAGAAACAGAGCGACGAAAGCAAATTTCGTCATCTAAGAGGAATTTTAGATGACGAAAATATGTGTCGTCGGCTAAGAGTTAAAAATCGTCGTTTAAGTTAAAATTTAAAGCGACGAAAACTGAAATCGTCGCCTAAGGCTATCCCTTCGTCGCCTAAGGCTATCCCTTCGTCGCCTAAGGTCCAGTCTTGGGAGACGACAAGAAGTTTCGTCGCCTAAAGCCTAACCGTCGTCGTCTAAGAGGGTATCTCTTAGGCGACGATAGCTTTGTCGTCGCCTAAAAGGGTCATTCTTAGGCGACGACATATTTGTTGTCGCCTAAGATCCGAAAACCTTAGGCGACGACGTCCCTCTTGGGTGACGATTTTTTTTAAACTTTAGGTGACGAATTTTTCGGTTTCGTCACCTAAGGTTATTTTTCGTGTTTCATTTTGATTTTTTTTTCATTGTGGTTTAACCTTCTGTTTTTTGTTATTGTTACAACATTTCGTCGGCTAAGAGTATCCAAATAAAATAAATTAAAACAGATTGAAATTAAATATTAGGGTTTTAATTTTTGGTAAAATTTTTTACCGGTGATGCGTCTCGTCGATTTGAAACTATTTTCAGTTGAATGTCCGGCCAAATTACGTGATTTAGAGGGTCGAATCGCAGTTTTCGTCCGTTTAAGGGTTTGACCGTACGGATTGAACACTTAACGTTGTCGGATGGACTTGAATTTTTTCCCACACACATAACTCATGATGGTGCTCATATCTGACGGTCAGTTTTCCGTTTCTCATGTTCGATCATCAAAATCACAACATACCTACTAATGTTGTATGACTTGTTTATACAAGTGTGGAGTTCAAGTATCGTTTTTAATACAAAACTATATGTAAAGGCCTCCAATGCAAAAAATTCGTGAAATAAGATATGACTAGAATGGTGAAATACGTCTACGGTTGAAAAATCAGGGTATTCCGGTAAACTCTCGATGCCGATTGTTGGGGTCAACGCAATTTTACCATATTTCTCCCTATGTGTAGCCCTATCTCGGGTGGTTATTTTTGGTAAAACTTTTATACCGGTGGATGCGCCTCGTCGATTTGAAACTATTTTCAATTGAAGGTCCGGCCAAATTACATGATTTAGAGGGTCGAATCATCGTTTTCGTCCGTTTAGGGGTTTGACCGCACAGATTTAACACTTAACGTTGTCGGATGGACTTGAATTTTTTCCCACACATAATTCATGATTGTAGCACCCCTGGGGGGGTAAACTACAGTAGCCATGAATTTAAGCCAATAAGAAGCCAACACGTCCGAAGGACGTGCCAACAACTTATTAACCTAAAGTCGTAGGCTTTTTAGTGAGTAAAATAAAAACTAAACTCTAAATACTTTGAGTGGCACCACATGAAATCCTTAAAACAATCATCAGAGTTTATCTAATTTCGCGGAAGGTGGTCAAAATAAAGGGGACAATTTAAAAACTTTAGCGACAACAATAAAAATACACAACATGGTTAACAAATCGGGATGACACTTTTACTGTTTATGTAGTAAGCTCTGGTAAATGACTCAAAGGGTAAAACCGGAATAGGGAGTTCACTTGGACCGAACATCGAGGAAGGAATGAAGCTCCACACATAGCTCTCTCTATCTTTCCCGTCACAGTACCTGCAAACAATCTGTTGTAGGGGTGAGCGTCGTCCTCGCGTGCTCACGTAGGCCCACCAATGATAGGTTTGAAAACCAAAAACCGTATATATACATATAGATTTGAGCTCGTAATAAAACCATTTATAAAATCCTTGGCACACAAAAACCATCATTTTATATCATTTAGGAAAACAGTGCAGTATGCTAAAAACATAGGGGCCCAGAGCGCTCAATGTACAAGTACAGCCTGCAGGACTTCGAATCTCAGTAACCGAAAACTTCGAAAATCTATAGAAAATAAACCGAAGCTCCGAAAAATAATCCGAAAATACCGGGAGACTCGTGTCGACACGTACTATGACATCGAGTCATTAAATCAGGTATTTGGATAACTTTGAAAAACTCGAAAATGAACGTGGTAATTAGCTCGCGAAGTTACCGAATGCGACTTAAACCTCAGTAACTCGCCATTAACCACGGTTAAATCGTGCGGGGTCCCACACTCTACCCCCCTTAAAGAAATTTCGCCCTCGAAATTCACATACCAAACTTGTCACTGATCAAGGGTCAATTTCTCTGTCAATCTCCGTCCCTTCGGAATCAAGTTGACTAAACTTTGCCAGTCCACGTGTTGCAACGTCACAACCGATACCCTGGTGACTTTAGTCCACCAATAGCCTCGTTTACCGCGAGTCCAATTTTCTTCAAGTTCACTGAATTTTCCGCTGAAGCTTGAAACTCTCCTCGTAACCCAAACAACAATGCCAATACCAAGACATGTGCACTCAAGCATTTCCACCTTTCGTTACCTCGTGTAACGAGTGCTGAAGTCACGATCTAAGTGTAACCGTCGATTCGATCGTCAATCTTGCAGGTTCTATAGCCACGTAACAACCTCGAACTTGTCACTTTCTCGTCTTGATCGCAAAGACAAGATACTCGAAACAAGCTGTCACATCCGCTAACGTATAGCGTCACAAAGTCCTCGTGCTAAAACGACTTTAACAAATCCTCACTGTAGGAGAGGATGCACAAATACCAACTGACAAGTGATGTCACACAAGATCATACCTTTCTTTGCAGCGTCGTGCTTACACGATCGATGAACCACGAACAATGTCTCCACATCGAAGAACCACTAATGAATGAGCCAAATCAATCATGTTATCGTACTTTCAACTCTTTGATGACTCGTAACGATGTCGTCGATAGACTTTTCCTCGAAGTCAAAACCGCGAATCTAGTATCCACGTCATCGAAAATCGGAACAGACACTCGCAGATGCTTTCGCTAATCCACTCCTTTGATACCACCACGACGTCGAGTCATCCCATGCGAGTGTTTCCGTCAAGCTCCATCAGAAAAATAACAGTCAGCCTTGATAACACGTTCGAAAAGATCAGAAGACGTCTTAGCTACCAAATCCTATTTAAAGGATCAATACGTCTTCGCCTCTGAAGCTGTCAGGTCGCACCTCGTACGAAGCTTTCCTTAAGGTAGAATCTCAGGTTCCACACTTGTCAAGAGGGATGTCACACGTCATCAACATCGTAAAACGTTCTCCAGGTCTCTTGCTTAACAGATGTTTCCCTCATTACCGTGCCTCGTCATAGATCACAGCGTTTTCTAACTCAAACCGAACAACGCTTTATCTATGAATCAGTCATAGGCACCAGATACCTCGAAAACATACTTTCTTGCCCGTGATCGCTTGTTGAAGAAGTGATTAACTCAAGGGTAATTTCCACCTCGAAGTCCAACACTTGGTTGAACTGAGACTCCTTGATAATGTCCTCTGGCCACAAACTTTCTCATCTCTTTACACTTTTTTTTTCCTTTTCAGTGGCCCACTACCAACTTGCACTGTAGTGATGTTTCCTTTTGTCACTGAATTTCACAAACTCGAAGCTGACCAAGATTTCGATATTCTGAATATCGGTCAATCTTAACTGCATGACTGTTGCAGGGGAAAATTAGTACCTACTTCCTTGTCAAGCCAACAAGTTACCACCAAAGTTTATGGTACTAACTGAATATCCTTAGGTACACTTCCTTCCTTGTCTCAGACCGTTTGTTCAAATCATGAAGCTACCACTTGGTCATCAAACAGTGTTTTACACTTTTCCTCACTTCAGACTTTCCATGCATAGAGTTCAAGCTGAAAACAACATGTCCAATTTCACCCATGGACAATTGATAAAGTTGCAAACTCTAAATACAGATAACCAAACTGATGCACAACTCGAGTTCGTCGTTCCAATCTTTGACAATTCGGTCGTACAACATTTTCCTGACACCTCATCCAACATACCAAGTCGAGGGTAAGGCCTCACATATTCTTACTATCACGTTCACATCACACTCTTAATTCAGGACCTCAAAAGGTCAACACAGTTTCCAAAGCTTCACCACACGTCAGAGTAACCACAAGCGTCGACGCCAAGCTTTAACAATGCACTGGGAATGATACGATACTCATCGCTTAATCCACTTCCTCGAATGTCTCTTTCACATTACGGAGGATAATACCAATCACCTCGACGCCACATTACAACTTTCCACACTAGGGGAGAGACACCACTGATCCGTCGTAACTCATGCTAATACTCAACCAAGCACGTACGACAAATGCAAACTCTGTCTCAAAGACTATAAACAAACAACGGAGTCTCCTAACTCCAATAAGAACTGGGATACCACCTTGAATTCCACCAACAATAACATCTCTTTTCGATCACGAACTTCCTTTACAGGATCTGCCGCTAAGGGAATCTGATATCTCCTTTAAACTCCAGGATCTACCACTACGGGATCCACAATCCTCAAACTCAGGGATCTACCACTACGGGATCCTCAATCTGAATCTCAAACCCAAGGGCCTCATCTCCAACTCACTATCTCAGCAAGGAGGGTCCGTAAACACAATCCAGATACCATGCTCATGTACATCAAATCTCATAGCCTGCGGCTCAAATAACATGCTCTGGCCCTACATGCAATCTCATAGCATAAACAATATCCATCACTCATAGCACATGCACAAGGTTTTCCTCCATACCATAAACAATCCAAACAGGACGTTTTCACATCCATAATCCCCAAGTATGCCAAGTTTTTTTTTAGAGCTCAAAATCTATAGTTTTAATTTACTACCACTCTTATCATATGTCGCAGTCCGTGTACTGTGAGAGAGCTAAGTGTGAAAATACTCGATGAAACAATGACCTCAGTACGTATCAAATAGGTTTGGACATAACAGAAGCACAAGAAATTCTTCTGTGGTCATTCGGGTACGCAAGACAAAGCAATGGTCAAGATACTCAGGCAGGACATAACACAAGAATAGAATCAAGGTGACAACATGGCTTTTTAGCTCAAGGCACAACTGTCACTGCCATAAAACAAATCTTAGTCACAAAGGGATTTCACATAGTACCAGAAGGCAACGAGTCAGATTTAAGAAATGACAAGGGTAGGAACACGACTCGTGAATGAATTTAAAGTTGTCGCTAAAATTTAAAATCGTAAATGAAAAGTCCCAAGTGAGAATTTTCAAACCCTTTTTATGCCAACTCACGAAACTCTACTAGCTCCGAAATTTCATAAAGACCACTTTCGGAAAAAGTTTTGAAGCGCAAGCACAGACTTTAAGGCATCAGAGGTTTTAAAACATTTTAAAAAAACAAAAGTCCGGTGAACGATTGCTCTGATAACTACAGTAGCCATGAATTTAAGCCAATAAGAAGCCAACACGTCCGAAGGACGTGCCAACAACTTATTAACCTAAAGTCGTAGGCTTTTTAGTGAGTAAAATAAAAACTAAACTCTAAATACTTTGAGTGGCACCACATGAAATCCTTAAAACAATCATCAGAGTTTATCTAATTTCGCGGAAGGTGGTCAAAATAAAGGGGACAATTTAAAAACTTTAGCGACAACAATAAAAATACACAACATGGTTAACAAATCGGGATGACACTTTTACTGTTTATGTAGTAAGCTCTGGTAAATGACTCAAAGGGTAAAACCGGAATAGGGAGTTCACTTGGACCGAACATCGAGGAAGGAATGAAGCTCCACACATAGCTCTCTCTATCTTTCCCGTCACAGTACCTGCAAACAATCTGTTGTAGGGGTGAGCGTCGTCCTCGCGTGCTCACGTAGGCCCACCAATGATAGGTTTGAAAACCAAAAACCGTATATATACATATAGATTTGAGCTCGTAATAAAACCATTTATAAAATCCTTGGCACACAAAAACCATCATTTTATATCATTTAGGAAAACAGTGCAGTATGCTAAAAACATAGGGGCCCAGAGCGCTCAATGTACAAGTACAGCCTGCAGGACTTCGAATCTCAGTAACCGAAAACTTCGAAAATCTGTAGAAAATAAACCGAAGCTCCGAAAAATAATCCGAAAATACCGGGAGACTCGTGTCGACACGTACTATGATATCGAGTCATTAAATCAGGTATTTGGATAACTTTGAAAAACTCGAAAATGAACGTGGTAATTAGCTCGCGAAGTTACCGAATGCGACTTAAACCTCAGTAACTCGCCATTAACCACGGTTAAATCGTGCGGGGTCCCACAATGATGGTGCTCATATCTGACGGTCGGTTTTCCGTTTCTCATGTTCGATCATGAAAATCAAAACATACCTACTAATGTTGTATGACTTGTTTATACAAGTGTGGAGTTCAAGTATCGTTTTTAATACAAACTATATGTAAAGGCCTCAAACGCAAAAAATTCGTGAAATAAGATATGACCAGAACGGTGAAATACGTCTACGGCTAAAAAATCAGGGTATTCCGGTAAAGTCTCCATGCCGGTTGTTGGGGCCAACACAATTTTACCATATTTCTCCCTATGTGTAGCCCTATCTCGGGTTGTTATTTTTGGTAAAACTTTTATACCGGTGGATGCGCCTCGTCGATTTGAAACTATTCTCAGTTGAAGGTCCGGCCAAATTACGTGATTTAGAGGGTCGAATCGTCGTTTCCGTCCGTTTAGAGGTTTGACCGCATGAATTGAACACTTAACGTTGTCGGATAGACTTGAATTTTTTCCCACACACGTAATGTATGATGGTGCTCATATCTGACGGTCGGTTTTTCTGTTTCTCATGTTCGATCATCAAAATCACAACATACCTACTAATGTTGTATGACTTGTTTATACAAGTGTGAAGTTCAAGTATCGTTTTTAATACAAACTATATGTAGAGGTCTCAAACGCAAAAAAGTCGTGAAATAAGATATGACCAGAACGGTGAAATACTTCTACGGCTGAAAAATTAGGGTATTCCGGTAAAGTTTCGATGTCGGTTGTTGGGGTCAACGCAATTTTACCATATTTCACCCTATGTGTAGCCCTATTTCGGGTGGTTATTTTTGGTAAAACTTTTATACCGGTGGATGCGTCTCGTCGATTTGAAACTATTCTCAGTTGAAGGTCCGGCCAAATTATATGATTTAGAGGGTTGAATCACCGTTTTCGTCCGTTTAGGGGTATCTCTCTTCGGTGACGACATAAGTATTTCGTCGCCTAAGAGAAACCTACTTAGACGACAAAATACTTATGTCGTCGTCTAAGATGTAGGGTATCTCTCTTAGGCGACGACATAAGTATTTCGTCGCCTAAGAGAACCTTCTTAGGCGACGAAATACTTATGCCGTCGCCTAAGAGGTCGGTATAACCAAAGTCCCTAACTTTCTCTCCCTCTCCTCCGCCTCCCTCTCCCTCTCCTCTGCTGCTGCCCCTGCCGCCGTGCCGCAGTGCCGCCGCGCCCCCCACAAGAATCGAAAACCACAAGAATCGGATTTCATGATTGATTTAGATGATTTTGAATTTACTTTGGACTAAATTTATATATTTGTACATTTATGAACAATTTAGATAATTTGTAATGAAAAATTTGTTGTTTTGTTCTTGAAATTTTTTGTGTTGTTATTTATATTTTATAAAAATTTACAAACCTAAATAAAAAAATACAGAAAATACTTCAGGCGACGAAATAAGGTATTTTTCATCGCCTAAGAGAGGTTTAGGCGACGACTTTTGCACCATCTCGTCGTCTTAAGATCACTTAGGCGACGAAATATACCACTTTCGTCACCTAAGAGTTTTTTAATTTTTTTTAACATAAGGCGACGAATATACACGTATCATCGCCCAAGGTATAACACTTAGGCGACGAAACTAGCGTCGTCGCCTAAGATCTAGACTCTGAAACGACGAACAATTTTTCGTCTCTTAAGAGTATCACTCTTAAGCGACGACGGCTATTTAGGCAACGAAATGTGTGTTGTCGCCTTAACTTAACTCTTAGGCGACGACAGGGATTTATTTCGTCGCCTAAGATCTTGGGCGACAGACTTCTTGCGACGACACTTTAGGCGACGACGCTTCGTCCCCTAAGATCTAGGGCGACGAAATTTCTTCGTCGCCCTAACACTATGTTTTGGTAGTGTAGGCCTTCAAAGCTGGTAACCAAGATTTGCAAGCGCATCGTCATCGAAGATGGGAGAACATGATGCACCGGCAATAATTAATTGTATTTTTGTTAGCTTTCACATATTTCATAAAACTCCATTTGTATCTTCGATCCTATTTTAGAAGACAAATCCAACTCTTATCCGTCGTGTGTATATATATATATATATATAATTAAACTCTATTATTACCAAATGTATACATCTATATATACATTTTAATTATAATTAATATAATCACCATATATATATACATGTCCTTTCTTAGGTGGAGGAGAACCGTCGCCGGCGCCACGATGGTGCTAGATGGAAGAGAACGGAGGGATGTCCGCAGTTTAAGATGAGTGCGGACGTCCGCCTCATAATAAGCAGAAAACCACCTATCAAAGATACCATATTCCTTATGCAAATATGTCAATGTAGTAAAATGACAAATAGAGGTCATTACCCACAGAGGATTGATAAAACTTACTTAAAACACAAACAGAGCGTAAATCAAAAATTTGGCAGACTCGACCTAGATACAGAAACCTAATTAATTAGCTAATCTAAACTTAACCAAAAATCATGAAATTAAATACACCATATACTAGACACAGGGGCGGACTACCATACAAAATATGAGGGTATTCGAAGTTGATTTGTAGTTGAAAAAAAATAAGCAAAACAAAAGTTGATGTAAATATTGAGAGAAACAATACCTAGGAACTTCTCTCCACCACTAGACATGCTTCAATCACCTCAAAGCAATCTAAATGAATATAGATGAATGCATTCACAGTTAAGCCAATGTCGTTAGGTCATTAACCGTATTACGTTCTCTTACTTGTCATGTTAAGTGAAATGTCGTTATCGTCTTAACTATATTTTCAATTAATTGATCTATCAAATGTCGGTATCTAGAACAAAATAACTGAAATCATTAAGATCTAAGAATGTGTGGGACCCCGCACGTTTTAACCGTGGTTAATGACGAGATACTGAGGTTTAAGTCGCATTCGGTAACTTCGCGAGTTAACGACCACGTTCATTTTCGAGTTTTTCAAAGTTCTCCAAATACCTGATTTAATGACTCGATGTCATAGTACGTGTTGACACGAGTCTCCCGGTATTTTCGGATTATTTTTCGGAGCTTCGGTTTATTTTCTATGAATTTTCGAAGTTTCCGGTAACTTTTAATTATCATTCCGGTAAATTAGTTTTACCATTTTACCTTTTACCTTTTTACCTCCTTTAAATCTTGACCGTCAGATCTTTTCCAGATCAGATCTCAACCGTCCAATCCTCTATAAATAAAGGGTGAGTTTTGACTCGGTCAAAACTCACTAAACCGGTCAACACGAGCTCACCCCGAGCTCTCGCCTCCTCCGCTGTTCTCCGCCCGGCGCCGGCAACTCCGGCCACCCCAGGGCGGCGGACCAGCTTCATTCTCTCCCTCTTCTCCTCCTCTACCTGACCCAACCTTCGGAATATCCAAGCATCCACCGTGCAAGGAGATCGAAGTTCACTGACTCGGCGGTCAACGACCGATTTCTGGCGAACCAGGCGGCGACTCGACCTCCAACCGGTATGGTTCTTCTTCTTTTCTCTTCCTCTTCCTTTTCCTTGCTTCTGATCATTTGATTCAAGCCTTAATCGAAATCCCCTCTTCTCACTGTTTTTACTATTTTCTGGGTTCCTGGGTTCTTGGCTCCGGCGACGTCTTCTGATGAACTTCTCGAGCTCAGGTGAAGCTGGAAGCAACGGTTTAAAGTTGAGGAGGAGCTTGGTGGCAGCTGGTGGGGTTTTGGACCGAGGCAGTGAGCTGCTCGGTGTGCTGCAGCTGTGAAGGAGTGAAGAGTGGAGTGTACAGAGGGAAGGACAGAAGGAGCAGAGGAGCAGAGGGGGCTGCTGGTACTGGTTTGGAGGTGAGGGACAGATTTCATGGTTTTTGACCTACTGTGTTTTGTTACTGTTGTTGTTGTTTCTGGTTGTTGATCTGCTTCTGATGTTGTTTTCCTGCTTGTTGTCGATAACTTGGAGGCGAAGAAACGAGGGAAACTCTGACGAATTTCCGGCAAGTTGACCGGAATCCGGCAGAGGATTCTGGCAAGTTGCCGGAATCCGATAACGATTTCGGTGATGCAGTTAAACCGGCAGAAACGTCGAAAGGTAGTCTTCGACTCCTTAAGAATGTGTTGTTTCCGTTTAAAGGAATTAAAGTTAAAGTAATCAGAAATTACGTAAGGAAACGTATAAAAACGGAAACTAACCGTAATTGGGATATTTCCATTTTGGAAACCTGATAATTTGGGAACTTTCCATTTTGGGAAACCTACTAAGTTGGGAAACTTTCCATTTTGGGAAAGTTTCCATTAAGGGAAAGTTACATTTTCAGAAAAATGGTTAAAGAATTGAAGTTCAATGAAGTTTAACACAGGTTGGTTAAATTGGTAGTGTTAAATTGTTATCGGAAAAATGATAACTGAAATTCTGGAAAATGTTAAGTTGACCATGTTAAGTAAAGTTGGTGTTTCACGTAAATCGGTAAATCGACTCTTGGTAAATAAATTGATTAGTGTGACACGTTGGGTGTCCATAGTAATTCAACGAGTTATTATGTGACACCCTAACGTCAGATTAAAATGGTAAAGGAAAGTTCGGAAGTTTAGTCGGACTTCCGGTAAATGACTAAAGAGTCGATAACTGGAAAAGAAAGTCAAAAAGGTTAAAGTGCCATAAAAGGAAATTGGTTAGTCAACTTAGTCAATGCGGTCATTCCTGGTCAAACTAGGAATGTTGTGGTCAACTGAACTGTTATTGTTTCTTGGTTGCTAAGCTACTCAATTCTGCAGTGATTATTGGACTAGGTAGCTTACGCGGTGACCTCGGCTCACCGAGGCAGCTCCTAGAAGCTTGGAGCTTACGTAAGGAACGGTAATTTCAGGTAGGGAATCTGAACCCCCTTGGTAGTGGTTTTATTTATATAAGTGAAAGTGCATGATTTTGTATGCTCATGGTCGATGCCTCGGGAAAGTTTTCTTTATATTAAATGATAAATGATTTATGATTGGGCCAAGAAAATCCGAGGCTAGACGTAAATGATTTAGTGTGTGTGTGGTGACTCGGATCGAAAAGTAGTACCGTCGTCCTGATTTCTGGTGCTTAGCCTGAGAGTGACGGGACCTAGTATCTAGTACTCCCGCGGTGTCGAGACCGTGAACCTCCAGAGGGTGGTGCCATGTTTATTTTATTTTCCCGCTTACGCTCGTCTCGCACAGAGTTAAGCGAGTCGTAAGTGCGGTGTGTTGTTTATGGGCACTGCAGTAAATGGACACTCTAGCTACTACGCGTTTACAAGCGCATAGGTAGTTGGCCCCGGTTTGCAGTGAAGACAAACCCGGGATTCGGCTGTCCAGATCCGAGGAGTCCTGCAGGCTGTATTGTTCACTGAGCGCTCTGGGCCCCTATGTTTTTAGCATACTGCACTGTTTTCCTAAAGGATAAGAAATGATGTTTTTGTGTGCCAAGGATTTTCTAAATGGTTTTATTACGGGCTCAAATCTATATGTATGTATATACGGTTTTTGGTTTTCAAACCTATCATTGGTGGGCCTACGTGAGCACGCGAGGACGACGCTCACCCCTACAACAGATTGTTTGCAGGTACTGTGACGGGAAAGATAGAGAGAGCTATGTGTGGAGCTTCATTCCTTTCTCGATGTTCGGTCCAAGTGTACTCCCTATTCCGGTTTTACCCTTCGAGTCATATACCAGAGCCTTTTTCATAAACAGTAAAGGTGTCATCCCGATTTGTTAACCATGTTGTATATTTTTATTGTTGTCGCTAAAGTTTTAAATTGTCCCCTTTATTTTTACCACCTTCCGCGAAATTAGAAAAAACTTTGATGATTGTTTTAAGAATTTCATGTGGTGCCACTCAAAATATTAAAGTTTAAATTTTATTTTACTCACTAAAAAGCCTACGACTTTAGGTTAATAAGTTGTTGGCACGTCCTTCGGACGTGTTGGCTTCTTATTGGCTTAAATTCGTGACTACTGTAGTTTACCCCCCAGGGGTGCTACAAAATGTTTGAATAACAAAAAAGAATTTAAAGACAATGTCAGTAGCCTTAGATTACTAAGGAATCAGTTCACACAAGTACCTGCAAGGAACTCATTATCTCTCACAGAATATGCAATGATATGTCGATCATGTACACATTCAAGATAATAAACCCTAAAAAATGCATCAAAGTGTCGACCTAAGAAAATACTCAATATGATTATCAATAAACAAATAGTAAAGAAATTCTCATCTAAAAATTATTTAAATTAATTGTGGTTCAAAATCGAAGACATATCTAGGGCTTTGAACAGCCCCTAACTACTAAAAAGTTTAGTTACACATAGTTTGAATAAAAGCATCAAAGAATATATGAAAGATGAATTACAGAAGGAGAATAAAGAACTCTTGTAAGATTGCAGATTGCAATTGATATTGCTTGTTGCTTGTTGTAATTAATCCTTCTTTTTTTTTCTCTTCTTCTCAAGTTTTTTTTTCCAATCTGTTCTCTCCCGTTCTTCTTTAGAGTATCCGATTATATTAGGGTTAGGGAACCCTCAATTTTTGTCCATGGGCTTGCCGAGACGGTTGGGCCTTGAAATTAAAGTTTCGGTCCATTATCAGATTTTCAGCAGATTTGACCTTTGAGCACTAAAACGATCATAACTTCTTCTAAAAAAGGTATTGACAATCCGTTAAAAGTTTTAGAAAGTAGACTCTTCAAGATTTCCGGTGATATAAAGTTTATCTCCTAGATCATTATGAGCTGATCACAATATTCTATCCTTGACAACTCTTGACAACTCTTCATAATCCTTTCCTTCGAAGATATGAAATCATTTTCCTTTAAGATTTCTCCAATTTTGCTTTATATTTTCTTTTTTTGCTTCGAACACCTAATGAACATAAAAAAATAAATCAAATAGAAAAATATACTAAACTAACATAGTAAAGAGGGTAAATAACCACCATAACGTCGCATATTTATGCTCTTATCACCATATATATATAGAGTCATTCTACTAAGGGATCTCTATTTTTAGTTTATTTATAGAGATAGACATTCGACAAACTTTTCAATCACATTTTTCAATCTTAACTGTTCAATTCTTAGGTCCTAATATATAGAATACATATGCAAAATTTCATCCAAATCAGTGATAGTTAAGATGTTCAAAACTGCGAATTAAAATTATAGATATTAACGGTTCAAGTTTGGTAGATTTGATCTGTCAAATGATTTCAGTTATTTTAAAACCTTAACGATCACCAAATTTGATGAAACTTTGCAGAAATGATCTATATATATGTCTCTACATATTGAACGGTGGAGATGTTGTTATGTGATCGAAAAGTTTGTCGAATGCTTATCTCTATAAATAAACCAAAAATAAGGATCCCTCAAGGGCCTTATATATATAATTTTTTGTTATATATATAGAAATATATTTTCATCGAAATCGACTCAAAATCAACAATAATATATAACAAAAAATTGTATACGTATGTGTATATATATATATCTTTAAACTAAAAACATTATTCTACAAATCAACACATACTTATATATATGTATATATATATATATATGTGTATAATATCGATAGTTATATATATATATATAAATATATTTTAAAATTTTTATTAATAACTCACGCATCCTACATATGTCTAGTGAGGTTTGAACCTGTGACCTCAAAGTTGTTAGTTAAACACCTTAACCAACCAAGTCACAGCTCACAAAACACACACACACACACACACACACATATATATATATATATATATATATATTTTGTGAGATGTGACTTGGTATATATATATATATATATATATATATTCATTGAAATCAACTCAAAATCAACAATAATATATAACAAAAAATTGTATACGTATCTATATATATATGTATGTATGTATGTATGTATGTATGTATGTATATTAGGATATATATATATATAGCTTCACAAACTCATTTTGGACAGATTCTGATAACACCTAACGATTTGAGAGAAATTTGTGTTTTTCTCACCGTTTTTTAATGAATGAGCTGCTACTCAGATCTGGAAATATAAAGAACTTTAGTCGACGAAAGAATAATCTCGTCAGCTAAAGTATACAATTTTCGTTGCCTAAAGTATATTGTCGTCAGCTAAAGTCTATATTTTCGTCGGCTAAAGACACAATTTCGTCGGCTAAAGTTGAGAAAAGCCGACGACTGTTTTCGACAATAGCTGACAACAATATTTTTTCGTCTGCTAAAATACTTTAGCCAACGAGTGAAAACTGTCAAAACCCACCCCTTGAAATCTGGGATGAACCATGCAGGGATCACCTCTGAAGGAAGATTTTATCGAAAATACGGTATAACCTCTTCCAAAAGTGGACAACCGTACCTGCAAACCAACCAAGCACTTCTATATCTATAAAGCTCAACCCCAACACCGGGAGCCATCAAGCTCCCCAAGCTCATCTACGCTTAAGCTGGAGTAGTCCCTCAGCTCAGACTACCCCAAGCTCAGACTAGTCCCTAAACTAAACTGGAGTAGTCTGAGCATTCCAAACAGATAAATACCTAAACAAAAATACTAGCGACAATAGATTTGTTGACTATGACTCAGCGCCTTGTACGCACGACCTACAAATATGGGCATTTGAAAACGAAGGGCCTATGAGAAAACATTTTAAAATATGACGTTTGAGTGAGTGGACAAAAATAATAGTCAAGTGTGAGAAAATAGTCAATTTTAATGTTTTCCCTTTTATTGTTCTGAAAATTGTCCATGCATGCCACGTTGGGAAAAATCCTCAAATAATCATTTAGAAAACAAAATGTGTTATGCCAATCTCATTGGCTTAAAAATCAATATTAAAAAATGGGAAGAAGTTCCACCATGGTAATGACCCTCCCAAGCTAGGGTTAGAGCCTTATAAGACTACCAAATATGCCCTGCTTCACTTCCTTAAATGGGGGAAGCTGATCTAAGTATGCCCCGCTCCACTTCCTTAAATGGGAGGCCCGTCCCGCTCCAATTCGTGTTGCTTATAATTAAATAAAAACGCTAGTGCATGCATGACATTAAAATCAAAAGTCCACTCACAACTTTAGGTCTTAGCTTGACGAACTCTGAATCGTCACTCAAGTACGCTCTTCTTTAATCTTGTCACAAAAACCATGCTTTAAATTTGGGGTAAAATAAATACCTCTTAATAATAATAGCCTAGCCCATTTCTCTTATCTCACTCCTCAAACTTTTACAATATCTGAACCGACCTTCAATAATAGCCTTAACGTCCTAGGAATTTTCCTTCAACCTTAATCGATGGCCAAGATAATATTTTCTTATCCGACATAATTACTAAACTTTGAAAACTCCAAAACCTAACCACAACTCATCTGAAAAATATAAACTTCACACCAATAAACTCTTCTTATTTTTTTTTTTTACAATTTTTCAGCTTGTAAAACTGCTCAAAAGTGGCAGCTCCGCCGCTGGTCAGAAGTACTTTCGGCCACCACCAATCGCCACCAAAATTTCATAGATTGTTCCTCTCCACAATCCGAGCAACTTTCTAGTTCAATTCGATGGTCAATTCCTATTTTAACTAGCTCAATCGAGCAAAAACATAAAAATTCCAAATTTTAAACCCTAAAAACTTCAAATCCTCCATTCTCCTCACACACACCAAATCGAGCTACCAAATTTTAGAAGATTATAATACTCATCAAGCCCAAAAAATCATATAAAGAACTCACCAAGTGGTGGCTTAAGGAGGGAGAAATCTGGCCACGTACTGCGAACGGTGCACAGGCGTCACTTCTCGACGTGATTGCTCTCTAACGGTGGTGAGATAACTCTAATCACCCGCACATACTTGAAGGTGGGTGTATGAGCTTCACATCCATACCCAGATTCCAGCCTAACTCGGCCTGATGGCGGAGAACGGCCGCTGCGTAGCCCATCGGTCAAAGAGCTTAATCGGGTTTCTGCATATTAATTTTTTTTGGGGTTTCCACTTCTTACCGTTACCTCCTCGGTAAATCCCTATTTATAGTCAATTTACCGCATAGTAATTTTACATTTAACTCATAACTTTCATATACAAATTCCGATTAAAACACATAGTATGTCTATGGATTCATATAAAAGTCCTCTACGTTTTTCCAGAAGAAAGTTTTTCCAAATTATCTACCATAAGAAAAAATCAACTCTATGCCCCTTACTGTAAAACGGTTAATACAAATAGTAAAAAACTAAAGTAATCAACCGTAAAATAATTCAAGGATTGCTATGTAACAAAAACAATAGCCGACGATAGTTTTTTCGTCTGCTAAAATATAATATAGCCGACGAAAAACAAAATTTGTAGGCCTCTTTTTTGTCTTTTCGTCGGCTAAAGTGTTTCGTCTACTATTGTAAGCAACATTGTCGATATTATCAGATACATCAATCACAATTACCACTAACGAGATCTCTGATGTCTCATTATTCATTAACCAAAAGCTTTAATAAGCCGAATTATAATCCTTCGATCCGATCTTATTTTTCTTCCCACCACGTCCTAATAACCAACTCAATATCAAACTAGGAGGAAGCTATGTGAGAACCAACCCATGATAAGGACTGAAAGAGAAATCAAAAACAATTTAACGGATTGTAAAGCTTCACTTGACAAATAAAGCTAATATATTATGGAAATGAGTATGATTAGGCACATATCAACTAATTAAGCGGTTGTCTAATGTTATCTTTCACATGGAAATGGGAAAATGTGTCTCAACAAGTCTTTGGTCAATATTAATGCCATTTGACAAAAGATTTAGATGCTGGTAACAGTTAGAGAAGCAGATATAAGCTGATCAATCAATGAAAATGAAAAAATCATTTGAGCTGCAAAAACGGCGAGCACTAGCATATTTATGCTAAGAACAATAATGCATGCTAATGAATCTAGCTCATTTATCTTTCAAACATTTAATTAAGTGCGACGGTGCAACCAAAGCCAACCTCCTCCTATAGCTTAAACAACCTTCCAAGTTTGTTATATATAGACATAGCCTGTGGGAATGAACTCATCAAGCACCAAAAGCAAGCTACGTGCTTAGAAAAACTCAAGTTACACTATTCAGTGTAACACTTTAAGCTAGGGTTCTTGAAATATGCAGATCCGTCCTGCTTTCCATGGGGCTCTATTGGGTCTCTGGATCTGCCTGTTTACTTCAACCTTATGCTACGGTGACGATAAGACCATCGAGGCAGCCGGACAGCCAGGCAAAGTCTTCTCAGGTGAGACATATACTCTGATCGATCTAGTACATATCTATGCGTGGCGACACTTGTTTTTATACACTACATGATATTAAGACTGATATTGTGTATGTCTGTGCATGTTAAAAATGATCGTAGAGTTGAAAGCAACTGAGGCTGCAGAGCTCAATGAAGAGGGGAAGTTTGCAGTACTACCACCAAAGTCGTTCTTCAAGAAACCACTCTTGCACAAGGTTCCCATTTTGAAGAAGCCATTTCCAGAAAAGCCCTACTTCAAGCCTCTACATAAGATTCCCACTTTCAAAAAGCCAGTTCCTGTTTTCAAGATCCCACCGTTTAAGAAGCATCCTTCCCCGATTCCACAAGAAGAAAAGCCATTTTTGAAGAAGCCATATTTCCATCCGATTCCGAAATTCAAAAAGCCATATTTCCATCCTATTCCAGTTTACAAGAAGCCGGTTTTCCCTCCGATTCCGAAATTCAAAAAGCCATATTTCCATCCTATTCCGGTTTACAAGAAGCCGGTTTTCCCTCCGATTCCGTTTTACAAGAAGCCACCAGTTCCGGTATACAAGGTTTTCCCTCCAATCCCTGTTTACAAGAAGCCATTCTTCCACCCAGTTCCAGCTTACAAGAAACCCTACCATCCGATTCCGAAATTTAAGAAGCCATTTCCTCCACATGTAGCTCCCTAAGATATAAATATAGCTTATGAATTTCTCCTTGTGGAGATGGAAGTCATTCGATCATTAGTATAAAATAAAGTCTAGGCTGCGGTCTAGCTTACTCAGTAATGATGCAAAAGAAAGGGAGAATGAAATTACTGTTGCTGGAAATTTATGTGCATGAAATACATATGTGCTTTCTTGTGGTGTAGCTACTGCATGTTAATTAAATTTGGACTTTTGTTTTGTGATAAGAGCATTACGGGGATCGATCCGAATTCCGAAAGACCGAAAATTCTCGAAAATAATCTTTGATGAATTGAGAGAAGAAAAAAACATGTAATAACTATTACAGACACTGTCAAGTAATAACGAGGAATATATATTTCATGGCCAGTGAACATGCAATAAGAATAACTATTACGAATGATCGAGTTGAATCTCAGCTATATATATTGAAACCATGCCAGAAGATCTATGTACAGAAACATATAACAATAATAATTGCATGTCAAAATCAGGAACCTATTGGCGGCTAAAATAACCTCACAATTTAACCATGCAAAAGATTGTCAATTGTAGTATAATGAAGCAGAGATCGTTCGATGTCACGAATTGAAGGTATTTAATCTTGCACAAAGAAAACAATGTAACAAAAATGTCTACTGTTCCTATCGAACAACAGACGAAAACACACCTAACTACCTAAGCTACAAGACTCAGAAAATTATTAAATGTAACAAACCTATACTAGACACACAGAAGAACACAAAACAAATTTGAGAGGATTTGGAGTTGATTTGCTATGGTAAATGAATCACGGGAAACAAGGGACATAAGAAAAGAAAACTGATATGATTTGTGGTTAAGAAATTATGATTAAGAAAAGAAAATAACAAACAATTATAGATGAAATTCAGATGATAAAAATGTTAAAGACTCAGTTATCCTCCACCAAATATGTTTCAAAATATGCAAATCAATCAAGGTTTCAATTATTAAGTTGAGAAATCAGTTTCAATCAAGACCAAACCGTAAACGCACTGCGTAAGTTCTTATTACTTCTCTCAATTACTAGAGCAAAATGACACACCGTTACTTAGCCTTTAGAATAATCGATCGAGTTATAGATGCTATCTTGTCAACTTATTATCATAAGCATTAAACACAATAGAAGTTTGATCGAAACAAGTATATATGCAAAACTAGTGTGGAACGCCTACCTAGTATGCAATCATCTTTATTTGGTTTCACTCATTGTCCTATATGTTTTACTACTTTGAAATAAGCTTTTTAAACGTTTAGCAGATCAATTGACCTATTTCTAGCCTCAATTACAAGTTCATAATGACCTATGCTGTGCAAACACAATCATAAACAAGTAAAAGTTCCATATAAACCAAAACCAAATAAACAACTTTCTTAATAATATTTGAAACTAATAATCAAAACATGTTCATGACATATTTATGGTTTCTAACCTCGCCCCTAACTAAAATAAATCAGCCACACATGGCTACAAAATCACACAAATAAAGGTGAGTTTGAAAACAGTGAAGGAAAAATAGACCGTGGACGAAGGATAGATTGATGATAGCTTCGCGATTTTTCCCTTGATGAATTCTTGTGTGTCGCAGCAAAAAATAGAGGTCTCAATGTTTTCCAAAGGAAGAGAGGGTGTTTTGATATATGGTAGGGTTTTGCTTTTTATAGCCTCCAAGTCTCCACAACTTCTTTTTCAGACTGTTTTTTCTTCTTTGGCCCTGATCAATGTTTGGGCTTCACTTTGGACGTTTTCCACATGTCATCTGAGCTTGGCTATTGGTCACATAACAATATCGATATCACTCTTCAAAATCGTGCAAGAAACGTCAAGAAAACTTCTTGGAATCCAGCCCAAAAAATGCCTCAAACTTGACTGTTGCATAGCTTTCCCAGAATGACTGATTTTCTGTCCAACTTTGGAGCTTCATAACTTCTAGATGCCTTCGTATTTTTGGATGATTCTTGATTCTAAATCACAGTACTCAATCAGATCGTGAACTTTGTTGAAGACAAATTCCAGAGAAAACATCATCCTGGTGCTCGAAAAATGCCTTTAGAACTGAAGAAAATAAGTAGCATGCTGTAACGTCTCGTATTTAAAAGTTACCTTATCACAATAGTTTACGAGTTACCGAGAGCTTTTAACTGTGACCGGTGAATTATAAAGTTATTGCTCGAGTTTATATTTGAGTATTTATAAACTCTCCAAATTCATCATTTAATGACTCGATGTTGTAGTACGTGTCAACACGAGTCTCCTGGTATTTTCAGAATATTTTTCGGAGCTTCCGGCTATTTTCTATGAATTTCTGAAGTTTCTAGTAATTTTTTGATAAATAAGTTTTACCATTTAACTAATTACTTTTTTTACCTTCTTTAAATCTAGACCGTTGGATCTTTTCTAGATCTTATCCTGGCCGTCTATTTTCTTTTAAAAAGGGGTGAGACCTTTGACCAAAGTCAAAGATCCCACTTTCGGGTCAACGGCTCTCCCCGAGCACTCCTGCTCCGGCGTCCTCCTCCCAGCGCCGTGGACTCCGGCCACCACAGGTCGACGAATTACCACCATTCTCTTCCCCTCTTTCTCCTCTATCTAGCCCAATCTTTGGATCACCTAGGCGTCTGCCGTGGAGGGAGATCGGAGGAGGAGAGAACTCGCCTGAGTTCTCTGATTTTCGACAAACCAGGCGGAGTTAGGGTGCGTGGAAGGTAAGGTTCTTCTCCTCTCTCTACTCTTCCTGTTCCTTTTTATGTCCTTAAACGTTCAATTTGAGCCCCTGAACGAGTTTCTTCCTTTTCTATGTGTTCATTGTGTTTTCTAGGTTTTCGGGTTCTCGTCTTTGACGAGGAGTTCTTGAGGTTCTGGTGGACTTTGGAGCTCCGACGAGGCTGGAGATTGGGGGCTGAGGCAGAGGAGGTTCTTGTTGGTGAGTTTGGGCAGTGGGGAGCCACTGTACTCGAGTCAACGACGAGCAGAGGTGAAGGAACTGCTGGAGTTGATGTGGTGGAGGTGGTGACCGAGGTAGCGTGGAGGCAGGCAGCAGGGAGGCTGCTGCTGGAATCTCGATTTGGGAAGCAGAGGCAGAGGGTGAGTGATGATCTTGATCCACTGTATTGTTGCTGTTTTGTTGATTTTTTGTTGCTGCTGTAATTAATCTGATGTTGTTTTGTTGTTTGTTGTCGTAACTTGGAATCGAAGAAACTAGGGAATCTTTGCCGAAATTCCCGCAAGTTGATCAGAATCCGGTGACGATTCCGAGGAGGCAGTAAATCCGGCAGAATATTTCAGAAACTTGCCGAATCCGGCGAAGTAGCAGAATTTCTGGCAGAAAGCCGAAGAGGTAGAAATTGATTTCCTTGTTAAGTTTTAAGTCGTAAGGTTTCCGCTAATTCGTAAATCGAGTAATTAAGGAAAGCTTACCGTAAATAGGAGGTTTTCATTTTGGAAAACTTTCCCTTTTTGGAAGGTTTCCATTTATGGAAAGTGTTTAAGTTGGAAACAAATTTAATAAAGTAAAGGTGAAATCCAAAATTTAAGGAATTGGAGATAATTCGTGAAGCCTGAAATTATAAGGATGTTGACCACTTTAGTGGTTGTGGTAGAGGATGACTTCTAATAACAGAATTGTTTAGTTGATCTTGGAAAATAATTAGATAAATTTCATTATCGAATTATCGACTCACAACTAGTAAATCGATTTAATTTGTGGATTGGGTGTCCATAATAATTCCACAAATTATTATACGATACTTAACATCAAACGAATTATTAAGAAAAGTCGATACGTTAAGGTTACGAAGTCGGAAACTAAATGTTGAGTCGATAATGGGAAATAGTTCTATTTGTTGTTAAGTTGTTAAAAAGAAAGGAATTTAGTCAACTATTGGTCAAATATGATTTCCTAGTCAAACTAGGAAAAGATTAAGTCAACAGTATTAAAAACTGATATGTTGGTTTAATTGTACAGTCTATGGTCGAACGTGAGACGGACTCGACCATGTAGATCTTTGAGGTTGCGCTTGAGGGTCATTTCGAGCAGTGAGGAGGTCGCATTAAGTACTGTGAGTGGACCTTTGTTTTGAATTAATGCATGTCGTGTTTTTATACTTAACAACATGATTTTTATTACTTTAATGAGCTGGTGGGGCCAGGAAGGTGGGTTGCTCCCTTCCGTAAGCCCTTATGTTATGTCGGCTGAAATCAGTGTTATAATGATTAAATTTGGGATGCATTGTTTTATGGCCATACTTTTGAGGACGGTCGGGGAACCGTGCCTTATGTGTAGCACCCCTGGGGGGGTAAACTACAGTAGCCACGAATTTAAGCCAATAAGAAGCCAACACGTCTGAAGGACGTGCCAACAACTTATTAACCTAAAGTCGTAGGCTTTTTAGTGAGTAAAATAAAAACTAAACTCTAAATACTTTGAGTAGCACCACATGAAATCCTTAAAACAATCATCAGAGTTTATCTAATTTCGCGGAAGGTGGTCAAAATAAAGGGGACAATTTAAAAACTTTAGCGACAACAATAAAAATACACAACATGGTTAACAAATCGGGATGACACCTTTACTGTTTACGAAATTGGCTCTGGTAAATGACCTGAAGGGTAAAACCGGAATAGGGAGTACACTTGGACCGAACATCAAGGAAGGAATGAAGCTCCACACATAGCTCTCTCTATCTTTCCCGTCACAGTACCTGCAAACAATCTGTTGTAGGGGTGAACGTCGTCCTCGCGTGCTCACGTAGGCCCACCAATGATAGGTTTGAAAACCAAAAACCGTATATATATACATATAGATTTGAGCTCGTAATAAATCCATTTAGAAAATCCTTGGCACACAAAAACCATCATTTTATATCATTTAGGAAAACAGTGCAGTATGCTAAAAACATAGGGTCCCAGAGCGCTCAATGTACAAGTACAGCCTGCAGGACTTTCGAATCTCAATGACCGAATCCCGGGTTTGTCTTCACAGCAAACCGGGGCCAACTACCTATGCGCTTGAAAACACATAGTAGCGAGAGTGTCCATTTCCAGCTAAATGCCCAAACAGCGCATCGCACTTACGTCTCGCTTAACTCTGTACGAGACGAGCGTAAGCGGGATATTTAAAATAAACAGGGCATCGCCCCCCAGAGGTTCACGGTCTCGACACCGTGGGAGTGCTAGAGACTAGGTCCCGTCACTCTCAGGTTACACACCGGAAATCAGGACAACGGTGTTCCACACATCTCACATTGACGTATAAAAATCCTTTACGTCTAGCCTCGGGTTTTCTTGGCCCAATCATAAATCATTTATCATTTAATATAAAGAAAACTTTCCCGAGGCATCGACCATGAGCATACACAAAATCATGCACTTTCTCATACATATATAAAACCACTACCAAGGGGGTTCAGATTCCCTACCTGGAATTGCCGTTCCACACGTAAGCTCCAAGCTTCCAGGAACAGTCTCGGTGAACCGAGGTCACCTCGTAAGCTACATAGTCCAATAATCACTGCAGAATAAAGTAGCTTAGCAACCAAGAAACAATAACAGTTCAGTTGACCACAACATTCCTAGTTTGACCAGGAATGACCGCATTGACTAAGTTGACCAACCAATTTCCTTTTATGGCACTTTAACCTTTTGACTTTCTTTTCCAGTTATCGACTCTTTACTCAATTACCGGAAGTCCGACTAAACTTCTGAACTTTCCTTTACCACTTTAACTTGACGTTAGGGTGTCACATAATAATTCGTTGAATTACTATGGACACCCAACGTGTCACACTAACCAATTTATTTACCGAGAGTCGATTTACCGATTTACGTGAAACACCAACTTTACTTAACATGGTCAACTTAACATTTTCCAGAATTCTAGTTATCATTTTCCGATAACAATTCAACAATCTACCAATTTAACCAAGCTGTGTTAAACTTCGTTGAACTTCAATTCTTTAACCATTTTTCTGAAAATTTAACTTTCTCAAAATAGAAACTTTCCTTTAATGGAAACTTTCCCCAAATGGAAAGTTTCCCAAATTAGCAGGTTTCCAAACTTAGAAGGTTTCCCAAGATACTGTTAGTTTCCGTTTTTATACGTTTCCTTATACGTAAATTCCAATTACGACACTTAACCCAACTAAACGGAAACAACAAAATCTTAAGGAGTCGAAGACTACCTCCTCGGCATTTTTGCCGGTTTCACTGCATCACCGGAATCGTTACCGGATTCCGGCAACTTGCCGGAATCCTCTGCCGGATTCCGGTCAACTTGCCGGAAATTCGCCATAGCTTCCTCGTTTCTCCGATTACCAAGTTCTCGACACAAGACAACAAAACAACACCAAATTATCACCAGATCAACAACAAACCAGCAACAACAGTAGCAACACCAATACCAAATCCAAGAGTGAGTTCCTTACCTCCTCTCTCCTCTATCTCTCTGCCTAGGGTGACCTCTGCACCCAGCAGAGTGTCACAGTAACTTCCACAGTCCTTCATCCATCCTTCTCCTCTCCTCTTTACCTCCAAAACCTCAGCAACACCACATAAACACAAACAGACACAAATTCAACATTCTGTCGAAAATCCAAGAAAACCCAGAAACACCAAAACTCAACCAAATCTGATTCTTGAGGAAGGATGGCTTACCAGAGGTCCAAGGATGATGAACAAAGCCTCCTAGAGCTCGAAAAGCGACCTCAACACGCCGGCGCCGGAGGAGATGTAGAAATCCCAGAAAAACAGTAAAACAAGGATTCTCATTTTAGCCTCGAATCAAAGGTTCAAGGGCAGGAAAAGGAAGAAGAAGAAGAAGAGGGAAGAAGAACCAAACCTTTCACGCGCCGAACCGCCGCCTGGATTGCCGGAAATCGGCCGTTGACCGCCGAGCCAGTGAACTTCGATCTCCTTGCACGGTGGATGTTTGGAGATTCCGAAGGTTGGGTCAGGTAGAGGAGGAGAAGAGGGAGAGAATGAAGCTGGTCCGCCGCCCTGGGGTGGCCGGAGTCGCCGGCGCCGGGCGGAGAACAGGGAGGAGGCAAGAGCTCGGGGAGAGCTCGGTTGACCGAGTTGGGTTGGTTTTGACCGAGTCAAAACTGATCCTCTATTTATAGAAAAATGGACGGCTGAGATTCAATCTTGAAAAGATCCAACGGTTCAGATCAAAAGAAGGTGAAAAGGTAAAAGGTTAAATGGTTAAAAACTGATTTACCGGATTGGTAATTAAAAGTTACCAGGAACTTCAAAAATCCGTAGAAAATAAACCGAAGCTCCGAAAAATAATCTGAAAATACCGGGAGACTCGTGTCGACACGTACTATGACATCGAGTCATCAAATCAGGTATTTGGAGAACTTTGAAAAACTCGAAAATGAACGTGGTAGTTAACTCGTGAAGTTACCGAATGCGACTTAAACCTCAGTAACTCGCCATTAACCACGGTTAAAACGTGCGGGGTCCCACATTATGCATGAGATGTATGTTTTAATTTACGGGGGAGAAGTCATATAATAATGACTTTTCGTGTTTGCTTGTTTTCTTCACCATGAAGGGTCGTCATATATATATATATAAAGATGCTAGCTAGCCAGACGACCCCCTCACTTTGGAAGTGGAGCGGGGCAATAGTAGCCCTAGTGGGTTCCGACTCTAGCCTGAGAGGCTCATTGTCATGGTGAAATCTCTCCTCCATGAAGGGTCGTCATATTACTTAGTAGCCTTAAAGGTTCCGACCCTAGTCTGGGAGACTCTCCGTCATGGTGAAACCTCTTCCCCTATTTTTAATACTGAGTTTTAACCCAATGAGATTGACAAGTGTTGTTTTGTTTTTCGAAATGATGACTTGAGATTTTTTCCCAAGTAGGCATGCATAAATGATTTCTCGGAACAATAAGAGGGTGAACGTTAAATTAAGATATTTTCTCGCGCTTGGATATTCTTTTGTGCATTCACTCTAACGTTGTGTTTTTAAATGTTTTCCCCTAGGCCCTTCGTTTTCAAATGCCTAGTGTTGCAGGGTTGCTGAGAAGAGGTCATGCGTACTGAAGACGAGGCATATTGAAATTATTTTGTTGTCGCTATTTAATCTATTTAGGTATTGCTTCCACGTAAAATGCTCTGAATACCCCAGTTTAATGTTTAGTTGTATTCAATTGTGGAAGTGTTTTCGTTGGATTGCCGGTAGGGTTGTCCATTTCAAAGAGGGGTTTTCGGTAGAAAATTCCCCTTGAGGTGGACCTCGCAGGGTTTACTTCGGGTTAAAGGGGTTAACCCAAGATGGGTCCTGACACATGCAGTTTTCAGTTTTTTGTATTTGCAGCTTCTGTTTTGGTGAAGTGGTTCCATTGAGTTTCCTTGATATTTTTGACCATATGAATGATCAAACTTCATCCTTGATATCTCTACTTCGTAATGGAAGCCTTGCTTGCATCATTTGAGCACATATTCACATTATCTTGCTCCACGAAGTACCTAAAAAAATAACAAAGTTAAAACTGACTTTTCAAAGATGAATAGCCAAGTAAGTGCAAAGGGTAAATTCTAAAATCGTCGCATTTTATGCTCCTATGAAATTACCCCACACTTAGCTTTTGCTAGTCCCTTAGCAAAATCAAAACACAAAAGAAAACAAGACTCGAAAACAACTCGATCTAATGCCCTTAACAAATTGTCTCAGCAATCCTCTACTTTCATAGCACCAAGAATAACAATCAATCAAGAATCAAGCTCACATTTGAAAGTTAATAAAGACTCATGTTCAACATAGCACAAGTAAGATTTGGGAGAGAACAATGATGATGGTTAGAGCTCAACATGCATCAAACAGATAATGATTTCACCTCACAAGGATTGCACTCTTTCTGTAGTCAAGATTTACGATATGCTCAAGTGTAAGTGTATGTGAGAGATCAAAAATCTAAATCAAATAGCTCACATACGTATGAAAGAGGCTTAACGAAAATTTGATTTTTTTTTTCAAATCCCATGAAGGAAATCAAATACTTGACAAATAGACCACAATATGCTCAATTTTTACACCTGACTCCACATATCATAGTTAACCCATCTCAAGGATCAAGTAGGTCTTTCTCAAGGTTGTAATAGGACTTAGCTTTAGATTATAGAAACAGCGGGATATGAATTCAAACAAGTATCCTGAAACCTAGTAGAGCACTCAGATGCACCACTTGTCGCCAAAAGCAAGTGCTAGCTGTCGTCTTGTTGGGCTCTTCCATCAATTTAAACGTCTTTACAATATCGTGAAATAGAACAAAGGTCAAATATTAACTTATTTTTTAAACACGGCCAGAGATTGCAATCTAGCTTGAATCCCCCCACACACTAGTTCTTTCTCATCAGCTTCATATCACCTTGGTTGTGCATAATTCTCATGTATAGCTCTACTAGATTTCACAACAAGGGTAAAGATATAGCTATACTAAAACTCAAGGTTAAGATAGTGAGAGCGATGACAAAAAGGTTTAACACGTAGGCTCAATAGGGTTAATCTATGAGGTGTACATCTTGTGTACATAATTGGGGACACAGCCTAATTTGGCTTTGGTGATCCTATGTGCCTCAATCATTTCCTTAATCATTTCCTCAATCAGAGCATGTCATGACTAAAAGCTTTGAAATGTGACAAAAACGAGTTATAGTAAAACTCTTTAGTCCATTAAACTCAATCTGCGACAAACATTCAATCATGAAAGAATAATAGGATTTAGCAACAAGTGTATCATTGAAAATCGAGTAGTGAATTTCAAAACACTCTAAAGAAAGACAATAACAACAATAAACTCACATGAGTTATTTTGAAATCACAATCCGAAATAGCATGTTTAAAAATTATGTACCAAAGTCTCAAGCCATATCTACTACAAGTACGCATGCATCACATAATACTCGATTAACCAAAGAATGTTATCCTTATCATCCTAGCCATGTTTTTAGAAGATTAATATCATCCTAGACTTGTTAAGGGCTCCTACAACTCAAAAAAAAAACAACGAAAACAAGAACATTTTTTTGACTCTATTAAAAAACAAAACACAAAATGCGTGCATTTCCTTCCCCCATACTTGCACAAAATATTTATCTTTTATAATGGTCATGTGGTTCTCATAGACCCCAATTAATTTCTATTTTCTTTATCTCTTTTTTAAATCAAAAATCCATATCTTTTCTTTTGTCCAAAATTATTTTTTTCTCAAACAACTCAAACGCTACGAACGGATCCTTATCCAGATCAGTTAAAGAACACTTATTTCATTCTTCTATTGGAAACTCATTATGAAGAAACAAAATATTGACCACATTATTTTTATAGCTATTTATTACAAAATATAAAATAAAAATGAGGAGGCCACATTTTTATTCTTCACCTGAGCGGGTTGAAATCTCAGGACATTTGATGAATTAAAAGAAGAAGAAAACATGTAAATAACTAACTGACTGTTTCAGTAATTCTTCTTTTAACTTTTAATTAAAAGAAGAAGAAAACATGTTTGTCATTGATTTCCAGTCAAGTAATAATAAAGAATATATATTTCATGGTCAGTGAACATGCAATAAAAATAACTATTAGGAATGATCGAGTTGAATCTTAGCTGTATATATTGAAATCATGCTAGAAGATGTACAGAAACATTTAACAAAATAATTGCATGTCAAAATCAGGAACCTATAAATAGTTGGTGCTTGACATTACTATTTCGGTTTTCAACAAATAAAGCGTCTTGAGTGTATCATGATACAATTAAGCTAACTTAAATAGATGGTTATATTGTATTTATAACACTATTTATTTTGTTAAATAAAAACTAAGTATAATTATCAAGAATTGAGATTTTCTAATAAATGCTTAACTTGATTCACTTACACATTAGTACATACAAGAATGTTCACTCAACTAAATATCGAACATATAGCCATTCCATCTGCATGTCATTGATCCTCTCGGCAATTGTCACCGATTTTTCAGGTTGGATGCATGTCTTAATTTAGTGACACTTCAACTGTACTTAATTGACTTTGCTTTTCTTCTTCCTCGAGAGATAGGAACTTCTCTGGTTCAACTTTCATGATCTAGTTCGAAACTAACATCACGATGATCGCAGGCATCGATCAGTAACACAAGCTGCTAGGTTGAATTGAGTACCCTCGACGAGGCTAGTGTTGCAAGGCACATTGTCATTGATACCAAGATGACAGTCTAGAAGCTGTAGATTTCCAGTCAGTTACGCAATTAATCCCATGCATGTTTAATCAGTTTAGATTTGCACATTTCTTAGGACTGTAACAAACATAGCTTGGTCTAGGACTGTAACTGCAGATCAAAGCTATTCGTTACCGAATCATAGTATATACTAAGATACATTCAATATACAGAGAGGAACGTCGGTGCTTATCTTATCAGACATAAATATTAAAATGGCAAACACATAAAATGGCCACTGTAGATTTGTCCGGTACATTACTAACTTCCATCCAGATAATACCAGGTGAATGACTGAGACCTTCCTAAATTGTTGTTGCTGTTTAAATCTAGCCAGTCCATTTTTCGTTGAACTTCTAAATCAAGAAAAAGATTATTGGAAATGTGTAGCAGATTCGATCTGCATGGATCATCAAATCGAGTACGTTCAGTATATAGTGTATATCCACCTAAAGAGAACTAGTGCATAATTAAGCTTCTTATTTCTCTAGCTAACCCTAGCTACATATATAATATTCCTTATAAGTACTGCATGAATCAAGCTTCTTCTCGCTTGATTTTTTTTTTCTGCCAGATATATTTTCCAAATACGAGGATGGGCATATTGGGGAAAGAGATTAAATGGATGATGTAGAAACAATAGAAGGTGAATGGCTCGGCTCTGATTCCATCACGTTCAAGGGACGCAAACAAGGTGGGCAATAAGCAATGCTTGCATTCTCATAGTTAAACTCCATCTGATTGCACTTGACATCAAGTTCATCAAATTCCTTGGCATTCTGACATCAAAAATATCCAAATTAAGATATTAACATCCAAAGTCAACCAAAAATATAGTGTCTAACAATAAGGTTTTACTCATTAGTATAAGCTTTATTGTTCATGGGAATCTCTAGTAGTGCAGAAGCTGGAGAGATCAACATTAGTAGGGCACAACACATATTCTCAGTTTGATCAATATCAGTAGAAGATTCTCACTAAGGGACATCATGGTCTATATATGAAGCAAAATCAAACTTCGTATGGTTTTTAGAATCATGTATACCTGGATAGACAAAAGGTGGAATGTAGGAAGAAAACGAATCTTGCAATACTCATTAAACATCAATGTAAGAAAGAGAAGTGGAACTGTCGAAATGGATGCAGCTGGCTTTGATTTCAGACCGAAAAGACCAATCATAGTAATTTGCATAAGAACAATTGCAATGAGAATATAATGGTGGATGTAAGGCCAATACTGTCCACATGTGTCATAAACTGTTTCATACACATCTTCAATCTGCAACAAAACAGTCGTTAATTAACTGCTGAAATGCTGATCAGCCATACATTCATTGCTGCAGCATATTAGCCATTTCAGATAGCACCATAAGATATTTTGAAATTTTAGATTACCATTTCAGCCATACAATACCAAACCAACAATGATGAAAAAACAAGAATAGGAAGCTCGGAATTTGAAAGCAAAGAGTTAGAATAACAACCTGATTAATATAGACAACATAGCCCAGGCAGAAGTAACCAAATAGAAATGGGAGCAGAAGTGGTGTGACAACTGCATATACCATGCCTATCAGCACAGACAGTGAGACTGTAGGAATGATACGGTAGTGAGGTAATGAATAAAGAAAAGGAGTTTTCTCTTTCCCCCTGCCATATGTACAAGACTTTATAGCATCCCAACAAAGTAAACCTGGTTGAAGGACCTCCAAAGAAAACCCCGACAGTCCATCTGTCAAAATATACGTCACAAAGAAGTCTGCCTGAAACATTAGATAGCAATGCTCGCTATTACGTTGAATATATTTTGCTTATAAGAGAAGAAAAACCATAGAACATTGTTTAGTCTCCAAACAGATATATGGAGAAAGAAGGAACGAAAGAAGGAAAGGGCTTTACAAAATAATGAATCCATGAATACTATGCCTAACTTATTAATGAAGAATATCAATATCAGCTCACTTGATCAGAAACGGCAGTAGCAAGGTGACCAGGAATGTCTTTCGGATGAGTGAAAGATTCCCCAATTTCATCAAGTAAAGACCCAGATAACAAGCTCCAAAAGAACACATTACCGACCAGAAAATAAAAAACCATGTTGGAAGATTTTATTTCTTCCTTGCTTTTGGATATACAGCCAGCTACTTTAGCCATTCCCAGCATTGCAAAAGGAACTATATATATGAACCCCTTCAGAACAGCACTTGGAAGATATCCTGTTATGATAGAGCTTAACCCTGGTCTGTATAACGAGCCAAGAATAACAAAAGATTATACATATTTCATGATGAAATAAAGCAAAACATTGAAGAGAGCGACAGAAGACAGATACAGAAGATGAAGACCCGTGGTCCTGATCAAGTTCAGAAGATGTCCAGGAAACCTATAAGAATCCTGAACAGAACCGCATCCCTCTCATAAAAAATGAGCCACAAATTTTCTCAAACATCTAGAACAAGGTTCATGACCATATGTCTTGTATTGTTTCCTAGCGAGTTTGAAAAGGGAAGAGCTTACCTAGATATTGGTGAAACACATACAATATAAACAAGAGCAGTCTTATCGCAGTAATTGTTTTAAAATTAGCGGAAAGATCTACAGATGAATATATTACAGAAAGATTTGCCAAATGAATCTGAAGCAGAAAGATTGAATTATCAGACAACTAATAGTTGCAATGAGTACAAAATGATGACTTAGCATCTCAAAACTAACACAACAGATAACAAACAAATGGTGAAGAAGCAACGGGAAGCACATCTCACAGTGATGTATCAAAAGTTCTAATTTATCAATCAAGATAAAAAGAAAAGAAAAGTAGGAGAAGTCTTACATCAACTGTAAAGCCTTGGCAGGAGGAAACCATTTTTTTAGTTTCTCAAATTTGGCTATTCCCTGAACAGCAGTGACTGGGATAGCAAAAAAAATTGTAAGAAGAGTCGCTGCAACAATGACACTTAGCCTGCAAAGTGGCAAAAGTCTGTATGGTATCACCAGATTTCTCCAAGATACATCCCTTGGTTCTGGAGCCATGTCAGTTATCCAAAGAAGTGGGTCTGCATGCTGCTGAGATTGGGAAACTAGTGCTGCACCCAACCGAGTCTTGAATGTAACAAAAGCAACAGGTAACTCCTACATGTATAAAAGGACTGGGGATGTTTATTTCATCTAAATTAAGCGAATGGTTAGTTCAATGATATGCTAAAATATAAATGTACAGTATCGAAGATACGGGCAAAAAGCAGTAAACTAATGTTGTTACAATTATCTTGTAGAGTTTGAAATACCAAAATTTTAAAAATCATTCAAGCATCCAAAACAAATGTCTTCCAAGAAAAGCCATGTAAATGTTTCTCAGTACTATATTCATCACAGACTAATATTTTAGAAGTTAGGTCTATCAATGAACGTGATATACGAAGCAACAATAAATGTGGACTATCATTTAGAAGCAAATTAATATAACAGCTGTTCAATAACTAGTACAGAGCCAAATATATACCGATATGTACACATACGTATTATGAAATAAATTATCATTATAATACTTGCCTTTTCTTTAAGCTTATTTTCAGACTGTAACTGGTGTATCTTGTGATGAAGTTCTTCAAGCTTTTCCTCATGTGAAGCTAATTTAGCAGCATCAAGATGAGAAGCATTAGAGAGCAGAGGCGTCTCATTATGTCTCTTTCCCGTGGACCGTTTGCTCAAGTCTTCTATCTTTCTTTCAATGGATTTTGCCTGGCCCTACACACAAGATTATCTGAATGAGATGTAGAGGAGGAGGAGTCAACAACTACAGCTAGTAATAATAAAACACAGTCCGTTCTTAACATATCATTATTCAAAGTGAAATCACAATCATGATATCACAATAAAAAGCAACCATGCCAAGGCGGTATCTCCATTAAGACATTACTTACATTCTGATGACAGTGAAATTACAAACTTAAAATCAAAGGGATATTACAAAATGCACACACAAAGCTACACAGCAACAGCTTAGCTGTTTGGAAATTGTGTGGAGTTCCATTAACAAATCCCTAAACAATACGTTCTTATCCCAAGCTTCATCTTTTACTTATACAGTCATGTCCTCAATAAGCAGTGCAGAGGCACAGCAATTTTCAAACAAGTGGACATGTACATTCATTTGTTAAATCTCATGACACCAGACTTTCCTTTAGACTTTTTGCTATCTATATGTTGCGAGAAATTGTCAATCAAATACAACCGCCCATACCAGAAGTGATTTGCCCCAATACTGGGTTCATTAATGGGTTGTACCCTAAAGTTTGGGGAGGCTAGGCCTTGTGAGATAGTAAATACACCTGAATCTCCTAAGAGCTGATTATGCTTCAGCAGTATCAATCCAACATGGAATCCATTAAATGGTTTGCACAATACTAGACTGCTAATGCAATGCAGAAGCAAACAATGTGGAACACCAACAATTAGTAAGAAATTTTACCCATACAATCTAGCCTCTAAATATTGTTTAGTGACATAAAATATTACCAATAATTTGCAGACAGAAATAAATACAAGTCAAATTTTCATTATTAAAACAGATGTGTGCAGACTGCAGATTTACAAAGTTTGGTCATACGTAACTTATAGCTTCATCATATAAAAATATCTACAAGATAAAGCTCAACTGATACACGAATTAGGGAAATAAACCACAACATCCAGAATAGGCATGATTTTAGAAACTATAGAAAGTGAATCAATATTTCTTATCTTTTATTTTTTCTTCAAAAGGGAAGCAACCAAACCCAAATTCCCTGAGCAACTTATTACTTTCTGTTTCATCAAATCCACAAGAATCATCTATTCAATCTGGATGTTATTTCTCTAAAAGATATACAAAAGAAAATTTTAAATAATGTTAATATAATTTTTCTTCTTCAGGTGAACATATTTATCAAGTCTCCTAATATGAGTAAAAACAAAAACAGAAAGCTAGGCCTGCATATGCACAGAGGTATAGTGAAATAATGCAAGAAGCCTTACCAGAAAAGCCTGAAATTCTTTTCCATCATACAAAATCTGATAGGAATGATAAGCATATGGATGATGCTTAGAGAAAAATTTATCAACACAACAGCCACGAGATCTGTGTTCATTGCAGAAGGGAATTTCCCGGACTAGAACCGTAAATTGATCAGGCTGATGCCTAATATTACGAAGCTGTTGAATCCTTTTAGACAAAATCTTATGATATTCCTGAAAAATAAATGATGCAAGAAATCACCAGTTATGCAAACTTATCTGAGTGTTAAGGTTGAACCAACATTATTGATTCCAAAAACCACTACTACAGCTTTCTTTTCTAATAGATATTATAAACTGATTCTTAACAATGTACATGGTTAAGAGTATAATCTTTACCTCGTACAGTAGATATACTCCATACAGAGATATAAACCATAAGCATGAAAAATGAACCCAAAGCCTGTGGATTTGGAAATGAACTTGGTAAGTAAAGTTAGTTAGAAGCCCTGATATAAAAACATCAGCAGATAAAAAGTAAATTAAAGGGACACGCCGGCATAGTTTCCCACCAAGTTGGTTCCAAGATTATATCCTTGGGTTTAATATTATTTTCTCACAGAGAATTTTTGATATGGACTCACACAGTTTCATAATAACTGAATAATGATTATAACATGTGACTGAATAAGCAAAAAAGTTTAATATCAATTTTCGCTCACAGGTGACCAATAAATAGTACTTAAACTGAACTATCCAAATTAAAGTAACATGACCACTACTGATATAGCCCACTATCAATGTGACTAACTGATAAAAATGAAGTATGTTATCCTGTAAGTTCAGCATTCCAGCAGAGAAGCTAGAAGGTTTGAAAAGCAGAAATGCTGAAACACTGTAAGGGATCCATTATCATATGTTTTTCCGGGACAAAGCTCCAGGAGTGGGATCAACTTATACATACAAAAATTTTAACATTGAATTCCTATTTAATATCTACAGGAAACTACACATTGAGCTTTCCTTCAGGTGTAACAAGAAATGCCAACACCTCTTCCTTAAGGTATGACTAGCTAGTGTCCTAGTGAACTATGCCTAATTTTGGAGGTAAACATGTGGCAGAAGGACTATGGAATAAGAAGTTGCAAATGATTAATCTAGCAGTCATACCAACTCTACAACCACAATTTGAGATGATAAAACTCTAAAATCCATGCTTCTCATGATCTTATGAAAGATGATAAATCATTTTATAGCAAAGAAACAAAATATAACATTAGAAGTCAGCAGCAGTTTAAAGTACCTTGTCTACAGCCAAAAGTTCCAAATTAAGGGATAAGATAGTCAAATTTTGTATTATACAAACTACTCCTCCTTATGAATGGCCTAATTTGCATATTAACAACAGTTGTCTCACCTATTCGAACCGGGCTCGATGTTAGATATACTGAAGAGATCCAAGGAATGGTGGTTCGGAGCCTGATAACTCTGTTGGTGGCTCCTAGCTAGCTGACCCTGGCCACTGTAGTTTACCGGTAGAAGTACTGCCAATCCAATAAGAGAGCATACCAAAAAGAATTTGATACTGCAAAAAATTATGCGTGTTACTTCCATCTGAAATTGAATTAGTCTCCTCAAAATCCATTACTATAAGGTAATATCAATCAATACATCATTCCAATGTTATACCAACGCTAATTTTGATTTTATTCAAAAATTTGGTGCGACACAATACCTAAAATTTTAGGATTGCTGCAGATCGACCTGTATGTTTCTCTAGCAATCAAACCCATAGTCTGTTATTAGTTTTTTTCCTTATATATATATCTATTTTACTATAGAATTTGTAAACTATTAGATTAAACCATTTGAAAATCATGCAGATATTACCAACACTTTTCACCTTTTTCCCCTACCCTATGCCCCAGACCAACATGGAAGCTTAGCAGGCACTGAGGACGCCCTAAAATTACAGTATTTATCGTGCTTCATTGGTCCATCGATTACCATATATACAGTATTTTCCTTTATCTACATACATTCAAGGTAAGCAACTGGATATTGAAGCACGAATTTTATAATGTTGCTGCCTAAGGCTAACATTCCACATCTATGTACGTAGGAACAAAAACTCAACGTGCTAGCAGCAAAATGATGAAATACATGGCCTCGTACATTATTATACATATATGGGAAACAAAACGATGAGGAATGAATCAAGGAAGTGGTACTGACCCAAACTTGAAGAGCCTGATGATGATGAGGGCGTCGAGGCCACCGGTCTCGAGGATCTCATCCTCGGAGACGCGGTAAGCGCGGCCAATCCAGGAGTGGGAAGGGAGGAAGCGGCGGGGAGTGAGGGATCCATCGAAATTCGGAACGTTATTGCGGTTGCGCTGCGATGACGACTGCAGCTGAGAGAGGCGGCGAGGGTAGTAGACAGGAGCGTACGAGGGTTGCTTCTTGAGGATGGAGAAGAGTGAGAGAATCACGACGGCCAGGCCTATGTTTATGGCCGCAGAAGCTATCAGGCTTCCAGGGTCCATAATATCCTCGATGCGACGTCGCTACGTAAAAACCTTTGATTAGTTTGATAGGAAACTAATCAAACACAAAAGATTTCTTCTTCGATCTTCTTGTCTTCTACAAAGTTGAGAGAGAGAGAGGGCATGCATATGTTGCCACCTTTCACCTGTGGTATGGTACGTGGCGGGGAGAAGATGCTTCTTTTTACAACGTAAGGAAAACTCAGTTATGCTCATGGCCTCATGGGTATACGGCCATCATAGGCAAAGTTTCCAAAAAGGACCTTGCCAAAATAAAAAAAAAGTTTCCAAAAAGGCGTAGACAACGTCGGGCAAGAAGGCCGTTATGAGTTTTCAAACTCTGCTTTGATAATTGGTCACCACTATAGATTTGATTTGATTGGGGTAAGAAGGTAATAAAAGCTTGTTTTAATATAATACTATGATTTTCTTGTCTAATTTAGACAACACAATGGACAAAAACACTTGGACCTACAAAACTCTTTTATTTGATATAATGATTCAAAACTAGTTAATTTTTGTGTCATTTTTACGTAAAATCGTGTTGTTAAAGAGTAACCGAATATCATATAATTTTTTCGTTAATCAAATTTGATCATTCTAAGTGAGATATTTGGCTACGTCACTGCTTCTGAACATGACACTGAAGAATTAAATTTGAAAAGTCAGTCAGCACCTCCTCAATCTCATCCAACAAGTAATGTATTTGAAGACAAGTTGATGAATGACAACATAATTACATATATTGAAAACGATATATTTGATGGTGTAGATAATGAAGGGTTTCAAAATATGAGCATATGTCGTGAGCAATTATAATTACTGCTAGAGACATTATTTAGTATTTGATAATTTTTTTTTATATTTTTATGATTTATTAAAAAAAATCCCCACCCCTGCTAGAAACAGCAACCACATAACATGCCGAACGGACGAATTTTCTACATAATTATAGGATCGTAGTTGGCTTTGCTTTGAATGCCCAAAGTGAGTTTCTTTAAACAAAATCTGAACTAAAAATCTTTTAAACTATGAGTATTAATTAAGACAATTTAATAGTGAGGGTACGATAGGGAAACTACAAATAAGAAAATACTCCAACAATTAGGAGAAATTCTCGACCACTTTTTAAGGAGAAAAAGAAGTTAAAAATTCCCACTCAAATTCTGATCATCGAGCAAATAAATCTCACACTCGATTTTAAGATCTCTCTCAGAAAATCAGGTAACTGCTTCCTCTGCATGTGGATCGACTATTTATCTGATAGACTGACATTGGCTCTAACACGATGAGTCGATAAGAAACATCAAAATGGCTCAGTTTTTCCGAATTATCGAAAGGTAAGGCTACACAATTGCGTGTTAAGAACTATATGTAAAACTTGAAGTAGAAGAAAGATGAGTGAATGCTCTGTGTTATTCATTTGCAGGAAACATGGCTTATATAGCCTTTACAATGTAACAAGAATGAGAAAATACAGCCCACGAATCATCGTGGTATTCAAACATGAAATCAAAAACGTAAAACCAGCAACCAACCCTAATCTGTAGGGATTTTATTTGACCGAAACTTGCAAACCAAGTTTCCTACTTTCATGCAGCACAAGACCTGTTCTTCCAACAATCCTTCCCTTAAGCTGGTGCAATCAAGCACTCAGCTTATGTATTCCTGGTCACACACACCCATCTGTGCTCTTAGCTCCTGAAAGACTTGCTCTTAGCTCCTGAAAGACTTCCAACTTCAAGGGTTTAGTCAGAATGTCTGCAAGTTGCTCACGCGTATCACAATGAAGCAATTCCACACCACCATCATGTGTTAGATCACGTAAGAAATGAAACCTCACATCAATATGTTTGCTGCGTCCATGTAGAACTGGATTTTTCGAGAGCTTTATCGTTGAGCTGTTATCACACTTCATTGTTATGCTTCCACTCTGCTTGCTTCCCATCTCTTGCAGTACTCTTTTGAGCCAGATAGCTTGACATGCACAACTGGTTGCAGCAACATATTCAGCTTCTGTGGTTGAGAGTGTAACTATAGGTTGCTTCTTTGAGGCCCATGATACTGCACTTCCACCTAGTAGAAAAAGATACCTTGAAGAACTCTTCCTATCTTCCAAATCACCAGCATAATCACTGTCTGTATAGGCGATGAACTCCTCACTGCTTTGCTTCTTGTAAAAAATGCCAAAACCAGCAGTCCCTTTGAGGTACCTCAATACCCTTTTAGCTGCCTAGAGGTGTAAAGCAGTTGGTCGAGCCATGAACCTGCTAAGCAAACTCACATTAAATCTGGCCTTGAAGCAGTTACATACATCAAGCTGCCTATGATTTGTTTGTAATAAGTTTCATCAATCAGAGCTCTTCCTATATCTTTGCCTAGCTTGCATCCTGGGACTATTGGATTTTTCACTTCATTACTATCCTCCATTGCAAATCTTCTGAGAATTTCCAACACATATTGCTTCTGGCACACAAAAGTTCCTTCATCTTTCTGCAACACTTCGAGCCCCAAAAGAACCTCATCTTCCCTAAGTCTGTCATCTCAAATTCCTTCATCATGGAGACCTTGAATTCTTCCAGCAACACACCATCATTGCTGGTATAGATTAGATCATCAACATACACACTTACTAACAAAATTTTACCTCCAATACCAACCTTTGTGAAAAGGGTCTGCTCACTGCTGCATTTTTGGAATCCTTCCTTCTTGAAATAGGTCTCAATTCGGCTGAACCATGCACGAGGTGCTTGTTTTAGGCCATATAAGGCTTTCTGCAACTTGTAAACTTTGTCTTCTTCTCCCTTCTTTTCGTATCCCAAAGGTTGTTCAACATAGACATCCTCCATCAACTCTCCATGCAGAAATGCAGACTTCACGTCGAGTTGAAAGATAGTCCATCCCCTTTATGCAGCAAGAGCTATCATTACTCTGATGGTGTCCATCCTGGCAACCAGGGCATATACCTCTGAGAAATCTATTCCTTGCCTCTGTGAGTAGCCTTTAGCTACCAAACGAGCTTTGTGTTTGTCAACTTCTCCAGCTTCATTGTACTTCGTTTTGTCGATCCACTTAACTCCCACCTTCCTTGCTCCAGTAGGCAAGTAGACCAGCTTCCATGTATCATTCTTCTCAATTGAGAGGATCTCAGCATCCATAGCCCCTTTCCACTCCATGCTTTCAACTGCTTCCTCAAAGCAAATTGGATCTCTGGCCATGATTGTTACCATGTTTACTTCCAGTTCTAGGTCTGCCAGTTCTTGTCCTGTCAAATAATCATCCATCCATGCTGGTGTCCTGCGTACCCTTCCTTCCCTGGATGTTGCTACTGGTTCCTGAGGGTTGCTTGACTCTCCTTCCACAATTGAACTTGCTTCTCAAGTTTCTTCCATCTGTGGTGCTTCTTCTTCAGTCTGTCTTTCAACTTCATCATCTTCACAATACAGCTCTATTGCTATCTCATCTCCATGAGTAGTGTCCCAGCTCCATTTCTTGTCCTCCTCAAAGACTACATCCCTACTGATCACAATCCTTTTAGTAACAGGATCATAGAGCCTGTAGGCTTTTGATTCCTCACTAACTCCCAGAAGGACACAGGCTGTACTTCTATCCTCTAGCTTGGTCCTTTTTGCTTTTGGAACATGAGCATAAGCCATGCATCCAAAGACACGAAAGAAATCCACAGAGGGTTTCTCTCCACTCCAGGCTTCTTGAGGTGTCATATCTTGAACTGCAACTGTAGGACACCTGTTGAGAACGAACGTTGTCTACTTCACAGCTTCTGGCCAGAACTTTCTTGGCATTTCTTTCTCAGAGAGCATTGATCGCACCATATTGAGAACGGTTCGATTCTTTCTTTCAGCAATGTCGTTTTGCTGTGGTGAGTAAGCTGCTGTCAATTGCCTCTTGATCCCATTCTCTTTAAGGAACTCTTCAAACTCACTTGAGTTAAATTCTCCACCTCTATCAGTGCGAAGGCACTTGATTGATAGACCTGCTTCCTTTTCCACCATTCTTTTAAAAACTACAAAGAAGCTAAATGTATCTGCCTTGCTAGCCAAGAAAAAGGTCCATGTTTTTCTGCTAAAGTCATCAATGAAACATAGAATGTACCTTTTTCCACTGTTAGAATTTGGTGAGATAGGTCCACACAGATCTGCATGAATCAGTTCAAGCTTATTCTTTGCTCTCCATGTGCTCATTTTTGGAAAAGGATTTCGGTGTTGCTTCCCAATAAGACAATCTATGCACTCCTTCCTTTCAGTGTCCAACTTAGGCATGCCAAAAACCATCTCTTTGTCTTGCAGGATCTTCAGGCCTTTGTAGCTCAGATGGCCATATCTATGATGCCAGAGCTGTGACATATCTTGTGTGGAAGTAAGAAAACAGCTTGTAGGATTTGAAGCTCCTTCTACCAAAAGGACAAACATTCGATTTGTTGCCATAGTGGTTTCAATGATCAACCCTCTTTCTGGATGATAGATCCTGCACTTTCCTCCTTGCATTAGGATTGCCAATCCCTTTTCTTGCAATTGCCCTACGCTGAGTAGATTGTTTTTTAGTTCAGGTACGTAGAAGACTTCTGTGACTGTGCATTTCAAACCATTAAAGCTCAGATGCACATTTCCTCTTCCTTCAACATTCATCTTGCTGTTGTTTCCCAGCTTGACTGAGTGCCTGAATCCTGGATCAAATTCTGAAAACATGTCATTGTTTCCACACATGTGATTGGAACATCCTGAGTCAATGAACCAGGCCTCTTCTCTTCGTACCCCGTGTGCTTCTGCATAGGCCATTAGCACAGGATCTCCCCCAGCACAGCTCTCTGTTGCTTCCATATGAGACATAAGTAACAAAGTAGCCTCGGTCTCTGCCTCCGCCAGTTGCTTCAATAAAAACAATGTCGACTCAACGCAAATCCAATCTTATATTCACCAGACCGAATAGACCTGCTCCAATCCATAACCAATCTCGGACAAGTGTCGTCGAGGACCCTCCCCTACAACCACCAAAGGCACGATCAGGTAAGTAATCTCAATGCTCCAGCTCCACCATTGCAGCCCAAAAGCTATTGCGATCTGGAGACAGAGCCAAGAATACGTAATGCTACTGTCGCCCTATGGGCTACCCACCACGTCGTTGAAACCGTAGGAGATCCCAACTCGCCGCCGCTGCGATCAGGCCCTCCCACCCCACTTAGAATAGGAACGCCACTGTCGAAAACCCTAAGCTTCTCTGCTCCGAAAGGGTCGGGTTACATTTAGAACTGATTAACTCTACTAGAATCATATGAAATACTCAAAAATGATTGTTGCATGTTGATATTTTGTTAGCAACTGTGGAGATATATATATCTCATATCGAGAATATGAGACCTTGTTTGTGGGTTTATAAGAGTTTGGGCTACTCTCTCTATTGCCAATTAGTTTTAGAGTTGAACCCCAAATTACTTTATCATGGTATTAGAGCGGTTACCCACGTACACGTGTGAAGCCCAAAGGCCACACGAACTCCATGTCCACCCAAGTTGTTGTCCACGTGTTGGGCTTGAAGTTTGCCACCCGTGCGGGGGTGTGTTGTGATATATATCTCACATCGAAAATATGAGACCTTACTTGTGGGTTTATAAGGGTTTGGACTACTCTCAATATTGCCAATTGGTTTTGGGTTGAACCCCAAACTACTTTATCAACAAAGACTATACGATCTCTCTCTCTAGCCAAACTTTGAGAGTAAGTTTTGGTGTGGAAGAACAAAGAAAGTTGATGTACTAGGACGAACAAGCTTCAAATCTCAAGGAATAGAAAACATGGCCCCATTTGGGAGGGCCGCAGGGGTCGTCATCGGTTTCAAGCCAGTTTAGGATGTCGAGATCCTTCATATTCTTTTTGAACTGGTTGAGATCAATGACCAGGTCATTTGCATCTTTGACGATGGACTTAGATATGAGAGAAGGTTATTTTTGTAAAATGAAAGATGTGTATTTAGAGTTTTAAGCATCACACAAAGTAGGATGGAGGTCTATTTAGTATGAGAGGTTTACTCAGTAAATTTAAAGGTGCAACTAGAATCTCCAACTACTAAAAAATACATACAAACACAAAATCTCTAAACCAAAAATAAAACGAAAACCTGATTGGTACTTTAGCTTCCTGTACACATAAGAGGCATTGGCATACAAAATTTCTCAGGACGGGGCAATGATAGAAAGAGGGACCAAACTAACTAAGGGAAACGTCAATGACATGTCCTCAAAGATCAATTCATATACCAAATCAGTGTATCAAAGCATCATACAGGGCCAGGTATTATCTTCCAATGAAGTCGTTGGTTTGAATACCAATTATATTCAACGTCAACAATCTTGAAGGTGAGCTGCTTCACAATTCCATATTGATTATATAACTGAAACAATCGAATACCAAACTACATATTTTGAATTTGGTTCTCCTCTCAAATTACCCCAAAAAAAAAGAACAGTACAATAGCAATATGAAAGACTGTCAATAAAAAAGCCACAAGTAGATGACCAGTTTAGGAACTCTAATGTAATCATACAACGGTTCTTCTAAAACCAATCAGAAGTCTCAGTTGAAATTAAAAGAGTACTTATGGGAAGAATAAATCAGAATCTTGCTTCCAGCAGGGTCAGTAGGAAGTCTTTGTAGTCTCCGGATGTGTCACCCTTAACAACATCTTCCAGGCAGGTTTTGAAAAGGGTGGAATATTCATCTCTGATTTTGATCATGTCAATCTCAGCTCGGCTTACAATGGCTCTATTCAGAGACTCTTCATCCGTCCCGAGCCCAACCACAGACTCATTGATGACCTGATAAAGGTTCAAGTGACAACAGAAACTCATGTCAGATCAGTTGCTTTGAGTAAAACTTCTGTACTTATCTGCTTGGTATTGCTGGACAAGATAAATGGAATAGGAGACAATAATCTTCCATACAATGAGGGTTTGAACATGATGGATATGCAATAGTATTCAAACTGAGGTTCAATAATGGAGACCAAAATGGCCAATTACTTATTCTACTACAATGTCCATTCACCAAGAATTCATAAAAGAAACTGCTCCACATTGTCCTATTTCTTATCCTTCTCATAGAATTGCGATTAATTTCCAACCAATCCAAATTCCAGATGTTAAATTGAAAGCTGGATTAGATATATTTCACCAAAACATGGCCTAGGTTGTCAAACTGAAACTATTCTAGGGACCAAGGAGTCTCTATTATTCTTTACGCAACAAGAGAGAACAAGAAATATTGTCCACATTCAAGTTATTGCTGTATTGCACAGCTGCCAAGTATATCAAAAGAAAGAAAAGAAAAGGACACAGGCAGAAGATCAGAAACAGTTATATAAAGATCCATTATTTGGAAAGAATCATAAGTATAAGATCAATATTCCCGCAATTCAAGCAAACACCACCATTCTTTGGGGTCTAATAACGGCCATTCAGTTTAACCTTTGAAGCTATGTCAGATATTAAGCAATATGGAATATATAACATGTTGGTCCATAGTGAAAGAACTTACCTGTGCAAAATGTTTCTCTGGTGTATCGATGCAAGTAATTACCAGGGTCAAGAGAGATTCAAAATCACCAGCGCCGCAATTTTTAATATCCTTCCACAAAGAAACTCTAGTGTTTTGTTGTAGTCCTTTTCCTCATAAAACAATGATAAAAACAAAAATAACATAATGAAAAACTACAGAATACTAGACCAATACCTGGTCAATAGAAGTTCCATAGTTTTGCTTGTAACACTCAAAGGTTTCTCTAAGCTGAGATATATTCCTTGTGCTGAGTATGGAAATAACATGATTGTGATCTAACTGCTTTGTCTTGATGGCTTCATGTAGCTTCAATGCCTCTGAACTGGCAATGCCTGAATCTACTAGCTCTCTGTCATACCTATATGAGCTCACTAAACCCACTAGAAGCTGTGGGCCCGCATTATGAGTCAGCAAAATGCAACAATATAAATGCGTAAGAGATAAGAAGTGTACATCCCCAATTTTGTGGTCCTAGTGAAAGACAGAAACTTACATATGGTATTGAATTGTGGTCATAAGGTGTCTGATTTATGCCAACATGCAAGACAAAAGTGAAAATGGAGATGTATGGTTCAAGTAGTATGTGATTATTTCCCTTTGCCTCTTATGAACTACATCAATACTAATTCAGACAATCAAAGTTTGACAGCTTTAATAATCTACAAACATAGGGAGGCTCATTATGGAGCATATGTTAAGAAGTCTGCCACTATTGAGCCAAACTAACTTACTGGAACACAACACCACCAATCGTTTCTATTATTTTCATTACCTAATAACTTTTGCAAGCATAAGCATTCCTCTCCATTATTTTCATTAACTTATAGCTTTCTTATCTTTGGAAAATGCTTTTCTCTATCTAGCTCACAAAAGAATCATGACATTAGGAATCCTATAATGGGAGTTTTCAGACCATCAAAGAACCACTTTCATACCATTTTTTAACTTTTAGTAATTGCTAGAGTGACAACTCCCAAGCAGGAACAGACACCACAGGTTTTAGTGAATGACAAGCAAGTGATTCATGCATAATTCGAGTAAGTATATGAATATAGTATATCCTAGTTGGTCAGTATGCTTTCACCTTTCTGAGGGAGAGGGAAAGATGGCATGCAATGTCCTCCTCAAGTGAACATTCAAAAAGTGAACCATAAACCTGCCTCACTGCCATCAAGTGGTGAGGAGATGATGCACATGCTATCTCAACTAGCACTTTCAGGTGTTTTATGCCATTCTTCTGCTTCTTATTCAGTGCATCTCTTGCCAGTTTAGCATCCCTTTCAGGAGGATCATATATCCACAAAATTACTGCATCCTGTTACACATCATTACTTCCGTTGTTACATATAAACAAATGAAATAAGCAATAAATTTGTGCATGCATGTTTGACTGTTTCCATTGAAGGCAGTGAGATCTAATGGTTTGTTTTTGGTAAACGCCAGAGTGCTTTACACTTATTTACTCTTTACCACTACTGACCTCTTTAAACTTCTTTACATCCTAAAAAGTATGTTGTCATCAAATATTGATGTTTTGGACCAAAACAGACGAATTCATGTTAGTAAATCAAAAATACCACTCACTCTTTAGGTACTTAAACGCTTCTGAAACATTTCTTTCATATTTTAAAATCAAACATCTTAAAAGTTGATAGACAGCCAATACTGTATGAAGCATAATAACTAGCAACATACATAACCAAGGAAAAATAATAAACAGCAACAAGGAATGTGTTTTCCATGCTTATGCAAGACAATCTTATGAATAGATGATTCAACCATTTGATAAGGTTGACCAATGAACCAAACTGACATTAAAAGTTGGAAGTTATTCTTCCCCTTGATATGAATCATAAGCAATTTTGGAAGCACAAAGGACTGTAGAAAAATACCTTAAAATCTCCAGAGAGTTCAGAATGGAGAACATCAATGAGGGGCTTATTGTAAAGGCGTTGATAAGTGTCTCTGATTTGTCTCCTTTGACTTGCATTCCTATGTCCCAGTACCCATATCACAGCCTCCTCATCCGTTCCAAATCCTACGCTCATTACCAGAAACACTTATATTTACAAAGAAACACGATCCATCAAAGCATGACAGAAGCTAGCTAGAAAAATCATTGCTCATACCAATAATTCATGAAGATGATTTCAAGTTTGAATGTCAAAATTCACAAAGATAATAAGAAATTATGATATGCAATTCAGCCATGAAAAAAATACCAACTGAGTAGACATTTGATACTACACATAAACTACCAATTGAAATTCAGAAAGACAATCTTTGAAATCGAAGAACAAAACCCAGAAAGCTAATATATCCAATGAGTTCACCCAGTAACAGGCATTGCATGAAAAACTGAAGACACAATCTTTACGATCAGAGAAAGAAGAAGGAGGAGGACCTTGAAAGGCTTTGTGGAGTTTCTCACAGTCTTTCTCTGGAGAAGGAAAAGCTTCTGGTACTCTAAGCGTGGCCATTTCGCCGCAGCTGTGTCTCCTCTGAGAATGGTGAGTTACAGAGTGTGGCAAATTCAGTTTTTATTTCTTGACACCCTCAAACTTCACTATCTTTTGATTCTTTTCAGATTCAGAAACACTACCCCCTCTCTTTTTCTTGTTCATGATTTGAACCCCTCCGTTTTAATATTGTTTTAGTTTTACCTATTTTTTTCGGCTATGTTAACTCGGTTATAAGTGAATAATCGTTACATTCATGAAAGCATCAGTTTTGAGTGCATTAACTTATTTGAAATTAACGTAAACGAAAACAAACTTATTTGAAATTAAAGGCAAGCAATGAAGGAGTGACTACGAGTATAGTTAGGACGGTTTCATCCATTTGTATTTTGTTTTATGATCAGATTTTGACTTGTCGAGTATGATTATTTAATTTTAAAATATGTAAAATTAAAATAAATGCACATATTTAGTTTACATTACGAATTTTTATTGTAAATGGATTTTGTTGACTCTTAACTTTAAAAGTTTCAAATGCTCCGACATAGATTGAACGGTCTTGAGTGCGGTGGCATGCCTAACCACCAAATAATATTTTTGCATTAAAATTATACTATGAACTATACGAAAACTTTAGAATGTATCCCATATTTTTTGTATTTGTTGAATTCTAATAAACATGCCACAGCATGATACAAGATGTTCTACTAAAACAAATTAAGATGATTGATACGTGAAAGCAACTAACAATGTGATTGACATTTGACACAATGGCACAGCCATGCCAGCCTAGCCATATGCCAACCAAATCGACTAAACTAATTAAGGACTTCTCGATCTGGACAAACAGATGACGAGGCTAATCTGCCGAATCATATATATGCTCCGACCATAGGGTAATCTCTTGATCCGTGGTTAAAAAATACAGACATCCCTGTTAATAAAGTTCTAAATCCTATTTAAAAAATAAAACAAAAAAAGCTTCCACTTTAATTTTTTTTCTTTGGGGAAGAATGATTATTCATTCTGAAATTATATATGGTTGGAAATGGATCATGCGTGCATGCAACTTCTGAGAGAGGCTGATCGCTCCCTAATTTAATCATGCATCTATAAGTTCCAAATGCATGATTCAGTTATATACAGATATCAATCAATGGAGAAGCATGTTTATCTTTGATTGAAATTAAGCATGTGATCAGTAAGATATTGTTCCAGTCTTTCAGACAACTGAGATCGAGATGGATCTAATTTTCGATCTTAGTTTCCTTCTGGTCAGAACTATATATTTGGTTGTGTTGCTGGCAATGCATTAATAATATAATGTCACATTTATCACCAGCTAACCTAGCAGCCTGATGCCTCCCCATCATGTTCTTGTTTTTTTGTTCGAATACGTTTGTGTATCATTGATAAAACTGAATGTCGACTTACTACATGAACTTGTCCCATCCTCCCGGACAACATTAGAATCGGGTCATGCAAAACTACCTAATAACTGAAGCTATCTAACTAATTTCTATGCTGCAAACTATTACGTGGTCTTCGGGCTCCACTGTGCCAAACGCTGTTCTGAACATAGTCTCCATGGTTGGCCAATTAGGGACTGACCTAGGAGCCAACCTAGTATACCAAGTTAATGCGGACCCTGCAAGAGAAGACCCAAAAACTCTTAGTTTAAATATATCATTGGTCCCATAGGGACCACATTCGCTTTGAAAGCGAGAAATATGGGTGGCGGCATCTTCTGATCCTTCTCCAGAGAAAGTTGTAAACCGAAGTTGCTTATAATGCCTAGGCCATGACATATATGTTACTTCATCTGGATATGGATTGGAATAATTTAGATTCACAGGTGGTTGTCCCTACATCGTCCTTATGGTCTCCTGAATCATCTGCATCACCTGCTCTGGTGTGCATCCCTGGCCATTCGCCACCCCATTGAGGACTTCTATTCTTTGTGGTTCAAGACCTCTAGGTAGATCTTGGTTCCTTTGACGCCTTATATTCGCCTCCTGTACGGCAGACATCCCTGCTACTGTCTTCCTTGTATCTGTGTGAACCAACGTGAATGGTCTAGAAGCCTTAATTGTTATAGTTTTGGCAGATGACGATGGGTTAGTCATCTCTTTAAAACTCTGCGAATCTAGCTCTTCGTCGAACTTTCCTTTTGCCCTTGTGATTAGCTGAGCCTCACGGCTCCTCTAAATTCCTAAGACTTTCTCTACCTCTCGAAGGCGTTCAAACTGTCTGTCGATCTTATCATCAGTTTCAGCACTGTCTTGGGTGGTAGAATTTTGCAGCTTCTCAACATTTTGGCTGGTTGCCCTGATTTCCTGACCATGCTGCGTCTGAGTCCGCTCAAACGGTTGTATGGTTGTCTCGACTCGCTCCATCTTCTCAGCGAGCACTGCTATTTTGGCAGCCAAATCAGCTAGTAGGCGCTTTGATTCGTCGTCCATGATAGCTTTCTCACAAATGGACTCTGTTGATTTTCCTGGTAAAAAACCGAAACGCAAGATCGTTTCTTCAACTGATAAACCTCTACAGTACGCTGAGTTATGTAAGTTAACCCGCGAATGTTGTGGTTTATTGCAAGTCGGGTATAACTTCGAGTATTCGTTAACCCCCGTTATTTTTAGCACGTGTATCACCGGGTGTGCCAAATGTTCGGTGTGAAAATGGATTTTCTCGAACAACCAAGCTTGAATGCGTGCTAGTACTTATGGGTCAGGTACAACCTTGATCTTGATGCTTGTTCGCCTTCTGTCTTCTTCTCAAACGATTGTCGTACGGGCGTTGGTCAAGCTGGCACTTAGGTTCTTCTTAGACATAGCTGAAGAGCAACTAGGATTTTTCTCCTCCTCTTGCGAAGTGGACGTTCATACTCAGACCGGTGTGGTTGAGCGGAGCTAAAAATCAGGAGTGTGGTGCGTTCTCCAAAGGGTTCTGTGACAAACCGGGGATATTTGCTAAAGTTTCCACCCTAACAATGGTTTTGCGGGTATTCACCTACGGATAGGGCTTAATAAAGCGGTGGTGGACTGTTAGCTCATGGATGAGGCTTGGTGAGTAGAAGCGGGTAGTGCTCACGGATGAGGCTTTGGTGAGGTAGCAGCGGATGATGCCGATGGGTCAAGTTTTAGTGAGTAGCAGCGGGGAATGCCTACGGATAGGGCTTTGGTGGACAAAAAGACTCGAGGAATCTTTCTAGTAGAGGTGCTCTAGAGAGGCTTGTTTTGCAATGTGCAAAATTTGTGTTGAATCGTTGAGATGTGTCGTATCTCTGTATCTTGACCTCTTTATATAGTGAACACTAGGGTTTGTTCTTACTTGCAGATCAAGGCATATCAAATCTTCTTGGATCTTCGAAGGAATCTTTAAGCAACCACAAATCATTGCCAATAATGACTCCCAATCGAAAGGAAACACATTAATAATAACGTAGACCGCAAGAATCAGTCCAATGAGTTCTCTTCGAAAGCATTCGCTGAAAGATAATATTTTGGCCCAAACAGATAGCTAACAAATCGATCGATATTAAGAGCATCTCTAACAACACATGTAAAACTAGAATAATCTCTAGTTTAGAGGAATAACACCATTTTTTGGCTCCAACAGTTCATGTAAAGCATCTTCTATTTTACAAAAAGTGAGAAGAGATAGAAACATATCCTCTATATTTATAGAATTCTTAAAAATTGTATATTCAACTAGAAATCTCTAAAATTTATTGTTTTGCCTTATAGAGTTCATGATCTCTCATCCAAAAAAGAAAGAAGTCAAAAAATTAAAACATCTAACATTAAATTTGGGGTTTAATTTGAATACATATATAATATTTATATAGATTCATAAATTATAGAGAAAAAATTCAATTTTGTATGATAGAACAGAACAGCCATTGGAGAGCTCATTTTATTTTAAAGATTTTATGATTTCCTCTTCTAGAATAGATAAATTATACAAGAGCTATTAGAGATACTCTAAGGAGACTCATGGGGACAAAGGAGATAAGGCTAAACCTGTATTCATATGTGTTCTTCCACATGGAAAACGACGATGAATCAATAATATATTAACTCGAATCAATAATTCACATGTGTATATATATATACACACACGTATTGTTCATTTCAGATTGATAAATGGAAACACATATTCCATACCTAGTTCTCCATCCAATAATAATAAAGGGAGAAGTTTTATTAAGTATCTTATTGTTGAGGACTAGTTGAGAACTTTTTCGTTTCATCCTATTTTCAATCTTATATTCACATCTCGACCGTATAGTTTGTAGATATATATATACACAAATTTTCATACAATTTGAAAATCGTTAAGGCATTCATTAATGTGATTCACCAATTATAAACTTGAACAGTTCTTGTTTGACATATTTGGATCATCCATTGATTTGATCTATTTCGATGTCGTTGAGAACTTTTTCGTTTCATCCTATTTTCAATCTTATATTCACATCTCGACCGTATAGTTTGTAGATATATATATATATACAAATTTTCATACAATTTGAAAATCGTTAAGGCATTCATTAATGTGATTCACCAATTATAAACTTGAACAGTTCTTGTTTGACATATTTGGATCATCCATTGATTTGATCTATTTCTATGCCTTAACAATTACTAATTTGACTGAAAATTTGTAGAAATTATCTACTTATATAGACTTATAAACTGAACGGTTGAGATAGAAAAATAAGTTTAAAAAGTGGGTGTAATAAATCATTAAAGAGAAAGTCCTTAACTAATTCTCTATAAAAAGGTCATCAATTAACCATCTCCCTAATAATATATCAGTTTGACAAATTCTAAACAAAATATAACATATAGAAAATTCCACCTGAATATGTGGATTTGGTCGAAACGGTGAAAAATTGAATAATTTGATTAATACAGGTCAAAGTCAATAAAAACTGTAATTATAAGTTCTCCGCGTAAGTTACTAAATTACCCCATAAACTTTAGACTGGTACTATATAACCAGCAATGGGGGAAGAAGATCCCTCAACACGTTGGCTTAGCAAAATTTAGCAAAATCCAAAAACAATGGCTTTCACTGATGACTTGAAGACTCTCAACAACGCTTTCTCAGGTTCCTCATTTCAAACTCTTCATTCTTCTTCATATATCTTCCATTTCAATCACATTCCTTTATATATTAGCTACTGCCCATTTTGATCAACTTCTTTTCCTGTTTACAATTTTGTTTGTGAAGTTGGTGTATTCTTTTGTAAATATATACGCACTTCTCCAGTTTTTACTTTTATTTTCAGCTCAATAGGCAAAAGCTTTGATACCAATGAAAGTGGTTTTCTTTTAGAAAATTAACAAGGACATTTCTTTATCTACTTGGTTGATTTTGATGAGTGATGAATTGATATGCAGGGCTTGGTGTTGATGAGAAGTCACTGATATCGGTACTGGGAAACTCCCATCCAGAGGAGAGGAAATGCTTCAGGAAAGGAACTCCCCATTTGTTCAAAGAGGACGAACGCCTCTTCGAGAGATGGAATGATGAACGTGTCAGGCTTCTCAAGCATGAATTCATGCGCTTTAAGGTGCATTTCTCATCCCATGCTTCATTTGTATCCTAGTCCTCTTGACACATTGTTACTTTGATTTTCGAATGCTTGCTCAAATTGATGTTAAATGATAGCATAGGCATGTCTGTATATAATCTGAGATGCAACATTGTCGAATGAAATGACCAACCGTCTTCAAATTGCTATGTGTAGTTTGGTAATCAGGGTGCTGATGAGTTTCTTAATATGATTTATATCAGAATGCTGTGGTGATGTGGGCTATGCATCCATGGGAAAGAGATGCTCGCTTGGTGAAGGAGGCCTTGAAGAAAGGCACTGAGGTCCATGGTGTTATTGTAGAGATTGCATGCACTAGATCCTCCGAAGAGCTATTAGGAGCTAGGAAGGCCTACCATTCCCTCTTTGACCACTCCATTGAAGAAGATGTTGCCTACCACATTGATGGCCCTGAAAGCAAGGTAACATATTGAATTTGAAGTGAAGCAGGATGAGAATAGCAGTTTTCATGTCGAAAAACCAATTGGAACTGTGTTATTTGAAAACCCTAGAAGATATCATGGGAGTGTGCAACATGAAAGCCTTGCGGCGCTTCCTCTCTGAACTTGCGCTTTATATGATATATGACATGTAAATTTGAAGGATTTTAACAGGTTTTTTCTTTTCCTTGTGGCATTTCCTTTTAAAGCTGTTGGTTGCACTTGTGAGTGCATATAGGTATGAAGGAGCAAAGGTTAACGATGCGACTGCAAAATCTGAGGCCCAAACACTTTCTCATGTGATTAAGAACACAGATAACACAAATCCCATTGAAGATGATGAGGTTATTAGGATCCTATCAACAAGAAGCAAGGCATATCTCCAAGAAGTATATAAACACTACAAGGAGATTTCTGGCCATGGAATCGATGAGGTATCTATGAGAATTCAAAATGAACTTGAGTGGCAAAACATTTCAAACTGGAATTATGATCTTTAAAATGCAGCTTATAGGCATATATTAATTGACTAGCATTTTAAAGTGATAATGTTGAGCTTATAGGCATATATTAATTGACTCCTAATGACTGCTTTGTTTAGGATCTCGGTGCTGATTTGAGTCTAAAGGATACGGTGCAATGCTTATGTAATCCTCAGACATATTTCAGCAAGGTAAGGCAAAACTGCAATCGAACAACATAGCATAGCATTCAAACAATTTCTCTCCTGGCATGTTATGTCAACATATGTTATATGTTGTTAGTGGAATCATCTCTGATTTTAGAGTTCATATATATTTTTTTCAACTTTCCATGCATAACATTTCTGATATCTGGCCATTGTGGATGACATTCTTTAATTTTTCTCCTCAGGTGTTGGAATTGGCATTGAGGAATGATGCGGACAAGAACACCAAAAAGGGACTGACTAGAGTAATTGTGACCCGAGCTGACACAGATATGAAAGAGATCAAAGAGGAATACCAGAACCTGTATCGAATTTCTCTATCCAGCAAAATTGAAGACTCAGCTAATGGGAACTACAAGGATTTCTTGCTTACCTTAGTTGCAAGGACTTAGAGAATTTGAGATGTGTTGGGATTAGTTGAAATGGTTCTAAGAGGGTTTAATCTTTTTGATTGTTGGTCATTCATGTCTGTTAGTGTTCTTCTTTTGTATCATTATTCCTTGTTTTAGCAGTAAGAGAAACTTAGCTTTGTATCCAAAGAAACTTCAATAAATCAATACATCAGTAAATGGAACCTGAATGGCTTGGTAATATATTAGTTGCTGGTTGTTAATTTGAGTGGAGCGTGGTACTCTTTTAGGGTTTAATGAGGCCATATTATGCTCTTTGATGTAAGTTCTTTTTATCTATGGAATGAATGAAATGTTTTGATCAAAAAAAATACATCAGTAAATGATTTTAACATTTAAAGGAGCTAAATTTATTTTCAGCTTTTCACTGTGAAATATTAATTTATTTGTTATCTATATACAAAGAGATCCCTCACAACTAAATGTATATCCCATATTCCATACAAGCAACATTCTGATAACCAGCTTCAGTATCATGTGAAGAAAACGGGCTGGGGTTTTGGTTGGTTTTATATATCAATTTAGGAAAGATGAATTCTAGTTACACTTTCAAATTTGCTATTTGTACCACTCTTGATATTTTTGCGCATCAAACTTCCAACTTTGCCCATAGTTCTTTTCTTCTCCAACCTATAGCAACATACTATTACTGTTCAATGGATTATGAATAAAGAATGATTGAAAACATGCATTTTGTTAATTGTCTCAATTTGGATAAATGCAGTAGAAAAAAAATAATTTGATGTGGTTTGTAATACTTCAATGTATTATTCTTCTTCAAGTTGGAGGTTTATATAGAGATACAATCATAGTGCTAATAGAAAAATATATTCTACTCCTATACATAATATTTAACCTACACATACAAGGAAAGTAAATATTTACAAATATTCTTCACTCACCCTCAAGTTGATGCTTAGATATCAAGCATGCTTAAGTTGTCGAACGAGTTGTCAAACACTTTTCTTGATATTTCTTTTTGAAAGAATATCTGCTAATTGGTCTTTAGTATATACAAACGGAAAACAAATGATTTTCATGTCCAGTTTTTCCTTAATGAAATGTCGATCCTTTTTCACATGCTTCGTCCGGTCATTCTGAACAAGATTATGAGCAATTTCAATAGCATACGTGTTATCCCAATGTAAATCTATAGGTCTCTTGAGTTTGAAACTCAATTCTTTCAACACATTACGAATCCATAGCATCTCACAAATTTCATGTGTCATACCTTGAAATTCTACTTCAACACTTGACATAGCAACAACCTTTTGTTTCTTACTACGCCAAGTCACAAGGTTCCCTCCAACAAATGTGAAATACTCAGATGTAGATGGTCTGTCAGTCTTATCACCAGCCCAATCTGCATCAATATACCCTTCAACTTCAATTCACCCTTCTTTTCAAACATCAAACATTTTCCAGATGTCATCTTAAGAAACTTCAAAATACGATGTACTACATTCATATGATCTTCATTAAGACAATGCATAAACTGACTAACAACACACAACATAAGCAATATCAGGTCTAGTATGAGAAAGATAAATAAGTCTCCTTACTAGACGTTGGTACAATCCTTTATCAGTGGGAACTTGATTCAGATAGATGGCGAGGTTGTGATTCATTTCAATCGGTGTCTCAACAGGGTTGCAGTCAAGCATTCTGGGCTTAGCTAATAAATCAAGTACATACTTAGGTTGTGATAGAGAAATTCCCTTCTTTGATTTTGCAACTTCAATTCTAAGAAAATACTTCAACTGTCTAAGGTCTTTCATCTCAAATTCCTTCGACAGATACTTCTGTAAAGCCTTCATCTCTTTTGGGTCATCTCCTGTGACAATCATATCATCAACATAGACAATCAGAGCGGTGATCTTACTTTAATTACGCTTGATAAAAAAGTGTGATCTGAATTGCTTTGTCTATATCAGAACATCTTCATTGATTTGAGAATTTACCAAACCACGCCTTAAGACTTTGTTTCAAGCTGTACAACGACTTTTTTAGCTTACAAACTTTATCGACATCGCAAAGTGTAAGACCCTGCCCCAAAATTTACTTTTTTTACCTGGATCAGGCATATTACAGAGGGTTGTAACCGCGCTGTTAGTTTTCCCCAAATTAATATTCGAGTTTAATATCGAGATATTCTCGATTCTGGGAAAAAATAGAATTTATATCCCAAGGTGGTAGATTCTGATTTGTTTATGAGTCCTTCGGTACGACCAGAATATTTTTCGGAGCTACGATTTGTTTATTCTGGATTTATTTAGTTTACAGAAGTAATAAATGTTATTTACTATACCGTAAAAGATGATTTTGTGATAAGTCGAGAATTTAGAGAAAGTTGTAGAGAACGTTAATACAAACTCGTGGGTATGTCCTATGAATTAATCGGAGTTCGTATGCGGAAGTTATTAAGGATAATGTGTTGTTACTATACGGTAAATAGTAAATAGTAAAATATCTATTTACTGTTCATGGTAACTTTTTATAAATCAATATGGGCCGTCAGATCAATCAAAGATTTGATCTGCGCCATTGGATTTTGAATATATATATGATCGATCAGAAGGAGGGGAGGGGCGAGAGATCGACTCGGTCTCGTCTCGAACAGTAGCTTCATATTCCGTTACATTGTTAGAAGTTGGAAAATTGATCCGAACAACACTTTCGATGCACAGGTCCTCGGAGCTCAGAAGTATAATTCCGGCCCCTGCACCTGAAAAGTTAGATGCACCATCAACGTGCATTTCCCACATTGGATCGCTCCATGGTAGCTCCAGACGTAAGGTTGGGAAATGATACTCGACAAGAAAATCAGCAAGGGTCTGGCCTTTAAGTGAGGACCTTGGCTTGTATTTGATGTCGAATTCACTTAATTCAATTGCCCACTTGGTCATTCATCTGGAAGAATCCGGCTTAGTAAGTATAGCTCGAATAGGTAGGTTAGTGTAGACGATAATTTCGTGTCCTTTGAAATATTTTCGCGACTTCCTCTTTGCAATGACCAGGGCTAAAATAACTTTCTCGGACGGGGAATATCTTGTTTCTGTATCGAGTAGGCTTCGACTGGTAAAAGAAACAGCATCTTGGGGATGTCCATCATCTTTGCACAAGGCAGCGCTTGTTGCTACCTCAGATATTGCTAACTATAAACTCAAAGGTTCTCTGGGTTGGGGTACAGTCAAGAACTGTCGACTGGACAAATACTTATTGAGGTGGGCTAAAGCAGTTGATTGTTCGGGTCCCTAAAAGTCAGTTTGCTTGTTGGTGAGTGCGCGGAAAAATGGCTTACACTGATCAGTTAATTGGGAAATAAATCGACTACGTGCAGCAATGCGGCCGGTCAAAACTTGTATATTGTGTTTTGTTTCAGGATCCTTCATGCTTAAAATAGCCTCAACTTTCTCAGGATTAGGATCGATGTCGTTCTTACTGATAATATGCCCTAGAAATTGACCTGAATAAACCCTAAATGCACTTAGTGGGATTGAGTTTCATGCCGTAAAATCGCAGTATAGTGAAAACTTCTTGTAAGTGCCTAATGTGATCATGCTGGTATTTCGGCTTCACAACCATGTCGTCAATGTATACTTCCATGATTTTACTGATTTGCTCTTTGAACATCTGGTTGACAATACGTTGATACATGGCGCCTGCGTTAGTGAGATCGAAGGGCATAATTGTGTAACAATATAAACCCCGCTCAAAAATAAAAGCTGTCTTTTCTTGATTTGCTAGAACCATTTGTATTTGATTGTAGAAGGAGTAAGCATCCAAAAAAGACAAACGCTCGTAACCAGCAGTGGTATTAACGAGTTGGTCAATTTTGGGAAGAGGATAACAGTCTTTTGGACAAGCCTTATTTAGATGAGTATAATCGACACATACGCAATGTTTGCCTTTTTTCTTTTTGACGATGACGCAATTAGATATCCATGATGGACACCAAACTTCACGTATAAACCCGACCTCAAGGAGCCGATCAATTTCATCGCTAATTATTTTGTTCCGCTCGGGTGCGAATTGACGTTGATGTTGATGATATGGCGTAATGGCAGGATCGATATGCAATTTGTGGCACGCTATGAGGGATCAATGCCGGGCATATCCCAGTGTGTCCATGCAAATACATCTTGATTGTCTCTTAAAAATTGTACTATCTCGGTGTGTTCTACTTCTGTAAGAAGGGTCCTTACCAGAACCATTTTTTCCCTTGACGAGTCTAGAGGCTCTTCGCATAATGGCTCAGTGGTGGTTGGCTCAGGTTCAAGTTCTTCCTCATCTTGTAGGTCCTCCAATTGTTGCTATGCAACCTACTTGTCTGGACGTTTGTCTTGTGATGACGAACATTTAATTTCCATAGCATACAATTTTTTGAAAAGTAACTGATCGCCACGAATTGACACCACATGCTTGCCATCATTAGAGAGAAATTTTAATACCTGGCATCGAGTTGATGCCTCAGCTTCCATCTTATGCAGCCATTCCCGACCTAAGATGGCGTTATACGCTGATGGCTTCCGGAAAATTATAAAGTCTAAGACAACTGTCTTCTCACCTGTTGTTACAGGCAACGACACTTCGCCCACGGGCCATGTTTCCGTCCCTTCAAAAGCTGTTAACGGTGCCCGACTACGTTGAATAAGAGTTTGGTCGATACCGAGTTGCTCGAATGCATCTCAAAACAGAATATCAGCACTACTCCCCTCATCAATCATGACCCGTCGTACAAGCGCATCCCCGATGTGGGCGGATATTACTAGAGCATCTCTATGAGGGAATTAAAGGCCGAAAATATTAGCTGAGGAAAAACTTATTACCGGTGTTGGGGTAAATATTGCTTCGAAAGTGAATGTGCTTGCAACGTTTGCAATGTTGCACACCCGATGAATCTTTTCTGCTTGCCGGGTTTCAGATCGGAGTTGGACTTCCTCTTCCACGGTGTTGTAAGGAGCTCCGTGTATTGCTAATATCTCTCAAACTATTGGCTCCTTTGGGGTAGTCGTGACTCTTTCGATGAGTTTATCAGTTTTCTGGGTGGGGCCTGATTGTAGTAAAGTAATTTTCCTTCCTTCATTAATTTAGAAATGGTCGGCTTCAATGCTTCACATCGGGAAGACTATGTCTGAATGCTTCATGTAAAAAGCATAATATCGGGTTTCATCTGTCGAATCGCTAGACTTTGGTTGGGTGGAGGTTTGGCGAATAACCCTTCATGTTTGTGCTTGCGAAAGATGGCAGGAGGGCTAATCGTAAACCATTCCTCTGAACTGTTGGGGCGGGGTCGCTGCCCTTGCCGATAAGTACTACCTCTTTGATGGCTTGAACCTTGATAGCCAGCATTGCCTTTATCATTCTATGAAGCAATGGTGGCAGTAAAGTGAGCCTCTTGGGCTTCCTTGGCCCTTTCGATTCGTATTTCTCCCTCAACCCTGGTGATGATATCATCCATGTCTTTTGGAGGGTCACATAACACACTATCGTATAATGGCGAAGTCGGAAGGAGTCCTTCTCGGAAAGCAATTGCAGCAAATTGGGGTTCACAATTAACATGACGCATCTCGGCCTTAAATCGCTCAAAGAATGTACCTAAGCTTTTCATCAGAGGTTTGCTTGGTACTGAACAGAGTTGTCATGACTTTGCGTTGTTTACGACTACAAAAGTACTGGGAAATGAAGGCTCGACTTAATGTGTCGAAGTTAGGTATTGATCGCAGTTTGAGATCTTGAAACCAAGTAGATGCAGGTTCCGTGAGGCTAGTGGGAAAAAATTTATACATCAACTTCTCATGGTCGTTTCGATTAACATTCGCTGCGTATATCCCTTAATATGATCGACCGGATCGGTAGTGTCATCGTACAGCCGAATTGTAGTGGTGGTAAATCGTTTGGGATGTACTGTACCCAGTATATCGTTGGTGAACGGGGATTTCCCAACGTCTCTTGCGATCTTTGCTGCGAGCTCTCTGGGACCGACCTGTTTGCATTCATCAATCATCTTTTCCATCTTTTCCTGCCACGAACCATTACACGGTCTCTTTAACTGTCCAGCATTAGTGTTGTTGACCGTTCCTCCATTTAAAAATTCATTGATCCCATCAATGGTACGCCTGCTAGAATTATCTCTCATGGTTCCACCTGATCCGAGATTGGGTGCCCTGCTGGCACGTTGGGTGTCTCCTCGAACGAATCACTATCTCGTTGTAATATTTGTTCAAGTCTTTGTTGGCGACGAGCCTCTCTATCACGTTTTTCCTTCCGAAGATGTTCGAGTTCTTATTGCATTCTTTGCATTTCGTCGTCTAGAGGCAGGTTAAGATCCCCTACTGGATTGATGCCTCTTGTTAGCGACGAGAAATTCCAATGAGGATTTTCTCTCACCAAATTAGCATCGTTCAAGGCAAGAGTTGACCCGACTTAGATTTATGGTGTCCCATTTATGTTTCATAGATGTGGATCACTGTTTTATGTTGTACTATGCTTCATCTCTTTGTCTTTTACCTACGCTTGACATTGTGAACAAGCTCCCCGACGCTGTGTCACCTCTTCGGGGAGAAGGGGAGGGCACCTGCAAGAAAACCCTCTGATGACAAAGTCCTTATACTTCTTAGTTGAATTAAGTGAATGAATCAGAGTCAGATGCCTTACCTGGTCATTGTGCCTTTGTTATTTATAGATTCTGAGAACTTGAGCTCCAAGTAAACTTGTCTTCCAAGTTTTCCCATAACTCGCCTTTAAGGTGCTGTTACTCCCCACGACAATAATGACGACGTTAGACCTTTCCTCCACGACGCCATTCATTTTGCCATTTATGGCGCCGTTGTCAACCGACAATAATAATGACGGCGTAGACGTCATTACTTCTTCGGCAACTGACGACAATAATGACGGTGTCAATGTCATTACTTCGTTGGCAACCGATGACAATAATGATGGCGTCAATGTCATTATCTGGTTGGCAACCAACGACAATAACGAAGTGTCAATGTTATTACTTCGTTGGCCACCGACGACAATAATGATGACGTCAATGTCATTACTTTGTTATTTCTTTCATTTCAAATCAATATGAATAATTATGAATCAATTATTTTATTTTTCCCTCACACCTCTTCGATTATCAAAATGAAAATTATGGACTAAAGATACCTAATGCTGCTTTCACGTATTTTGTTCCCCTTGAATAGTGTGTGTATGAGAGATTCCTGGCATTAATTTTTGAAAAAAAAATAATAATAACGGTATTGATAGTAGCTAGAAACTCTTTATATAAAAACTACCATGTTCCTGAACACGGACAAAGATAGGTAGTCACAACGCAAGATAATCAATGACGCAACATAGAATATAAAGACTCATCAAACAGCAGAAAAGACCAACATTCAAACTTCATAGCTTAACTAGCTCGATTATTCTAATTTTCTCGCAACAGAAACTCAATCTTCCTTTCCCAGCAGAGTAAGGAGGAAGGCTTTGTAGTCCCCTGATGTGTCTTTGGCCACAGCCTGTTCAAGAGGAACACTATTTTTCTTGTAGTAAACCTCCTTGATGTCCCTCAAGTCCCTCTCTGCCCTTGTAACAATCACACGAGTGAGAGCATCCTCATCGGTGCCAACCCTTTTGATTGCATTGCGAAGTACCTTTAAGTCCAACCAATATATGAGTTTGTGAAGGAATATGAGCAAGAAAAGAGAGAATGACAAATGAAATTTTGGTTACCTTCTCAAAGTACTTCTTGGGGTCATTGAGGCATCGAATGGCAGTATGCAATGCCTTCTCGAAATCGTTAGCTCCTTCATCCAACAAATTCTGGAAAAACATACAAATGTTGTCACGTTTGGGGAACATTGACAAAGTAAATCCACAATCTGGTATTCTAAGTCTTAAATCTTTGTGTTGTTCTTACCTTGCTGATAGAAATGCCTCGATCATCTCTGTATTTGTTGAATGTTGCCATGAGCTGTGTCTTGCTCCTAGTACTCAGGATCCTAATAATTTCTTCATGATTGAAAGCCTTGTCTTTGATAGCATTGTGAAGAATATCAGCTTCAGAATTTGCCAGCTTTGCGTTGATCTCGTGACCGTCATAGCGGTAAGCAGTCACCAAAGCAACTAAAAGCTGCAACATAACACCATTAGCTAGCAATTTTAACAGTCTAATTTAACCTGTTCTCAAATTAAGTTGACATACAATGTTCTCTTTATTTAGTCGATCTATATTGGCCGATCATTTCTTGTTCGATGGCGCAATAAGAAATCACATTCAAACAGCATAATATGTCATGTTGCCTGGTATAAATTATCATGTCAAATTATGTACCTTGCGGATATCACCAGTAGTATGCGCAGCTAGATCTTCTTCCAAAGAGTGCTTGTAGCGAAGCTGGTAAGCTCTTCTTACAGCTAGAAGCTCTTCAGGTGAGTGAATGCAGGAAATTTCGATTATGACATTGTAGTCAGTGGATTTCTTGATGGCCACATTAGCCAAAACTGCATCACGATCTGCTGGATCCAATATCCAGCGGTACACAGCTTTCTACACATGCATGTCATCCCAAAATATGAACATAAGTTTCTACTCAATTAAATTGCCCTAGAAATAGATTTGCGATATATTTTCTTTTAACCCAAGAAGCAAAAACAAAATTGGTTGGTGAATGCAATGTTCAAATGATATGCAGTAAAAGTAGTCAAACAAAGCTTTTACTACAGAAGATAGAGGAACTGGTGGAAAAAAGAGAACATTAACCAAGAAAAAATCGAGTTTTTGTTATGGATCTTGGACAGAGAAGATTTTATTTTAATGTAATAATGTTTAAAATAACATCTGTGTAAATGGTCTTAAACTACACATGCATCAGTTTTGTGACTGTCAGATTAGGAAGAGATTCCTAAAAGGACAAGATCATTCGGAGATTTCTATGTCTTTTATATAAACCAAGTATATGTCCACAAGCGTTAATATATATAATTAATAGTAATAATACCTCAAAATCACCAGAGAGCTCAGACTCAAGGCGCTTGAGAAGATCTTCTTGATAAAGTTGATCATAAGCTGCCCTGATCTCTTTTCTTTGACCTGCATTTCTATGACCCAGGATGGAGATGATAGCCTTCTCATTAGTCCCCCAGCCTACATGTTAAAACAGTAGCCAACATAAACAAATCACTCAATATAATTTCAAAATATGACTGAATTATCTATAGCTGATGTGCATATATGAATTACGAAAAAAATGATCTAAGCAACACCTTTCACAGATTGTCGAAGAGCTTCTGCATCTTCATTGGCACAGAAATTTGGAGGAGAAACAAGGGTAGCCATATTCTTCAAGTTTTTGTTTCTCTCACTCTCTCACACACACAGACACGAAGAAGGTTATGCTGCACTCTTTTTCACTAGTGTGTTCCGTCTCTTATAGCAATGCCCAGATTTATAGCAAAAAGGCTATTAATTACGGAGCTTAAACGGGAGTTTTATTCTATTTGAGCCTTTTGCTTAATTTGAAATTAAAAATTTAATGCATTTTCTACTTTCTTCCACAAATGGGATTGTGTTAGGTGTGTCTTGGTTGGCTTTGTAAAAGAAATTAAAGAATGAATGAGGCAAATGGCAATCACAATAGGGTGTTCTTATGAAATGGCTCTTGTTTGGATTCCAGTAAGGTTTGATTCTTTTCTCAACTCTCTCAAATTTTCCTTACATATACAAACAGGTCCACTACGCATCTGAGTGGCATGAACAAAAATGCTGAATTGCTGATTCCATATGTGCTAATAGGAAATTAAGGTATACCAAATCATGATGATTATGAAAACACACCTATAGTGACCTATTGCCAGCTCCTAATGACAATTTAAACATTAGTTGTAACTAAGCTTAGAGATGAAATGTCGAAAGGGAATCTGCTAACCAAAATTTGTTTACATACCTTGACAGGCCTTTCGGAGAGCCTCTGCATCTTGGTTAGCAGAAAATTGAACTGGAGTAATGATGGATGCCATTGAAGATTGGTATAGAAGCTCCAGTAGCTAATTCTGTTTTTAGAACAAGAATGTGAGGTAAACCAGTCCATGTATATATAGGACTAAATTTCTTGTAATACTCAACATTGTAACTAACGGCCGGCCACCTCACAGTTCACAAAACCCATGTTTGGTTTTCACTTTTCAGCAAAGAAAAGAATATTTCTTGTTTAGTTATCTAATTTATGCCCTTTCGTCTCACCCATGTATAAACAAACTAGGAATAACAACACAAGTCTGTGCCTTTTTTTCTTTATATTTTGCTTACACGATATTATGATTAAGGAGTTGGGTTAAAACTTTGCAAAATTCGAAGCCACCTAGCACAGTTCTTCAAAGTTCAAAGGATTTGTTGTGTTGTAAATCGCCGGAGTTGAACTCATACCATTTGACTCATCTAACTAGAATTCATCAACACTAATACAACTTGCAAGGTATGTTATTTGTGGGCGGCGACATTATCTGCTTTCACAATACACATGTTAGAAACTCACACCTTTTTCAACTATCCGACATGCCATTTTACCATTCTTAATTTGTTGAATAGAAAATTGAGGATGTTTTAGGATATTTGATATATATGTGTGTCTTGATTCAAGTCTTGTATACGAACTTTATGTAGTAATCCATGTTGTAATAGAGTTATACACATATCAATATAATAGACTCATTGACTCATGTAATAGCCCAAGAGACCCATGTATTCCTCTATATAAAGGGCTTCATTCTATCAATAAGATGAATATAATTCATTTCTCTACAACACGTTATCAACACAAAAGATATGTTAGATCCTCTTATGATATACCACCTAAGATATTATTCTTATGCTATGTCACAAAAGATATCATTCTTATTGCAAATCCAAAGAAGAATTATGTAAACAGATGCAACTAACGTACGGATACCGTATACGCTTTTATGGTTTTGGTTGAAGGGCTAACACACTGGTCATGTGTTGCGCCATCGTCTACCATATGTTGTTTATGTATTTATGGGCTCATTATCTATCCCCAAAGAGTGACATGCAGACATGTATTACTTCATCCACGACTTACCATCATTGCATTAATGCACAACAGCTCGTAACTGTATGTTAGGATTGACACGAAGTTGTAATCCTTGAACTCGCCGGGATAGTAACGGATCTCCAAGCCTTAGTTCCATAATGTGCCAAATTGCATTACCCCAATGGTCAATTATGATGTGTTGCGTGAGATGAACATATTCTAAGGTTGGATATGAGTCACTTTGGTACTCTCCACCTAAAGTCTGTTTATGTTTGCTCCTCCACAGACGATCTCCTTAACCGCTACAATGTGGATTGTCACTTTTAAACTGTATTCTCATCGTTAGGGGGAGATACGAACACCAGTGTTCAAGTGGGAAGGAAGTGAATGTCGTGGTTGGTCACTACTAAGTCTCAACATGATCTCAAAACAACTATAGTGACGAGATCAATGTTTATAGTGACGAGATCAATGTTGCTTATGTCTGTAAGGAATGATGTCATAACAAGAGGACATGGCTCGACTAGATTGAGACGGTCTTGATGTCATGGCTCGACCAGATTGAAGTAGTCTTGATGCCATCACCTTGAGTGGTGATATGAGGGCGCCATGATGTCCTAGGCCTTGTAGCTCCCCAAAGGTTAGGGTGAGGCTCTTGGGTTCGATACATACTCTAACTGAGAGAGAAATCCAGTTTGGCACTACCTGGTCCATTAATCAGTGATACTCACTCCGTCTCATGGAAGTCTGAATTGTGACTATCGTTAAAGGACGCCTCAACGTCAAATCCAATTCATATAGAGAGATCTCTACAATAACTACATTAGTGTACATGAGGACGTGAAATGATGAGTTTATCGAACCATACGTTGTTGATAAATCGACAAAGTTGATTGACCTAAATGGGAAGATGCGACCCAGACAAAGGGATAGGTCCTTAGGCAGGTGTTGCCGACACCGCAAGCATAAACTCTATCAAATAAACCTTTGTGAGTTAGCGTAGTGAGAATAAGAGTCTTAGACTCCCTTATGGCGCAAGGTTTCTCACAAATACACATTGGGATCAACTACGATGAGAAATACTCTGGTAATGGATGTTATTGCACTCCACTATCTTGTCAGTTTGGTAGTTCCCTAAGAACTAAACATGCAGCCCTATGAATATGATCATAGTAACGTCTCTATGGGATCTAAGATATGCATGAAGATCTTAAACATACTTCATAAGCCCAAATCAAGTGGATCTTGTGTTGGCCAAGAGTTTTGGATGCATACTACATGACTCCTTGATTTTGGATGAGATATGATGAATAATGTTATTGTGTATTGATTCCGGATGATCGCAGTATATGCTGAACATCCGATGTTGGAATGAAAAATATCTTGAAAAAGACGCAATCTCGTATTGAAGTCGATGGATTATGTATTAATGATGTATTTCCATCTATCGGCTTAGGTACTTTAAAGAAGAGTTGAACTTTCATATACTCTCATGATGTCAAGTTCTTTACTCCAAGAGAAAGTGATTTGTTTAATCAAAAGAAAGACGTGACCTCTCATTCATTGAAAAGCTAAGTAGTTTTGCACCCACACAATGCCAATAAAATGGCAAAGGACATCACTTGAATACTCTAAGAATACCTGGCATATTCAATCCCTATGACATGAGAGAACAATGGTTTCATATGTCATCTCTAGCTATGCATGAATCAAAATGCATCGGAAGCGGAATCAGGATCTAGCTAGATACCGGTAAGTTTAGAGGCCGAGCCGCCGGACATATAACACATAGCTGCCATGCACTACATACGGCTGCCGAGAGCTGTGCGCGAGCTGCAAGGCGCTTTGTAACCTCTGTCGGGCACTGCATGTTTTTAGAAGAGCGTTGTGCACTCAGTTGTCGAGCTGTGTGCACGCTAGCTGCCAAGCGCTACATGCCAACTGCTAGGCGCCGTGCACATAGCTGCTAAGCACTAATATAATGCCACATTTGAGATATGTTAAAATAGCATACATATGTCGGATTGTCAAAATTGCTCTGTGGTCACTAAGGATCTGGAAAAGCCCTATGATTGATCTTAAAATCAAGGGGTGATGCAGATTTGAAAGAAAATATGTCATATACATGTCATCATCAAATGTGAAGGGTGTGGTTGTTTGTGTCAACCATGTTGCACCTTTTTTCTTTTAGTCTAACCTTTTTGTTCCACTGGGTTTTTGCTTGACAAGGTTTTTAACAAGACAACTTCCATGCGCCATGCAAAGACCATTGATCTCTATTTACGGTTGATCATGACAGACTTGTTCACGTCTTGATTCACATCTACTCTTGAAAAAAACATGTTGGAATGCACCGTTCTTCAGAAAAATCTGACTGAATTACATATCAGGGGGAGCATCATATGACGAGTTCTCAATGGAGTAGTTGATGCATTGTACTCTTTTATTCTTTGATCAAGGTTTAGTTTTTTCACAAGGTTTTTGTTACTTGACAAGGTTTTGATGAGACAACACCATAAGCACCATTCTGGTGTGAAGACACGCGATACAAGGGGGAGTGTTCTAGGATATTTGATATATATATGTGTCTTGGTCTATGTCTTATATACATTCTTTATGTAGTAATTCATGTTGTAATAGGGTTATACACATATTTTTATAATACTCATTGACCCATGTAATAGCCTAAAAAACAAATGTATTCTCATACATATAAAGAGTTTTATTCTATCAATAAAATGAGTAGAATTTATTCCCGTACAAACATATAGAAATTGCCGTGGTTTCTTTCTTATTTTGGTAAATAAGTCATTTAAAAAATTAAATAACCAGAAAAAATAAAGAAAGAAACTACATAAAAAAGGAATATTGGCAGGTGGCCGAATTTTTTAATATTTTTTTAAGAAAAAAAGATGCGTATAAAAAATGCACTTCTCTCATTCAGTCATACTTCACACCGAGAACCACCACCGCTACTGCCACTGCGACCACCATAGCCACCGCCTAGCTCGCTCTCGGAGCCCATTCCCCAACCGCATTGCGATTGCATTCCCGACGATCCGATCGACACCGCACAATCGCACCGCCTAGCTTGGTAAGCCTCTTCTTCTTCCTTACTTGGAAACCTTCTGCGAATTTAGGTCTGTAAAAGAAACCTTGATTTAGTGGGTTAACTTAGTCTTTACTGCCAGTTTTAAGATTTCATAAGTGTAATTTCTTTTTCAATACATATAATTGATTGGACAGAATTATTGTATTATTCTTTTTCATAAGTGAATGTGAATATGTTATGTGAAGTGTTTGATTTTATGAAGATAGCTAATTCAAGCTGTTTCCTAAATTCAGCTACTGAACTCTAGTCATCTTCTGCCTTCCAATGTATGTCTTTTTAAAGATTGTTTTGTGATGCTTCCATTTTCAACATTAGCATTTTCAGGCCTATTACTAAGTTAGATTTTTATGCCTTCTTCATTTACAAGTGATCATTCACAATCCTATGAGTCCTTATATGTATACTACGTTTTCAAAAGTTGTATTTCAAAATTTATTTACTTTACTTGTTTGAAGGGTTGGTTAATATTGATATTTTAGCAGATGGTGGAGCTGGCAGCTCGGAAACATGTTCAATTCATTCTATCGAAAGCAAAGGTCGAATCTTGAGTCCAACTACACATATAGATGTTTTGGTTTGTAGATTATACATAATTTTAACCACTCTGTGATACTATCTCAGGAAAAGGACTCTTATGAGTCAGTTTTGTTAGAGCATATAAGATTAAATGGGGCATACTGGGGTTTGACCACTCTTGACCTTTTGGGAAAGCTTGACACTGTTGATGTCAATGAAGTTGTTTCGGAGGTCCTCCAGTGCCAGGATGAATCAGGTATTTAGCTCGTCTAGATGTCGTACCCCCGAATATAGTAAACTCATACTTTTACCTCAGTGTTTCTTTGGTGTTTTAAGTTGTAAGGAAACTGTTGATTATGGTGTGGATATTGCAGGTGGTTTTGGTGGTAACGTTGGACATGACCCACACATACTATATACCTTAAGTGCCGTGCAGGTTTTGGCCTTATTTGACAAGGTTGATGTATTGGATATCGAGAAGGTTGTAAATTGTATCCTTTGGCATATATATTTTTTACACTTTGAATTTCATCTTCATTACTTTTTCAGTTGGTCAATGTGTTGAGAGGATGTGTATTAATTAGAGCTTATAGAAGTATTTGAGTAGAGACAGGAATTTACTAACTACACAACTGACTATAGAAAGGAGCGTGAATGAATTTAGCAAATTTTGTCTCGCTTAACACTCTTCTCAGACGTAGCTGGGCTGCAGAATGAAGATGGCTCATTTTCTGGGGACATGTGGGGTGAAATCGATACAAGGTACTCTTTTTTTATTTCCTTTGTATGGTATGATATGTTAAGTTACTGTACCTTTATTTAAAGCATGATCCATAAAAGCTTATCTTTTGTCCGCGTTACAAATGAAAGATATTGAAAACAAAAAGAAACTGCAAACCAACTAAGAATTTTGTTTTTCCTTTCTTAGGTTTTCATATATTGCCATCTGTTGTCTAGCTTTACTACATTGTTTGGATAAAATTAATGTGGAGAAGGCTGTGGACTACATTTTGAGTTGTAAAAATCATGATGGCGGATTTGGATGCATGCCTGGTGGGGAGTCTCATGCAGGTCAAAGTATGTTATTTACCCTGAACAACTCTAACTCTGTTATGTCATATTCACACCTGGTGGAGGTGTTATTCAATCACTGTATAATGCTTCATCATATCGTTATATTATGTATCTATTTTTGGCTCTTTCTTTTTTCTTTTTTTGTAATTTTTCTTTTTAAATAAATTCTGCATAGGTTTTCTAGTAGGGTTCATGTTTTGGATAGATTCAATCACTATCAATATCAGTTGTAATTTGAGTAGGGAATTCCTTACATTATTCAAGGTGTTTCTTTCTTTTCATTGGCAATAGCACCTGATCTTGCTAAACAAGTTTTAAGCTTCGATTGTCATTCTTTTATCTTTTCCTTTACAGATAAGATATTTGTCAGTGACATAGCGGACTTGGTTGAAAGATGAATCTTGCGATAACCTTTTGGTCCAAAATAAAAATCAATCACCATGAACTGGTGCATGTGTTTTTTGAATTTATCTACCGATTTATTATGTCATACATGTACAATCTGTTGACAGTAACAGAAACTGATCTTCAGAGTAACTTTTCTGGTACTTTGTACATATCTTGTTAATTCTTTTGTCGGAAGTGTATAGATGTATCTGCAAATCTTAATATAAAACATGTCTGATCCAGAAGGAATAGTGATCATTGCTGTTGTACTATATATATGCTGATATAAACTCAATACTGATGATCTGCCTTGTTCATTGTGATGCAGTTTTCTGTTGCGTGGGTGCTCTTGCTATTACAGGGTCTTTACATCGTATTGATAGGGACCTTCTTGGATGGTGGCTATGTGAGCGGCAAGTAAAAGCAGGAGGTCTTAATGGCCGTCCAGAGAAGCTTCCTGATGTGAGTGTTTCTGTATTTTATTTTATTTTTGTTGTTCTCTGAAAAATGAAATTGCATATGTTTCTTTTACCATTCTTGAACTACCTTGCTACATTTGAGGTTCATTTTTTCTTTTCTTTGGTGGATGTGGATGGTCTCCCGAGAGCTGCTCGTGTGTGGTTTAAAGATTGAAATCTGAATTTGTATAGCACTAGAGTAATCTTCTTCACTGCATTTTCACTTCGTTTCAGGTGTGCTACTCTTGGTGGGTTCTGTCTAGTTTGATCATGATTGACCGAGTTCATTGGATCGATAAGGAAAAGCTTGCCAAGTTCATTTTAGATTGTCAGGTTTTACCTAACCTTTTTGTATATTTATATCCAACATGTTTGCATATTTAAAGTTGTTCTTTAGGAGTTTTCAAAGTGAAATTCTAATCATGTGACTACGAATTTATCTTAGATGATGTGCTTAATTATTAAAAATTTCAGGACATTGAGAATGGAGGAATTTCTGACAGACCAGATGATGCCTGTGATGCCTACCATACATATTTTGGTGTTGCAGGTACAAAATTGCTTTGGTTCTGCTTTGTTGTACCCTTTTACTTAATAAAACTGCTGAGTATTTCTCAAGGATTACAGGGGATGACCATTTGGAGCCTCTGCTTCAAGATGGGATAGTAGTCATATAATTTAAAATGTTTACATAAGATATAAATTCTAATTTGCCTTCTATAAGTATAACTCACCAAGATGAGATCGGATGTAAACAAAAAGAAAAACTTCGCTTATAAGCTGCCGCATTTTGGGGGAACCAATGCAGAATTTATTTATTTATTTTTTGTCATGGCTGTTTACTTGTCAGTTGTCACAATATACATCACTTAACTGAGGTTGGTGCTTGTTGATGCAGGACTTTCCCTTCTAGAATATCCTGGGGTGAAACCGATAGATCCAGCTTATGCTTTGCCAGTTGGTGTTGTTAATAGGATTTTCTTAGGCATAAAGAAGTAAAGTCTTGTGTTAGAACTCTAATTTGCATTTGTGGCAATTCTCTGCCTTTTTCTCAAATAATTTTACGAACTCTTTTTAACAGCTGCAAACATAGTAAGCACAGCGCAGATAAAGTTTTCACTGTGAGGATTGTACAATTTCTGATTGAATTAGTTTGATCTTGAATCCAACATTTTAATAGTACTCCTTATCTGCGATCCTAAGCTCTATACTTGCAAAGGAAGTCTAGTTCTGCGCGATCGTTGGTATCAAAGGTACGAGTCTGGTTTGACTTGAGTTTCAGTGTAAGCAGACCTGTACATTTCAAGTCTGCAAATGTATAGGGACTTATTAGCCAACTCCTCAGTAACCATCAAACCCCAATTAAGAAGAGGTCTAGCACCTGCTTCACTGTTCCATGCTGCTTAAGCCATTATCTACATGCATTTGTTTATCATGGTGCCATGCATTGCCCCTTTTTCTCCTTCCTCACCACCGTAGTTGCTGAAAGATTGTTGCAACATGCCACATGATATGATACTATGATAGATTGCTCTTCCCATTCTAGGCTATGGAAACTACGACAGTACGTTGTGGCAAGATTGACTACGAATAGCCTGAGAGATTCAGGATGGTGATGATATATGATAAGGATGAGAATTGAACATAACGATGAGTTGCTTGCTATGGTAGTGTTTGTCTTTGTCATATGCGCGCTCATGCCGTAATGTTCGTACATGTTTTTACTTGTAAAAGTTCAAACCATCTAAAGGCCACGCCATGGTCTCAATTGAAACATTTTTACTTTTTTTAAGAGTTTTATCTCCCGCTTAACTAAACGTTATGGAGTGTATATTGGAAATTTATTTTTCTCTAGCATAACCGTTGATAATGAAGGCTTTTGTTATTGTAAACTATTGTTTATGAAATGAATATTCATAGCACACTCAAATAGCTCCACAATATAGATAAACTCGACATACACCATTTTCTACTTCAAAACATTACATGGAGAAGTTACTGGAGTTGCTATAAAGAATTTGACCGAACCAAGTTTTATTTGCTACTTTATGTGACAAAAAATACAGCACTAGTCGAGTTTAAAAGAAATGCAGGACCGAAGGGTCAAATGATGATCCATGTTTGAAACTATCGTTCTTGATCGAAAAAGAAAAGAAAAAAACCAATAGTTACATATGAGAAGTCTATCAAGTATTGCACTGAATTTTTTTTTAATCGGAAGTCAACCAATTTATAATATAACAAACAATATAAGGAATAACAACATTTCGGTATACCATATAGAAATCACTCCCTATGACTATTAAACACCTAGCTCCCTATAACTACACTCCCTAGACCAAACCAGATCCAATTTCATCAAAACCCGGTTTCTGACTCCACCCTTTCATCGTTGAGATCCACCGTCGATCTCTTAGCCACCGTTCCAATGCATTAAGATCATATTCAACAACAGATTCTCCAACACCTGACAGACATGACTTACCGATGAGGGCGAGAAATCCAAAAGGAGCAACGAGGAGGGCACCTACACGCGCGATACAACTGAGTTGTAGGTTTCTTCCATTGAGGAGGGAAGACCCAGCCTCTCCGATCGTTTTGGTGATGCCACCAACGCTGCTAGGGTTGGCAAGCCGAGCACCCAGTTTCTCTTGTGAGAGGAGATAGCGTATCATCACGATGAAAGGTATTAATGTGAATCTTAGGTTTTCTAATTCAAGTAAGGAGGATCTTCAAATTAAATAAATTGTTGGAATAACGTGTTCTTGGAAAACTGAATTATGTATATTCATCAAATGAAAGACCTCTTATATAGGGGTTTACATGGAGTCTAATAAGGAAATGTACTACATGTACTATGTGTAGTACAAAGAGACATATATGGGTGCAGTACAAGTTTTTATTACAACTAAGGCCCATAAGCTAAACCCTGTATGCATAGTATGGACCTAAGACACACATAATGTCTGAAATATCCTTGAACAGTTTAACATTTTGTTGGGTAAATATTGCACTTGAATATAAGATAAAATAAAGAGTTAAACACTTGTATACCCTCTAACTTTAACCCAAAAACTGTTTTATCCTCTTTCTTTCAAAATAAATAGGTATACACTCAAACTTTCAAAATTCGACAGTTTTATCTAATCTGTGAAAAGTTTCGTTAAAACTAACTGAATAGTGTTTATATATATATATAGCAAGCTCTTGTATTTAAGATAAAATGCAAACTAAAATCTAATTACCCACCAACTCAAAAACTAGCCTTCAACATTTCAAAACTTCACCTAACGATCTTCTGTCTAAATGGTTACTATGTTTGCAGAATCACTGCTGTCACATCCCAGAACCTTTACCGGCCCAAAATACAGTAGTAACCGCCGTAATCCTGGTCTAATGAGCAATCAATACGTCGATCCAACGTATTGACCACCCACTAGATTGAAACTACAAGGCTTAGGGAAGTAAAACTAGAATCTACCATTTTTTCTTTTTTTTCTTTTTCAGGGGTAAAAACAAAATTTACAGTGGAAGTGCGGAAAATAGTAATAAAATATGGCCAACTTTAAAAAATATGCGACAACACATAAAACATTCCACATACTTAAAGAGATCGTGAAATGAACCAACCGAGTGAAGAAAAACATCATATTGGAAGTGAACACTTGAATAAACATGAAGACAAAATGAATAGATTATGCCCCCAAACCTCTAACATGCTTGTCCCGTTTCAGTACACAGCACCTGCATCCACGAACTATTGTAAGGGTGAGAACTCGTCCTCGCTAACCCAGATAGAGCCGAAACCCAACCGCGCTAGGGTTTTAAAAACCCAAAAGTGGGATATAATGAAAGGGTGGCGCCAAAAGTGTAAAATCCAAATAGAGTAATATTCAAGAGAAAAAAAAAACTCGAGAGAAATCCTCGGCAATAAAACTCATCTCAAGACATGAGGAAAATAATCAAATATATGGGTATATGTGTATGTGAATACGTAAGTGCACACTGAGCTCAAATAAATATGCATGAAACACCTGCAGGATTTTTCTCTGGATCTCGACGGCCAAATCCCGGGTTTGTCTTCACAGCAAACCGGGGTCAACTACCTATGCGCCCGAAAGCGAGTAGTAGCGAGAGTGTCCATTTACAGCAAATGCCCAATAGATCACTCATAGAACACACAACACTTACGGCTCGCATAACTCTGTACGAGATGAGCGTAAGTAGGATAATAAAATAAATAGGGCATTGCCCCTGTGGAGGTTCACGGTCATCGACATAGTGGGAAGCGTAGTCTAAATACTAGGTCTCGTCACTCTCAGGACAAGCACCAGAAATTAGGACAACTGTACTACTTTTCGATCCAGAATACACACACACCAATGCGAGTAAATGCATGTGGTAAACAGTAAATCATGGAGCTCATAATTTAATAAATAAAAAGCCTCTAACCCAGAAAGGTTACGGCTCACCCATTGTTTGTGCTCCCCGTACATAGAAATGCCAACTCCAAAGCAAACCCCAATGTCGCGCTGCTCAAAGCGTCCACGTTCTCAAGTCATACTCTAAGTCATTCAATAACTGTAGAAACGATTCCGTTAATACAAATCTCTGGAAATATCATTGACTTTGCCCTTTTCCTAGTTTGACCAGGATTGACCAAGTTTGACCAAAGGTTAACCAACATTTCCTGAGTTGACTAGCAATTTACCATTTGACTAAGGGTTGACCAATTAACGTTCTTTCAACGTGTTCGACTTAACTTCCGGCTAAACTATCTGAGTCACTTTACTTTACTTCTTACTAAACGTTAAACAATTAGGCATCGCTTATTAACTCATTGAATTACTAAGGACACTCACATTAACGTTTGACAATCTATTTAAGTAATCGTCCATTTCGTTTAACTAACAAGTTACGTTTTTTTCATTAACTTGAACGTATCGAAACACGTTAATTTAGAATTTTTAAAAATTACTATTTATACCCAAGAGGGTTTCCTTATTTAGAAAGCTTTCCTAAAATAGAAAGTTTCCAAAATATAGTAAGTTTTATTTTTACTTCATTTAACCGGTTAACCCTTATTGACTTTTCTTTTACCGGTCTACTTTCCAAAAATGGAAACTTCCTACTTCCGGTTTTTCCGTAGTTCTAATTTTATATTTAAAGAAAGCTTTACGGCTCCAAAATAAATGAGAGAAACTGATTTCTACTCTTCGGGATTTTTCCGGTGACTTGCTGGAATCTTCTGTCGGATTCTGATTAACTTGCTGGAAATTTGACATAGCTTCCCCGTAATTGCCAACATCAAGTTATCGACATACAGCCATCAAACAACATCAAATCAACATTCCAATACAACAACAATAACACAAACAACACAGTAGCTCTAGGAAAATCCCTCATCTCCGATCTTCTCCAAAGCTTCCAACACTGCTCTGCAGCCTCACCATCGAGCTCTACCATACAGCCCTGCCTCTTCCTCCATCAATAACAAAGTTCCAATAAACACCAATAACAACACCAAAACCAAAACCAAAACCATATTCAGGAACCTCAACACAGAAACCTCCTTACCTTGAGAATCTGAGTCTTCATCCGATCCTTTTCCTCTTCTGCTGAGGACCGAACTTGAAGCCTCAGCCTTGTGACACTGCTGCTAGCCTAAGCAGCGCCTAAGGCCTCTCCTATTTACTGCGACGGCGTCGCTGTGGCCGAGAACCAAAGGAAGAAGGCTCGCCAGGAAAATCAAAAACCCTGAAAAGACAGGGATGTGAGATTGGATTCTAAACAGGGAAATTGAAGCTCAAGAAGGAGAGGAGTGAAAAAAGAGAGATTGGTTTACCTTTGAGAAGCACAAAATCGACAAGGAAGGAAAAATCGAACATAAAGATCGATTTGGGTGTTTTCGAATTGGTTTTGGTTTGGAGATTGAGGACATGGATGGAGAGATGAGAGCAAGGCGAGTCGAACCGAGATGGCGCAACGGCCAAGGGAAGCACGGTGACGGTGATCCTTTGTCTCGATCTCTCTCTGACTTAATCCCTTTCTCGACAGAAAAGAGAAGAGAGATAAGGTTTTTGGTTATATACTTGGATCCAAGGGCTCACAATGAATCTAGGGTTAAAGATCAAGAGCCAAGAATTAATGGGGGAAAAATAAAATCAGAAAATGATATTTAAAATAGGAATTAGTGGAATTTAAAATAGAGAATAGTAATTTAAATTACAGGAAGCTACAAAAATTCATAGAAATAAAAATAGTATTCGAAAAATATTACGAAAAAACTAGGAGACTCGTGTCAACACGTACTACAACATCGAGTCTTTAATTGAGAAATTTGAAGAGTTTAGAAAAACTTGAAAATAAATGTGGTCATTCACTCGTGAAGTTACCGAACGTGGCTTAAACCTCAGTAACTCGTCGTTAACCACGGTAAAAACATACGGGATCTCACAACTGCTGTCTTAAGTTGGAAGATTCATAAATTTTAGTATGCAAAAATATCTTAAAATACAAAATTCAACCTAACAACTGAAATTAGAATAAATCAAACAAAAATATTTTGATGACAGATTTATGGGCATAAGATAGAATTTATTTAACATAACATAACTACAAATATATAACCCAGAGCCTCGCTCTTGGGTAAAGCTGTTTACCCACTCATGATTATAATTACAAGCAGAAGATACTTACTTGTAATAAAAACACATCACACCGAATGATTACAGACTGAAATTTTCACACAGTACTCACACTCATACTATACTAGAGATACTGTTTACACACACTATTTCTCTGGTCATCTAATTTCGAGAGGAAGGTGGAGAGTGTTTCTATCTTCTGTTCCAAGTTTTTCGATACCTTCTCTCGGAAGCTTGAAGCTCCTTTTATAGCACTCTAACTCTAAACCTGAATTAAACACAGCTAATAGAAAGTGGGGGACAAGAGGAATCAAGCTTTACTTTAGCAAAAGTAAAGTTTTTTTTTTCATGCGTCGGTAGCAAAAAGAAAAACGCACTAGCTTTAACAAAAGAAAAGTCTTTTGTCGTGATGCGTCAGCCACCGCTCCTATCTCTATCATGTGAGCGCATTAATTTTAACAAAAGAAAAGTCTTTTGTCTTGATGTGTCGGTCACCGCTCATTTCTCCATCATGTTTATTGTATTGTAATATTCTTCATCAGTGCAATCATAATCAGCCAACGAATCTTGGCTCTCTTGTTATTCTGATGCTTTTTCATCTTTTTCTTCACTATCTAAATCTGAATCATAAGAAAATAGATAAGGAATCCTATGTCCTTGTTCCTTCTCCACTTCTTCAAGCCATTCTGTAGTAGCTAGGGTGCAGTCTACTTCATTCCTCACAATGGCTGAGAAAAAATCACAATTCACAGGTGGAGGATGATTATAGTAAGAAACCATTATCTTTTCTCCACTTACAAGAAGACTTGTCTCATAATCTCTTCACACCATATTTTTGATACACATGATTGTCATGGCCTTCATCCATAGAATGCTCTGATTAGGACTGTCATTTCCGCTCATCCTGCTCGCTCCTTTAATCGGACCTTGAATTATTCTGACATAATGATAAGGAGAGATATAGATCATTTGTACTTTCATCATTATCCATTATGGTGGAGTTCATATGAATTTTAATCTCAGGATACATCCGTCTGGCCTAATGTTCTTGACAGCTTGAACTATCAATCTAGGGAATCCCTCTAAGTCTTCATTAGATTTTGTCTAAAGATTATGAACAAAACCATTATCCATTAGCCACAGTTTTTGTTTCTGAGGGTGTTAAGCTTGTACATTAACCAGATATCTTCCATAATATGGGCCAGGAACAACAAACAAAGTTGGTGGAAGCGTCTATCCTTTTCCCAGATGCTCATGAAATTTGAACCATTCAGATCGTTTCATTGTTGTCATAGGGATCTTAGCACTTTTTAGATTTTCTAGGTATACTATCTTAGACTTTTCCTTTTCTTTTGGATGGATTATATGCAATTCTTCTGTAAGTGCTTCGAGGGTTCCAAGAAGATGATTTTCATTTTCTTCATGGAATGCATAAAGAATATTGTCTATGATAATATTTTGGTTGAACGCTAATAGCCTTTTCATCTAGAAAACTGGTTCTTTAAAAATCTTTAAAGACTGTCCATGAACGGTTTTCTTTCCTGTAACCACATGCAATCTGTTTTCCCTAAAAGGGTTATTCTTCTTTTTGGCAAAGCATCAGCCATTAGCGGACTTGACACGATTCCATGAAATTCTTCTGTAAGTGCTTCAAGGGTTCCAAGCAGATAATCTTCATTTTCTTCATGGAATTCATAAAGAATATTGTCTATAATAATCTTTTGCTTAAACGCTAATAGCCTTTTCGTCTGGAAAACTGGTTCTTTAAAAATCTTTAAAGACTGTCCATGAACGGTTTTCTTTCATGTAACCACATGCGATCTGTTTCCCCTAAAAGGGGCTATTCTGCTTTTTGGCAAAGCATCAGCCATTAACGGGTTTGACATGCTTTTACCGTCTGCCGTTTGAGACGGGATAGCCGGACTTTTACCCTGAGACCGGTTAGTTAAGGTTGTATTTTATGGATACAACAAATACTCATGAGTAAGCTTTTCTTCTTCACCAAACTTTTTGGACTGATTTTTATCTTGCAAGGAGAATTCTAAGTTTTTATCCCAATTAGCTGGATTTATCCTGTCATGACATGTTGCTTGACTTGTTTCAGCTGCTCCATAAGATACGATGAATTGATAACTTGGTCCATCATAGAGATAGCCTACAGTCTTATCACCACTCCTGTATTTTTCCCAAAATTTTTTCTCCTTTGATTCTGGTCTTCTGTTTCTTGGGTTGCATCTCTCATCCTTGTCATCTCTTTGAAACATTGTCATTTCTCTTATAAGGACGTCTGGTAGGAAATTCTTGTTACCTGCAACCATTTCAACGTCATATTCATACTGAGATAAAAACATTTGCCATCTTAGCACTATTCCTCTATCTGCAGCATTAGTTAATTTGTAGTTTTAAAGTTTTTTACTCTTTTGTTATCAATTCTAACTACAAATTTGTTCTCAAAAAAGGCCTCAGCCCCCTTTATACTCTTAATAAGAGCAATGCCTTCTTTGTCCCCTGTAGAATTGTCACGCCCCGGCCCAAGTTTACTTTCCTAAAACCAGGTTAGGAAGTGCGGGACTCATCCCAAGAGAGATTTACTCATAATTCCCCTTGAGAATGGATAACCCTTTTTTCCTAAAGCATTTTCAAACAGTCCAAACGATACTTGAATAGACCTCACAGCCAGAGGTTATCCCGATTTCCTCATTTGGATCTCAAACCATTCATTTTAAGGACCTATGGTTCTAATAATATTTGTGACTGCACCTGAATCCCGGTCAGGCTGCCTACGTACCCTGTCATCAGGGATCAAGCCACATGTAGCTCTTATGTTTATTAACACCCTAACCGGGCAAAACCCACTTTACTACGTATCGGTCTATTTATAAATAAGGAGAGCATAAGCTAAATGCAAATCCGAGGATTAACCTCTCCGCCGAGGTATCCACAACCTAGCTAATGATCGGTAATAACACAACCATTCAACCATAAATAAATACAACATTCAAACACTTAAACACATAATTATAACATAGCGGCAACCATAAAATTATATAAACCCACCAAGGATAAAATAGTCAATTTACCTCCAATGGCACCCTTGTAAAAACCTAGAATTTCTAGGGGCAATATTATCAATTCAGCCTCAATGGTAGCTTGGTAAATATGTTAAGCTGCTGGAGTATTTTAGGAATTTTAGCCTCAGTGGCAGCTCTTGTAAATAGATAAAACATTCAGGGGCAGCAAGGTCTTTTTAACCTCAATGGCAGTCTCGTAAATATACAAATCTGTCAAGGGCATTTCTAGGATTTCAGTCCTAATGGCATTTCGGTAATTATCTCAAACTACTAGGAGTATTTCTGGAATTTTAGCCCTAAGGGACCCCTGTTATTACCCCAAACTGCCAGGGGCAGTTCAGACATTTCATACCGCGGTAAAACAGTAAAAGGTAACTCTACCACGGTAAAAACCAGGGTTTTTACCCTTGAGTTTTCTGATTGGCAGATTCACCGGAAAAGCTTGGTTTTCCGGTCAAACCAGGCTTCTATGCCTTCGCAAACCACTTCTACAAAAATCCAGCAACCTAAATAGGCTAAAATGAAGAGAAAATGTGAAGGTTTATACCTCGTTGCCGATCCACTGGTTTTCCGGTGAGTCTCTCCCGACGGAGCTCTGCTAGCTTCCTCCTATGCAGCTCTTGGTGCTGCTTGGAGCTTCCTCAACCCTCATATGGTCTGGTTCGACTTGAGATCAAGAGGGCAGCCCCTCGTCCTGGCTGGAGGCCAGAGCTTGGTCACCGAGGCGAGACAAGGCTGATGGTGGTGGTGGTAGGGCAATATTGTAACATAAATAAATACAACATTCAAACACATAATTATAACATAGTGGCAACCATAAAATTATATAAACCCATCAAGGATAAAATAGTCAATTTACCTCTAATGGCACCGTTGTAAAAACCTAGAATTTCTAGGGGCAATATTGTCAATTCCGCCTTAATGGTAGCTTGGTAAATATGCTAAGCTGCCAGAAGTGTTTTAGGAATTTTAGCCTCAATGGCAGCTCTTGTAAATAGATAAAACAGTCAGGGGCAGCAATGTCTTTTTAACCTCAATGGCAGTCTCGTAAATATACAAATATGTCAAGAACATTTCTAGGATTTCAGTCCCAGTGACATTCCGATAATTATCTCAAACTACCACGGGTATTTCTGGAATTTCAGCCCTAAGGGCACCCCTGTAATTACCCCAAACAGCTAGGGGCAGTTCTGACATTTCATACCATAATAAAACAGTAAAAGATAACTCTGCCGCTGTAAAAACCAGGGTTTTTACCCTTGAGTTTCCTGATCGGCGGGTTCGCCAAAAAGCTTGGTTTTCCAGCCAAACCAGGCTTCTATGCCTTCGCAAATCTCTTCTACTACAATCCAGAAACCTAAAGAGGCTAAAATGGAGAGAAAAGGTGAAGGTTTATACCTCGGAGCTGATCCACTGGTTTTCTGGTGAGTCTCCCCCGGCGGAGCTCCGCTGGCTTCCTCCTCCTTCGTCCTGTGCAGCTCCTGGTGCTACCTGGAGCTTCCTCAGCCCTCATATGGACTGGTTCGACTTGAGATCGAGAGGGCAGCCCCTCGAGCTTTCTCCCACCTCTAGCTGGCGGCGGTCATGGTGGCTCTAGCGTGGCTAGAGGCCAGGGCTTGGTCATTGAGGTGAGGCAAGCCTGATGGTGGTGGCAGTGGGGCACCACTGGCGGCGGTGAGGCTCCGCCGAAGGAGGAAGCAAAGGGAGGAAGAGAGAGAGAGAAGACTCCCCGGTCAACCCCCTATATCTGATTAATCTGACGACCCAGATTGGATTATAAAAGTTACCATGAACAATAAATAGATATTTTACTATTTACTATTTACCATACAGTAACAACACATTAACTCCTATAACTTCCGCATACGAACTCCTATTTAAGCGTAGGACATACCCACGAGTTCGTATTAACGTCTCCTACAACTTTCTCGAAGGAACTTTCCTCAAGTTCTCGACTTATCGTAAAGTCATCTTTTTACGGTAATGTAAGTAACTTTATTACTTCCATAAACTAAATAAATCCATGTTAATCAGCCCGTAGCTCCAGAAAATATTCTGGACACACCGGTTGACTCGTATTAACATAATCTATCATCTCGGGACATTAATTCTATCTTTCCCCAGAATCAAGAATATTTCGATATCAAACTCAAATAGTAGTTCAGGGATGACTAAGCGTGGTTACAACCCTCTGTAACCCGCCTGATCCCAGTAACAAGGTACATTTCAGGACGGGGTGTTAAAGAATAGTTTAACTCTGCTGCGTTAAACTTTCCCGAGAGAAATTTACAAATCTTTTCATGATTTGTATCTGGGGCAATAAGCAAGACAACTTCTGCCCAGTAATAATCATTTACATCAGTCTGCAAAATGATCGAATCTCATTTTTCAGGTAACTGTAAAGGAGGTAGGTTCTTGGTTAGCTCTTTAATCTTTCTGACAGTTTTTCTATCATTTACTGAGAATGACCATTTCTTTTTGGAACTTGTTGTTGGAGAGAGTAGAGCAGTAAGACCACTAACTTGAGGGATAAAGTCTAGCAAAGTTAACAATTCCTAAAAACCTTTGCAAGGATTTTGCATTAGGAATATAATTTAGAAACTGACTGATCTTTTTGACAATATGATCTTGGAGAGAAATCTTTCCATCTTTGACATGAATGCCTAAGAAATCAATTTCTCCTTTTATGAGGTGAATCTTTTCTGCTCAATGATGATTCCTTTTTGGACAATCAACCTGCATACTTGTTCAAGATGCTTCAGATGTTCGTTCATAGTTTGCGAGAAGACAAGAATGTCATCTATATAAACTATACAAAAATATGAGTAATGTTTGAAAATATTATCCATTTTCCTTTGGAAAACATATGGGGCTTGTTTGAGGCCAAATGACATAACCAGCCATTCATAGTGCCTTTGAGGTGTTCTAAATGATGTCAAAGCAATGGAGTTTGGATGCATCTTGACTTGCCAGAATCTTGATTTTGCATCAAATTTAGAGAAGATCTTGACTCCTTTGAGTCGATTGATACACTCTTACCTGGGTTATCTGGTAACCGTCTTTGACCATTTTTTTGTTTACATCTCTGTAGTCAATTACCATTCTAGTCCTTCCTCTTACTTGCTCTACATGATTTCTTATCAAGAAGGCTGGAGCATGATGAGGACTATTGGAAGGTCTGATCAACTTCTTTTCGAGCAATTCTTGAATTTGACTTTCCATTTCTTTTCTGTCATCTTCCTTGTATTGAGAGATTGCTTTAACATGATAAATAGTATTTGCATCATGCATTTTGAGCTGACAGTATACTAGATATCTTTCCTAGTATAATTGAGGATCTTCACTAATTACTAGTTTCAGCAAGTTTTCTATTTCTGCAATGGTTGACATTCTCTTCTGCTCGATCTTGTTAGCATACACCTTTAGGTTATGCTCTCTGATAAATTTTTCTTCTCCGTCTGAGCTTTCTTGTTCTTATGAATCTGAGTCAGACTCATTTAAAGATGATTCATACTCTTCTTCTGACTAGAATCTTCTGAATTCATCCCTTCATTTACCAATATTTCATTGTGACCATTCAAATGGTCTTTTAGCAGCAGAACTTGTTCTAAAACTGGCTTATAATCACCACTCTTGGCTGACGATCTCTGATATTGGTCTGTAAATCTCATACTTGTAACGCTGACAGCGTTAGTAAGACGAGATTCCTAAAAGAATTTGTTATTCTTTTCAAAACCAATCATTTGTGGATTATGAATTATTGTCTGTTGAAGAATGAAATCATTTCCAATTAACATATCTGCTCCTTGACTTTCACATTGTCAGATGATTTTTATGACAAAAGTTCCTCCGCGCAAGGAAACTTTAATGTCACGAGCCATAGTATTCATGATTATTTTATTCTCTTCCATGGTTATTCCAGTAACTGATCTTGATGACTTTTTCCAATATTTTTCAGGTATGACATATCGTTTGGCAAGAAAATACCCTAACCCACTATCTACAAAGTCATGTAGATGATATTTCCTATATTTGAGAAATTTCAATCCTATAGTGATGTAATTGTTGAATCTGCTCGTCTAGACCTGCTTTACTTGTTCTTTATCTTCTGCCGTTTTTCCAGACAGTTCAATGAAAGGATTGAATTCTCTTATATCTGGTTCGTTGATGGGATTAAAAGATTTACCTGCTGTATAACAGGTTCTGTGATAAGGTCTTCTTCCTGTCTTATTGCCAAAATGTTGACGGAATCAAAGGACTCATTTAATTCTTTGTTCTGGCTTAATAAAGTTACTAACTTCATTTTCTTCAAATATTCTTCCAAGTTATGTCTCTGTTGTTCCTTAGCTTCGTATAACTCTTTATATTCTTGTTCTACCATGATATGAGCTTCATTGTTTTTGGTTTTCCTTCGTAATTCTGTAGTAAAGCATTCTCGATGATAGGTTTCACTTGTACTTTTACAGTACATGGAAACTGAATTACTATCATCACAGTTACAGTAATCACATGTAAATCTCCCTAGATTGGGGTGGAAGTTACTGATAATATCAGTAGCTTTTTCTTTCTAATTTAGGACTTTTAGGACAAATATAGGACGAGATCCGTCCTCTTCTTCTTCAAAACCTTCTGAAGTGTTTTCTATTTCACTTTCTGATGGAAACTCAAGAGAATATATTGAATCATTCTCTTCATCAGAATAAGTTATCTCAAAACCTTTCAGGTTTGCATATTCTATTGCTTCATCATATTTTTCAATTAGAACCTTCGCAGATCTCTTGTCCTTTTTAGGACATTCGTTTGCATAATGTCCTTTAGGTTTGCAAAGCTAAAATCTGCACTTCTTCAATTCTCGAAAGGAATTCTAAGAACTAGTTCTTTTTCTTTTAAAAAAATCTTTTCCTAGGAGGAGATCTTTCCCTTACAGAGCTCTTTTTGAAGGAGTTTTTTTATGAAATTATACTTCTTATTGGAAGCAAAATTCTTTTTCTGCTTGTTTCCAGAGAATATTTTCTTGTATTTTTTCTTTGTGTGACATCCCCACTGCGTTGGTGTCTCTAATATTTTGGGACACATGTTTTCAACTCCTCTGAGTTGCTTCTTTACAGTTTTTAATTTTTTGTTTTCAACGCATTGCTTTCTCAGGAGATCACTGACTCATTCAGCAATTCCTCCTGCCGTAAAAAACAGCAAAGGATTTTATTCCAAAGATTGTTCTACTGCATCGTTTCATGGTTCTGGTAACTTCCTGTAATATGTTCTGACCAAATCTTCATTATCTAGGTCTCTAATGGTATAGTAGTAATTTTGGAACTCGTTAGTGTACTCTTCAAAGTACCTCATGTTGCAAATGCTCAACTTTTTAATATATGTTTTAGCCATTTCTTTAGACTGCTCACTATGCCCATAACATTTCCACAAAATTGTGCATAGATAAGACATGCGAAATCTAGAGGATTATTGGTTAGAGCCAATTTGGTTGCCCAACCAGGCCATTGAAACTTCGCTTGAAAGACTGATACCATTTCTAGACTATGCTAGTTAAGATAGACTCATAATATGCGTGAGCTTTCTCGTAGGCATATTTGGATAACACCAAAGCCTGATTTAGCCTTAATCTAGCTACCCAGTTGTCTATTGTTTTTCTCTTGTCTCCTACCCTGTCGAGATCAAGATATACCCCTCTTTCAGATACTGACTGACCCCATTTAGGTTATGTAGGGATGTACTTCTGAGAATTTCGTTCTCCTAATTTCCCTGTAGGAGTCTGTCCTTTAGGAAGCTTAATCTTATTTTCTCGAATGATCTTAATGGGGTAATTCGTGATGTTCTGAACTATAATGCTTCTTTGAGGAATATTTTCGGTTTTCATCATTGAGAATTCGCCTAGTTCTTCTTTAGCTGCTTAATGAGGAAGAATCTTCCTTTTGTTTTTTCTCAGTTGAACTTGGGAAATCTTTTTCATGACCTTTTCAAGCTCTTCTATAGATTCACAAATTTTTGCTTGCTCATACAAGCTATTCAGTTCTTCTGACTTTAGTATCATGATAGGTCTTTTAGCATCTTCTTCCTCGAAATATTCTTCAAGACAAGAAGTTGACTTGGTTTCAGAGGTACTAGCTTCCTTATAGCTAGCAAATGAATGCCTATGAAATTGTAAGCTTATTTTCCCTCCCATATCTTCATAGATAGAAGTATTGGTATTTTCTACCTGTCTAGCTGAAGGTGTCAGATTTCATTCTCTTAGAAATGTTACTTCATGTCATTTTGTGATATAATTTTGTTCAGTATGATTTCTTGGATTGGTGAGGATTGATGTTGTAATCCCGGGACTATTGAGAAATCTGGAGTTTGGGGTTACATTCGAGCTCATCAACTTATAATATATACGATAATCTATCTCAAGCTCCATCATTCTTTTCTTCATGAAAATTCCATATGTCTTGATTCGCAATCTTAGACAGTGTGCTGCATCTCAGAGATGTGTGGTGAAGTTTGGAAAAACATTGAAATATGCAACTTGGTTGCACAAATAAACTTCTATTGTTCCTAACAAACTTTTCTTAAAGTCTATTATTCTATCATCTTGTAAGACACATAGAACATAACAGTCTATACCATCTCTGGCTAGAAGGTTTATTCCTACTTGAACTTCTCCAATATGCATATAGGAATATTTCTTCTGAGATGCTTCACTTACTTCTTTTGGAGTGATTAACCTGATGTCAGTTTCTCCTCCTGTGGCAGGAACTGTCAGTTCAAGAATCTTGAATCTGTGAGAATCCATGAGGGAAGATCCTCTCCTGTAGATCTCATTGAGTTTGAATCTGGGAACCGATGCTTCTCGCATGCTAGATTCAATTTCATTATACTCAAATTCTTGAGCGTTGATTAGCTGTACAGACATAGTATTTCTTTTATTGAGTATTCTACTCAGCATTTTTACATCTGTTCTGGTTGAAATACAGTTTTGGACTAGGACCATGTAAGGAGTTTAGGTTCACTAAACTTAAACTCACTTTCTTCTTTTGGTAAAGGGGGATGATTATTTTACTAGCAACGTTTTGAGCTAGTTGTTCTTCATTGATCATTTCTCCTTCTTGTATCTTCATTTTTTCTATGCTTGTTTGATGTCTTGCTATCCTGCTGTTTAACTCTAGGAATTGGTTTTCGAGATCAATACTCATCTCTTGGAGATAAGCGATCTTGTAATTCTGCTGATGAGTTATTGCTTTGACATTATCATGCACTGTTTCTGTAGGAAGGAAAAAGCTTAGAGCTTTATCATCCTAATCAGGTGATCAGAGTTCCTAGAAGCTTTTTCAGTGATTATTGAGAAGATTTTATCTCAATTGCTTGTTGACGAATGTTGTCGGCGAGATGCTCAATGCGAACTAGCTTCTTTTCAATATCCAATAGATATTGTTTCTTTTTAGATAATCAAGCTTGACTTCAATCTTGTCAAGTGTAGAACTTATCTATTCAAATTGCTTGAACTTGAGATGAAATCTCTCAAGTTGTATTGCAACCTTGTCTGAAGTCGTGTTCTTAGATAGATGATCTAGGTATTCAATTAGGCTTGGTCTGGAAGAATCAAGATCTTCAACCCCGACTTCTCTTTGGAGGTAAACAAGATCTTCGTAGAGTGTGTTTAATACTCTACAGATGTACTCTTTCAAGTATTGATCTTCCTGAATATGTCTTGAATGAAAGCACTTTGGCCACTTATCAGTACATTTTGTAATAAAGAACGACTAGTAAGTTTTTAGTTTGGATTCTCTTTTGTTGTCAAGAGAAGCCAACTCTGTGGCATAAGCCTTGATAACCTGCTTTTGAGCCAAACAGGTTCTGATACTAGCTATAACGGATCTAACCGAGGCTCGGAACGTTCAGAGGAGTCTGATCGTAGTCAAACACTTCCTGTAGAACTTTAATCTGTTCTTTAGTATGTTTGATTCTGTGCTGAACTTTAAGGATAATATCACAGTAACTTTCTATTTTATAGAAATATTATTTCTATACTTTTTTAATCTTCTTAGTTTTCTTTTTTCGTCTTACAGTTCTTTGTAAGAAATCTTAGCATAAGCTAATAAATCAAGCCGTGTAGCTATTAAGTTTGCTATTGATAATGAAAGATAGTTGTTTACCTTTGAGTAAGAGGATGAGTTTTATATTTACAGTGTGCTAGATAAACAAATCATAAGCTTAGACTGATCAGAAAGCACCAAAAATATTTTAAACTTTTTTTAATATAATATCTTTTAAAATAGTTAAAAAACTTAAAACTTAAAAAACAAAACTGTTTAAGATAAAACTGAAAGCAAAACTATTTTTAAATATAAACTATAAAATTATACTAATATTTATCCCTCAAATAAAATATCAAATCCGAAGGTGGTAGCACTTATTACTTGGGTTTGACTAAGGGTAGGGTCGTTCAAAAAATTAAACATGCTTAGAAAAATTAGGTGCCCCACACTCCAGAAAACGATGTTTAACGCAAGCTTCACCGCTCACTGCCCCGAAATGAAACGCAAATGAAATTCACCTAAAAACTGCAAATGAAATTCAAATCCGAGGGTTCCGCCCAATCACGTCGCACCAATAGATCGGTTCCTCTCCTAACCACGACTATGGATGCGCGGCCCGTCACACGTGTCGCCCATAACCACCAGTATCACCTTTCAACGTGACGTCAGCCCCTCCTGTGGGTCCACCCTCTCCCTCCCCCAAATCCAACCCTTCTCTCTCTCTCTCTCTCGCTCTACTCAGTTTTACTTCTCCGGAAAACTCTCTCTTTCTCTCTCTGACCGTGCGACTCTGATTCTGACTGTGGTGGCTTCCCGTACTCCGTCGTCGTCTCCGGCTGTGTTGTACTCGGAAGGCTTCTCGCTTGTTTGTTGGCGATGTGTGCACCAAGCTCTGCGCGCTTCTCTGAATTCGGTTTTGGTTTAGTGATTTGCAGCTGTGGATTCTTTAGAGATGTTTGATTGGAACGACCAAGAGGTTTGCCGTTTTTTATTTTTTTTATTTATATAAAAATTGATTTAATTGTTTTTTGTTGATGAATTGGATGTGTGAAACATAATATTCTCCGTTCATAGCTCAAAATTAGTGAGCGAGAAACTGACATTGAAAAGTTGTATATTAGAAAATGATGAGTACTGAAAAAAATTGCGGATGATTGGTGTTCATTTCATGTATTTCTATTAGATATTGCAATGCCATAGGACAGATGCAGTTTTGTAATTTCTACAGATGCAGTTATATTCGTTAAAATCACTCTCTCTGAGCTTCTCCGAGTTAAAATTCAGAAACTATCTATTGAATACCAGTTATAGTGCAGAGCTAATTAGGTATATCAGTTTATTTCTCAAGTTGGTAGAAATCTGGTTATTGTCTGACCTGATTTTGAATGACGGGCTAAAGGGTTCAACAGCTGTGAGGATTTATGAAACTTAATTTCTTTTAAGGTGTTGATCTATCTATCCACATCGAGAAAATGGGGCCTTACCTGTGGGTTTATAAGGGTTTGGGCTACTGTCTCCCTTGCCAATTGGTTTTAGAGTTGAACCCGACTACTTTATCATGGTATCAGAGCGGGTTACCTACGTCCACGTGTGTTAGCGTTACCGGCCATACGTATTCCACGTCATCCCTAATGTTGTATAGGTGTTAGGCTTAAGGGATCGCCACACGTGCAGGGGCATGTTGAGATATTTATCCCACCTCGAGAAAATGAGGCCTTGCCTGTGGGTTTATAAGAGTTTGGGCTACTCTCTCCATTGCCAATTGGTTTTGGAGTTAAACCCCAGACTACTTTATCATAAGATATAAGGTAGACCCAAAGAGGAGTGGGGATTCAAACTTTGCCATTGGATGTTAGGGTAATTGCTCTAAACCACTACAGTTACAGGCACTGACATGTTTTCAATTGTGTCAAAGATTGCAATTGTCTATTCTTGAATTTATAAGGCCACAAGCTAATACAGGTCTCCGTGACTCTTACTACAAGCCTGCAGCCATTTTTTTGATAAATAGGTGCATTCATATACATATGAATCCTAATCACCTGTATCTTAGGAATTTCAAAAAAAATTATGTTGAATTCTTATTTGTTATTCAGAAGGAAACACTTGAGCCTACCAAATTGATAATTGAAGTCAGTCAACCAACCAAACCTGCACTCCTGTACTTCCAAATTACTGTGGATCTACTTAAGGAAGTTCTATGTTTCTATCAAGTCAACTCCCATCTTAGTGAAATGGAAGAATTGTCAACCCAAAACAAGCTGTAAAATAGCCTAGCAGAGATTTTGGGGGTCCGCCAGTGAGTTTTCAGCCTGATTAAACATGTGTTTCCAATGTAGGCAGTCCTATTCTAGTTATTTAATACTGTTTTAATCGTTGAACTCCGTTGCACTGCAACAAGGCTTTGTAAGTGTGGGATATGAGAAATTTAAGACAAAGAGGAACAAAATATACAATAACAGCAACATGAAACAATGAGGAAAATTATTCAAGGTTTTTCAACTCTACCCTTTCCTTTACTCGAATTCGAGTGACTTGGTTATTTGTTTAAATCTTTTTCCAAGAGCATGTTATTTTAAACTTGTATATTATCAGTGTTAGTAAGTACTTTATATATGTATATATATATTTCAAATAAGGAGCCTCACACTTTAATTTCAGAGCTGGGTTCTACTCTGGATTGGAACTATATATATATATATATATAGTTCCAATCCAGAGTAGAACCCAGCTCTGAAATTAAAGTGTGTGGCTCCTTATTTGGCTCACTTTTGAGGTCAGACATATATAAGTACTTTATATATATATATATATACAGTTCCAATCCAGAGCAGAGCCCAACTCTGAAATTAAAGTGTGAGGCTCCTTATTTGGCTCACTTTTGGGGTCAGATTTTTACAACTCCGTATTTCAATGTCTAGAATACAATGTGTAAATCATTTCTGCCAAGTTTCATCCAATTTGAACATCATTTGAGCTTCCGTAATCGTGATTTACACGAACGGTTATGCTTGAACAAATTTTGTTCTATTGACTTGTTTTATCTAATTCGGTATCCAAATGATCTCTAAATTATATAAAACTTTGTAGACATGATATACATCATAATCTAGACACTGTAAGGTGGGGATGTGGAATTCTGACCTGGAAATGAGCCAAATAAGAAGCCCTACATTTCAATTTCAGAGCGGGGCTCTGCTCTGGGTAGGGGACTATGTTTGTGTCTGTATATATATATAAAGATTTCACACGAGTCATGATCCTCAATGTTCTTCTCTTTTATTGTGTTGAGTATTCGTGGGGTTAAACATAATATTTCCCTGGTGAACTGTACTTCCATAAACATCTAAATGAACTATTGGATTATTGGGTTTTATCACTTTTATGCTAGTCTGGGACAAGTGTTAGAAGCCGAGTCTTGAGGTCTTTTCATTGGTTTCCAAATGGCTGCTACTAGAACTAGAAACATGATTGTGATTGAGTGTGAATATGAGATTCTAGTTATGCTTCTGCAGAAGGGTGTTGATGACCATCATCCTCTCAAATCAATAATTAACACTTTAACAGCTGCAGATAGTACGTAATAGGTCATCTTAAGATATACCCTCTTTCTGGGGCATTTGAGAATAGAAATCTAGTATGAAGGTCACCTAAAACTATATTTCTTCGGGTTTCTTAAGATATACCTTCTTTCAGGGGCATTTGAAAATAGGTCATCCCTATTCTCACATTAAAGCTTTACAGTAATGATGCTCCAACATGAATAGCTGGCTTTCCAATCTACATCAGGAGCTGTGTAACTTACTGTAAATGTTAACCGCAGCATGAAGTTTGCTTTGTGGGATATGAAGTCACAATCTTATTATTGTGTTATAACCTATAGTTCCACCACTTCTAATTTGTCATTATCCAACTGTTGATTTTCTCTCTTGTGTAGTCTCATGCAGCCGATAGAAAATATAATTTATCTTTATTAACTGTGAATGCTCTTTACAGTGACCTTTTATCAACTAATCTTTGACAATTAATCATCGGAGAAAAAAAACTAATCTTTGACAATTCTCTGAATATTGTTCTCATCATGTCTCGTACTAATGATCAATGCTATTTTGCCCTTTCAGCTTGCAAATATAATATGGGGCGAGGCATGTGAGAGTTTTGACCATATTGTGCCTTATCCTGAGGCAACTGATGATTACCAAGACAAGAAGGAACATAACCAAGAATCTGATACCATCAAGCCTACTGAGCAGAAGGCACCTGGAGCCAAAGTTGATTTGCATGGGAGAGAGCCAGTAAGCAGTTCCAACTTCGAGACTGGTGAAGGAATATCTACTTCTGGATTCAGAACAGACTCATGGCCTGACTTATCCTTATCTTGTTTTGAGAAAAGTGAACAACATTGCATGGGTAAGGAAATCCCCGAAAACTTAACTGACAATAATAATTTTGGTTAGTCAAGAATGGTCAAAAATTCATCCCCTGTGAAATAGTTTATTTGGACAAGATATTGGATAAAACAAACATTACACAAACACACAACCTTACTGAGGGAATTGGTAACCTAGTGCAAGTTAGCTGTACCAGTTTTCCAGTCTATTATATTTCTTGTTACACAGGCACATACAAACTCACTGAGGGAATTAGTAAGCTAGTGCAAGTTAGCTGTACCAGTTTTCCAGTCTATTTTATTTCTTGTCCTTTATTTAACCTTGTTCCCGTTTCCTGTAGGATCTCAGTTTCTTCTCAAAAGTTGAATCCATTTCTGTCATGATAGATGTTTAATTAATGTCCCTTTGTTATGATCTTTTAATTTTTATTGAAAATTTACTCAGCTCATATTTTTGATCTTTTAATCCATTTCTGTCAGTACACAAAAATTAATGTCCCTTTGTTACATTTTCTGCCCATATTCTTACCTATCCTATTCTTTCCTCAGCTCTGGGCTTTATATGCATTGTCTTTCTTTGGAAGTAGCTGTTGGTGGTTCCTGGAACATCCATCTTTTTCCAATTTTATGTGATGAATTTAGGACAAACAGAGTAATATAAAGATTTTCCATTAGATTCATTGGTTTCTTTGAAGCTTGATTTCGTGTTACATTGGCTGGAATATTTGAAACTCAAATTACTTGAATAATTAGGATAGTGATGCATCTACTGTTCAGATTGGGTTGATGGGGCATAATGTTGGTAGCACCATAGAATATATACCTTAAACAATGATCATGGTATTGTCTGTGTGGTCAACTGTATTTTTGTGTACTGTTTCTTTATTAAAAGCTGTAGAGAGGGTCATGCTGGACGGTTTTGTAAGGTCGCCATGTTATTTTGTTCTTTCAACTCACTCAATTAAAGAGATTGAGTTTTGTAAATAAGCTTGTTCTCTGTGAAAAATAAAGAATTTTTTTGTCTACTATCAAATGGCAAGGAACCTAAATAACCGTAATATTGTGCTTGCAGACCTACAAACACACGTACACACATTCATTTTTTAGCTATGTGATGGAATATGTATAATTGGCGATATTGATGTATAATATCCGTCTTACATTTTGACAGCTGATGCGAATCAACCTGAGAAAGGTGCTGAACTTTTTCAAAATTCCAATGAGGCTAAAGAACAATTTGTTGACTATGGGTGGGCTACTATAGGAAGCTTTGATGACCTTGATCAATTTTTCAGGTAACTCACAATAATGCTGTTGACATCTGATGGAGGGTGCAGCTAACATGATCTAGGAAATTATCCTAATTAATGGCTAGTATCTTAACCATTTCCAGACAGGTTTCTGAATTATGTAAAGTTAAAGCAACTGATTTATTATTTGGAATTTTGTAATCTATATACTCTGAAATAGACCTGATATATCGACAGAGTTAGGTAACCCGATGTAATCAATGCAAGTGCTAAATTATTTCAGAAATCAAGACCACATAATGATAAATTTTTAATTCTGGTTGTGGTTCCTGTTTCCTATAGCTATGTAGCTTTCCATCTTTCAGGAGTATACAGTAGTATTATTTCAGAAATCAAGACTACAGATAATGATAGATTTTTAATTCTGGTTGTGGTTCCTGTTTCCTATAGCTAGGTAGCTTTCCATCTTTCAGGAGTATACAGTAGTATGTGAACCTTCTCACATGTGATGATTTTGCAGCAATGATGACACTCTATTCAGCCAGGGAAGTCTTGGTAATGTGGATGAGCTCTGGTCTTCCAGGGATACCATAAATAGTCCAATCAAAGCATTTCCTTTGACTTCAGACTCCCCTAGTTCCGGGTCAGGAGCATTAAGGAATGTTTCAGAGCATTCGGAAGTTAAAACAGAATATGTGCAGCAAGATGAACAGGCAATTCCCCCCGTCTTTGGTACGACAGAATATTCTGCATCTCATGGTGTGCATAATGCCCCTGCAACTGTTGATCATATAGAATATGCTGTGGGAAAAAGTAAGCCCACATATAAGGAGCAGGTACGATGAATGAAGTTCAACCTTGAACATTATCAGTTGAAAGAATGTCTCTGCTCTCACTTAATTAAGCCATGAAACTTCATAACTTTTATTTGATGTTCACAGACAGAGTCGGACTTGGGAAACAGCACTGTAACAAATTTCTACCAAGCTGCTGTAAATTCTTCTTCCTCAACTGGGATTGCTGATAAGGTAATGTTGTCCTCTTTGTCTCCGTCTCTTTTGTTTTTCTGTGTCTCGAAAGTTTCTGATAGGCTAGGTCAAATGATGGTGCAAGACATGTATGAAGTAATGATTAAGGTGTGAGGTAGTAGAAGTAACCTCAAAATTGAAGTAATGATTAAGGTTCTAATGCGTTTTGTAGTAGATGTAGGCTGAGGAGGAAGAGTAAATGTTGAGTATATCTGGCTGCTTAGGCCCTTAGTTTTGCCTGTAAAGTTCACATAGGATAGAATCATAATATTATTGTTAGTTCAAATATTTTTTTCGTGTATATCAGTTCTTCCAAGTCTTTCCTTTACATATTCAGTCTCTGCTACTCACTGTATTCGAGTGGTTTGCTAGTTTTATTAACATATATTTGTTTGGGTAAGTGTTCCTTTTGGTTTAACAAAGTAACAGTTGCAATGTGTAGTAATATGAGATGACTCATAAATGTGGAGATTATCATTGGTCCATGATAAAAGTTGGAGTAAGGGCGGCATCCATAATATGTGCAGGTGATATGTGAAAGAAAAGTTGTATTTTATTAGCATGGTATATCAGGATTCAAGCTCTTCCAGATTTTGCCTTTGAAATCTGGGGTTTGGCAGAGATTGGAGCATGATGAGTCTTGCAATTATTGTTTGAGAGTATTTTTTATTTATTTTTGATTCGCATGAAGTGGCATAAAGTGGATTGTATCTGCTTAAATGTCTGGCGGAGAACTAACATGTTTGTGCCTTGAATGGTGTGACAAGTACACGAGGAAACAATGAACCTGTGATATATGATTCCTGATTATAGGTGATATATCTTATATTCTGGTGGAACTTCAGCAAGAGAAGATATTGATTAGTTTTTTTTAAAATTTTCTGCATTTTGACTGTATGTTCCTTCTGAAGTAAAGCTTGGGTTTTTGTTAGACAAAAACCAGTCCATGGTACAAACTTGTCTTCATGGAAATGAATGACATCAGGATTTACAAGGATAGTACGGCATTGCCGTAACCATAAATATCTTCATTGTGGTTAGTTGCATGTTCAATTGTCAGAAGGAGATTTTTTAGGTTAACTGACGGCATCCAACAATATATTCCTCAAGAAAGTTAGAGGCTTAAGCTCAAGATGGACAGATTGGGTTAATTGCGTTAAGATCAATGCTTGAAACAGTGGGTGTTTGCAGATGCTTGTAACAAACCCACAGGTTAAGATGCCATAAGTTTGTCACATATTTAGATGAACCGATTGAGTAGATAGTACCTACTGAAGATGAGATTCTACAAGTGATTGGAATTTCCAATGGTTAAGATGCCATATGCCATTGATATGCAAGTAGCAGCAAGTGTAAATAACTATTAAAGAAATTAAAGATATACAGCTAGAGCACCGCATTGCCATTTCTACACGAAGTTTCACAGTTATTAACAAGGAGCAGCATTTTGATGTTCTTGATGGCATTTGGGAATAGGTTTTGCAGAATTTATCTTGACAGAGTTTATTTTTGGGTTTCTTTGTGGGCAACAGATGCTGCGGTTTTATGGGTTATCAGCTTCTCGTTATTCCTTCTGATCAGGAATTGTAGATTGCATTTTTTTTGGCTCTGGGGTGGGTGTTTAGTTTGCTTGGGTTTTCTAAACTTAGTATAAACGCTAAAGTAATTTTTTGTTGTTCCAACTGATGGACAATGAACTTGGCTTTAGACTTTCAAGTGCTGAATGTAACAAAACGAAAACTAAAAGGTACAGTGTATTTTGTGGAAAGCACTGATGAAATAGAGCAAATTGTCATAAGTTTCTTATTGAAGGGATGTTTCACAACATACATTCTGATGCCTTATAAGTAATCCAGTTTCCCAATTTGAATAGTAATAACAATAAGTTAGTTTGATTACTATACTGTTTAGTTTTGCTCTTTTACGTGAGAGTGCAGACAGTCACAACTGTTATCATTATCTTACAGCTTCATGGGAATATATCTTAGATATTTCTTCTTTTTGTCCCCTGTGTCAAATGAAGAAAATCCCTAATTGATTATATTTTTTAATTCAAATTTTCTGTTATGTTGTATTGCATGTCTTCCAAATATAGTAATGTTGTTCATCCTTCATGTGAGCAGGTTTCCAGGCAGAGAAAATTTTTGAGGCCTCGTAAAAAGTTGGACAAAAATGAGGGGAAGTCATTGCAAGATATTTATAGTAACTGGCCCTCAACAAGAAACCCTTCTGGACAATTTGATAACCAGTTGCCATGCCTTATGGTTCAGTCTTCTCCCACTTCAGTTCTTGGTCACAAGAGACAGCTTCAAGGATCTGAGTCTTTCTCGTACCAGCATGTGCCAAATCAATTTTTGTCTCAGCCTATGTTTGGGTCTCACATTCAGCCGGGGCAGATTAAGCATCCAACTTTTCTTTCTGGTTCTGACATTTCTCCAGGTACTGCTATAACCAAGTCAGCAGATACTTGCACCAAGCCTCTGACTATGACTACTCAGGAAAAAATTAAAAAGTTAAGAAGGCGGCAGCAATTGCAGGCAATGCTTGCTATTAAAAAACAACAGCAACAATTTAGCCATCAAGTCTCATGCACCAATCAGCCTACCACACAAAAGTGTCCCAAGGAAAATCAAATTCAGCACTCTGAGAGAGCTGATCTGGAAGTTGAAGATTTACGCACTCTTCCTTCTCTGGACCCAAATTCACACGTTGAACAAGATGATTCAAATACAGTTTCTGCAGCAGTTGAATATTACTCAGCAGAGGACACGATACTGAACAGGCTTCAAGATATTATAGCAAAGGTATTCTCTTCTTGGAAGTGGATTGTTATACATGTCATACTCGACCTAATGACAGTGAAAATAATGTTTTAATTTCTACAGGTGGACATCAAAACAAGACTTTGCATACGGGATAGCTTGTTGCGGTTAGCTCAAAGTGCAGTGCAAAGGCATCATACGAGTGATACTAGCAGTTCCAACAGAAGCAGCAAGGATGAGCCTGAAAACGTTGCATGGGAGGAAATCAGCGGTTGTAACAGGTTTGTAAGAAAATAAATTATTGGAGCAGGAAGCCTGTCAATTCGATATAACCTTGTAGTTTTGCATTTAAAAAAAACTTTCTTTTTCTGCTGTTTGCAATCTTTGGGTTTTTACTGTTGACATGGTAGCATCTTCCTTTTTTTTTTTTTTCTTATTCTGGGATAACCTTGCTAAGATAGTAAGATGGGACTGTTCACTGTAGGAAGTTTGGGCACTCTGATTCTCAATTTTTCTCCCTCTAATCTATTTGGTTTCCAGACTATTATATAAAACATATCTGAGTGATTGTTTATTCAATGTTGCAGGTACACCAGCATGCCAGATGTTGAGACTGAGACAAATCCTATAGACCGAACTGTGGCTCATTTGCTCTTTCATCGGCCGTTGGAACTATCAGGAAAACATTCTGGTGTACCAGAATCACCTGCTTCTACTAAGATGCCATGTGAACGCAAAACACCAGGCTTAGGAAGCTTGTCAAACGGAGAATTGCCTGATAGTTTGAAGAACAAAAGCTACTCTCATCAAGAATCTGGAAATTATTGTCCAGATCCCGAGTCCGAACCCCAGTCTACAAATCTGAAATTTGCTTGCATTAACAAGCCAGAAAACAGGCCAGCCGATGGTGGTAGTGGAACTATGGAGGTTGAAGCCTCACATTGAATGAATATGCATAGCAGAATTCTACAAGGGTAATTCCTTCCTTTATCTCTCCATGTCTGTTAATAATTCAATACGTTTCATGTACATGGCTATACGGATCTACTGGTAATGTGGGAATTTTATTGTCATTGTCAGCCAACTATGATCTTCATTTAGTGTGGCCATGGAGCTCGAGCAACGCATGACTGAGGGGTAGTAACCTATAGAATAAAGCTGCACTGTAAAATCAATTGGATACATCAATCTTTGAAAAATGTTCAGTTTCAGCATGACTAGTTATCTAGGCAAGTCGGTTTTTTGGTCGAACAGGCAAGACGGTTTTTTGGGTATGTATCTTTAATATTGAAGTAACCTGTAAATTATGTGTATGACCCAAGCGTCGGAGCCAGACATATGTAGCTAGCATGGGCAGATTGGCGCCTACCATCTCTTCTGCTATTTTGGCTGTGTTTGTACATTGGCAAATTCTACTTGATGCATAGCCACATGGGGAAGCAATTAAGAGGCGTGTCAGAAACGTTCCGAGCCCTAATCAGGTGTAGTGTTTTTCTTTCAGTAAGACCATGTCACTTGCATGATGATTCACTAGTGAAGGTGACAACAATCACTCTTTAAGACGGGAGAACTCCAACATGCCTTTTCATGAACCAAGTATCAAAAACACTCATATCTCATGTAAATGATAAAATTGTGTGCCTGGCATAGAATGAAACAGATACGTTCGGGAAAGCAACTAATCGTTGTCAACGAGAGGTGGCAGATAGCAAATTTTGTACAAAATATGAAACACATTTAATTTACTCATATGGTATCAATTTGGCTTTTTCTTTGTCTATTTAAATGTTTCTAAACAGAAGATGTTCATTTAAAAGATGTTATTACTTATGTCTAAATGAACAAATATTTGTTTAAAGTCTTCATACATTATTATTTAAGGATTATTTTGCTTCACTCTTTAAACATATATAGAAAGTGAAAAAGTTGAAGAGAAATGACATAGTTGGAAATTTATGGACCTTGACCACCGGCAGCCCGTCTCCAGTCACTGGTCGCCGATCGTCAGAAAATCTTCATCGGTCGCCAGACTTTAATCACCGGTCGCTGGAAATCTAAAATATAATGGAGTTAATAAACTTCAATTTGAAGTATATTAGGGTTAATAAACTTAGATCTGAAGTATACCAGAAAATTGTATTCCGTCGGAATCTAAAGTATACTGGAGTTGATAAATTTCAATTTGAAGTATACTAGAGTTAATAAACTTATATCTGAAGTATACTGGGGTTAATAAACTTCGATCTGGAGTATGCTGGGGTTAATTCACTAAACCTCCAAAATAACCTTCTCTAAGACAAAAAACAGTCATTACAAAAAGAAAAATATTTATTGTCCCTAGTAAAAAAATCCATGAAACAAGTTCATAGAACCAAATCATTATGTTTGGTCCTTCTATCACCTGTATTTTTGTTGGTCAAATTCAGTCCCTCTCTTCCCAGCTCATCGATTCAGATCTCCGTTCAAAATGCAAAAGGTTATGGACGACTTCGAGGTAATGGAACATCCGTGGTAGTGGTGGTGTGACGGTGAGGAGAAGCAGAGCAGTATGACTGTACTATTCGATTTGATCAGAGCATCTTCGTTAAAAATTAGCTTAGGCTATGAAAGATTCGACTCCGCTAGGTAGCCTTCGACTTAAGCTTATCCGTCGTTGTCTCCATAGTAAGATTGTTGTAATTGCTGCTTCAAAGAGTGTTGTTGGTGAAGATGAACTTTTCGACAAGGAGAGTCAGAAGGCGAGATCTGGTCTTGAAAAAGCAGAGATCAATGTAGATTCTAGATCTGGCCCGAACCTCATCGACTTCAATCATCGGTCGCCGATCGTCAAACTCCGGTCGCCGGAATCCGGTCATTGGTCGTCGGAATCAGATCGTCGGCTACCGGACTCCCGTAACCGGAATCATGTGGCCGGAATTACTGACCATAGTAAACATTCAATTCCAAGTTTACTACCTATAGTAAACTTGCTTCTGTTCCCAAAAACCAAAACCAAATTTATTACTACCCCTAGTTACTTATGTTCCCAAAATCCAGAATCAAAACATCAAAACCAAGTTTACTACTCCTAGTAAACTTACTTTTGTTCCCAAAAACCAGACTCAAAACACCAAAATCAAGTTTCCTAGAATTAGTAAACTTACTTCTAGAATGGCTGAGATGTTTGATATTAATTTACTAACACCAGTAAACATGTTTTAACCAACAAAATTTAACCAATAGAAAACATCAATTTTAACCAATAGATTTTACAAAGGTTACTGCCCTCAGCTATCGATCTTCTTCTCTTTTCTCTTCTCTCACATTGTCTCCACAACCATGACACCAATATGTTCTTCTTCTTCTTCTTCTTCTTCTTCTTCTTCTTCTTCTTCTGCCTCTCCATCCTCATCTTCCATCTTTTTTTTTAACACGACCGGTGAAGAACTTCGGTGAGTTGGAGTTGGAGGCGATGAACAGAGGTGTGGTCTGATATGGGCTGTCACACCCCGAATCTTTTGAAGTTAATAAGAGTTACTTTTCACAGAGATTCACGAGTTACCGAGGATTTTTTTTAATTGCGATCGGTAATTCGATAAGTTATCGCTCGAGTTAATTTTCGAGTTTTTAAAAGTACTCCAACTACCTGAATTGATGACTCGATGTGGTAGTACGTGTCGATACGAGTCTCTCGGTATTTTCGAAATATTTTTCGGAGCTTCCGGCTAATTTCTGTGAATTTCTGAAGTTTAGGGTAATTTTGGATTTCTATTCCGGTAAAAAGGAGATTTACCATTTAACCTTTTTACTTTTCACTTTCTTTAAATCTGGACCGTTGGATCTATTCCAGATTGAATCTGAACCGTCTGTTTCAGTATAAATAGGGTGGAGACTTTTGACCGAAGTCAAAAGCCTTAACTCGGTCAATTCTCGCTCTCCTGTCAGCCCTCCCGAGCTCGACCTGCCCTCCGCCATAGCTGCCGCGATCTCCGCCGTCAGGCCGCGGATCCGCGCGTGGCTTGTCCCATTCGACTCCCCTTTCTCTCCTCTGTAAAACCCCTCAAACCAATTCTGCAAACACCCAACATCAGAGGAGATCGGAGGAGGAGGAAGAACGTCTGTGTTGGCCGGATTCCGGCGTTCCAGGCGGCGACTCAGCCTCCGACCGGTATGGTTCTCCTCCTCTTCTCTTCCTCTTCATTTTCATACCTTTAAACCTAAAAATCGAGCTCTAATTGAGAATCCCCATTTCCACTGTTTTTGGGATTTTCTGGGTTCTTTCTACTCCTTCCTCCGGCGACCCATTCTTGGTGTTCTTGTGAGCTTTGGGAGGCTGTGTGACGTCTAGGAGGAACTGGAGGAGCAGCTGCAGTGGTTTGGAGCGGAGGCAGTGGTATCGGGTTCGAGCCTGAGTTTAGGGAGACAGTTGGTGAGTGATGTTTCCCTGTGATCAGTGTTGTTTAGTTTGGTATTCTGTGACAATTGGTTGTTTTGGAGAATATTCTGATGTGGTTTTGTTGTCTTGATGTCGAGAACTTGGTGACGAAGAAAACGGGGAGGTTATGGCGAAATTCCGGCAAGACACCGGAATCCGACGAAGATTCCGGTGATGCAGTTGAACCGGCAGAATGCCGAAGAGGTAGAAACCGAATCCCCATTAAGCTTTGAGTCGAAAAGTGTCAGTGGAATCGTAATCAGGTTATTTACGGAAAATGGGACGTAAGTAGGAAGTTTCCATTTTAGGAAACTTCCCATTTTAAGGAAAACTTACCAATTTAGGAAACTTTCCATTTTGGGAAACTTTCCCTTTTTGGAAGGTTTCCATTTATGAGAAGATGTTAAATCGGGTTGAAAAGGTTAAAGAAAATGTAGAATTCAAGTTAAAGGTTGTGAAGTTAATTAGGGAAATATGGGAATTATAATATGTTGACCACTCTAGTGGTTGAGGGAGATGTTGACTCCTATTAACGGAATTGTCAAGTTAATCGGGGAAAAACAATCGGATAATTTAATTATCGACGTATCGACTCACAATAAGTAAAGAGATAAATACTTATGCTAAAGTGACGTAAACGGAAACCAAACTTCGAGTCGATAATCGGAAATAAGTGTGATGTTGAAAAGCTGTTAAAAAGAAAGGAATTTGGTCAAACGTGTTCAAATAGGAGTTCCTGGTCAAACTAGGAAAAGACCAAGTCAACGATGAAAGGACTAATGTATTGGGTTGTTTGTACAGTCTCTGGTTGAACGTGAGACGGGCTCGACTACGCGGTTAGTTCGAGGGTCTCGCTCGAGGAGCTTTCCGAGCGGGAAGGTCGCAATAGTACTGTGAGTGGACAGATCATTTATTTAAATGAATGCATGCCCTAATTATTGATATAATTGCATGGTTTTTATGTTTGTTTCGAGTATGATATGTTCCTCGGGTGCTCGGATATTATATTTGGATTTATGCTTATATGTCGAGGAATAGATTTATTTATTTGTTTGGGAAGAGTATTTAAGTAAAGTATTGTTGTGAATTTCCTTTATGGGTTGTCCAATGATTATGCTAGCTAGAGTAGCGTGAGGGCGCTACTAGAGCTCTTAGCTCCGACCCTAGCCTGAGAGGTCAGGCAATTTACGTAGTGCACTATGAGGGTTGTCCATCACCACTTACCTAGAGCTCTTAGCTCCGACCCTGGTCTGAGAGGACAGACACGCCTGAGATGTCAGGTGGATATTCTAAGGGTTGTCCATCACCATTTACCTAGAGCTCTTAGCTCCGACCCTGGTCTGAGAGGACAGACACGCCTGAGATGTCAGGTGGATATTCTAAGGGTTGTCCATCACCATTTACCTAGAGCTCTTAGCTCCGACCCTGGTCTGAGAGGACAGACACGCCTGAGATGTCAGGTGGATATTCCAAGGGTTGTCCAACACCACTTACCTAGAGCTCTTAGCTCCGACCCTGGTCTGAGAGGACAGACACGCCTGAGATGTCAGGTGGATATATTAAGGGTTGTCCATTACCGATTTATATAGCTAGCATAGCGTGAAGGCGCAACCAGAGCTCTTAGCTCCGACCCTAGTCTGAGAGGTCAGACTGATTATGTTTGTGAACATGTCTCTTCCCAGATTCTTTACTTGCTTATCTTATCCTGCATTTGTGGAAATTTAGTAATTGTGGGCATGCATAAATGTTATTTAAATCATTCAATGTTTGGGAGAGCGTTAAAGGAAATAAAGTTTTTATATTTGATTTTCGTCCACTCACTCTAACAGTTTTAAATGTTTCTCCCCTGGGCCTTTCGTTTTTAAATGCCCAGTGATGCAGGGTTCTTGAGAGGAGGTCGAGCGCGTACGAGAGTCGAGGCATAGTCGATCATTCCGTTGCTGCTTGAAATTCTTTGGGGTAATCATCTCTGTAGACTGCTCTGATTAACCCGGTTTAGCTAGTTGTGTAGGAAGGGTTGGCCATTTCAAGGGAGTTTCGGTAAGAAGTTCCCTTGAGGTGGTCCCCGCAGGATTTACTTCGGGTTAAAGGGGTTTAACCCGGGGTGGGTCCTGTCAATGGTATCAGAGCATTAGGTTATCGTTTCCTGTTACTACCTCATATACTTAGTATCACTTAGTGTCTATAGAGTGATGGTCCGACCGCGGCGGATCCATCGGCATTTTATGCTTTGGACACTTAGTGTTTATTGAGGATATGAGTTAGTACTTCCTGATTGATTTATGGACCGAATGGTCCTATTAACGATCGAATCTTCAAGACTATGCCTCAGTACGCCGACCTCACAGTGAACTCCTGTAAGGAGCAAGGTAAGCTCGTTACGTATTTATTTGATGAGTTCCCCAAGGATTGTGTTTTAAAGGGATTTATTGAGATGTAAGTTGGGGATCGAGCTATAAACTCACGTTGTTTAACGTTTGAGCATTAGGTGTGAGTACTCGGTGGTGAAACAGTTAATTCACACCTGGGAGGCTGTCATGGTTGTTGACAGGGATGCTGTAGAAGCCTAAGACAAGGCTTTGGTGTTCGAGTTATGAGACTCTTAGCAGTGGAGAGTCGTACGAGATGATGAAAGAGATTTCATCCTAACGCGATTGTTCAGAAAGGATGAATATTGAGTTTTGACGATTGTCACGACTTTGTTGAGGTTCGTCATTAGTGTGGTTTTGGAGAAACCAACGGACTTATGAAAGTGGAATGACTCAGGGAAATGAGTGTAGTCATTTTGGGATCAATGGACTTGTTTCGGGTGACGAGTCCATGATGTGACACTGCTGGAAATGTTAAGGAAGTACAGGCTAGTTTGGTCCCTCGATGCTTTATGGGACATCCACTAGAACTAATGGCGTGGGTCAGCTTTGGTGCTGACATTGTTGTCGTCAGCTACGACTATATCTTCTTAGCTCCAGCCACCCATGTTTGGGGTACTAGAAATATTAGAATCGTTAGTGAGTCCAAGCGTGATTTGAATTATAGGTGACAATGGTCATTAGGCCATTTATCGTGGAGGCAAGAATTTAATCGTGTCATCAGATCTTGGGACTCATGTCTACCATAAGGTGAGTTATCCACCTATGGTCAGGGTATTCTAATTAGTACACCTGTGGAGGAGTCTCCAGGTTGGCTGTGTTAGAGTTCGATTTTCTGATCGAGAAAGCGTTACTTGTGGTAATTAAAGTTAAGTGGTTCCGGAATTTTAAGGAACATGTTGGAAGTGGCAACAAGCCACCGGGTCTCGGACCAAGGGAGCTTGGGGTACCGGAGATAGTGATACGAGCCTTGATGGACTTGGTATTATTGTGGTGTAGGAACCGGTAGTTGTGCAAACGGCACTGTTTGACGGCTGAAGATGTACATGGGTATACCCCACATGAGCACGTGTACCCTCTTGTGTAGGGAAGTGGTAAAGTTGAAATTTGGGTAGCACATGCTGGTAAGGCATAATTATTGTGTGCAGTTGTGTGTGGTCAAAATGACACCAGGTAGGTGACTAAGGCTAGTGATGACATCATCTTAAGAATTTCTCATGAGAGTTTCATTTAGTGAGAACGGAGATTAGAGACTTTTGGTTGGAAGTTTCTGTACAAAACGTCCAGAAGATGGCCTAACCATTTAAGTATATGTCGGAAGTGGGTTATTGTTAGTCGCTCCGACTTTTATGATGGTTTGCGAGATCATTAATATCGTTAGTAGGTGGTCGGATGTTTTTTCGAGATAAGTACACGGAAGTGGTGAAGTGACAGCAGTGGGGCAAGGTTTACTGGATCATTGAATCTGAGTGAGAATGTTTGTAGTTACTTAAGCTTCAACATACAACCAAAGTCGTCTGTTATGACACTTGGTTTCCTCGAGGGCAATTAACTGAGCTTGATGACATGGAAATTTGTGCACCCACTGGCCGTGGTCTAATCAAGTATTGTAACCGAAGGTGTACTTAGACGTGTTTGGGAATCATAAGTCATATCCCCTGCAGTGACAGGAAATATTCTCAATTCGATCTGTGCAATGAGGATTAAGATCTGGGAGATCAATTATTGAGGTTAATTTAAGGAAATCCTGAGAGGATTATAGTTTTGTTGGCGTTGCTATGGCCATTGGTCATTTGAGTAGTGACCCTACTTGTTAGGGATTTTTGACCTAGCGGTAGTTCTTGGCGCCACGAGTGTAGAGTGGTAGCAAGAAAGGTCATTGGAGGTGACTCTCGAAATTGTCAACATTTCGGTGAGTATGAAATGCAGTGGAACTAGGAAAAGTTTCCCTTGTTGACTCAAAGAGTGTTACGAGCCTAAGTTTGGTAGTAATTGTTACTGAGATTGGTAAGGTATGTTGTAAGTTGAGCAACACTCCATTGGAAATCGTAGAATGATTGAATCACGTTCAGATTAAGTTAGATCTGAGGGGATGTTAACGTGTGGCAGTGAATCTTGTAATTTAGGATCTGGAGTGGTAAGTGATTGAGAATTTTGAATCTTACCGAATAGAGGTTGCGGTGGATGGTGTACTTGCAGAACGTGGGGGACAGGTGTGTTAGAAACTGTCTAGTTGTACGAGTTGACACTGTGATATTCACGCACCCAGTGCGGTGATGACATTTGTTAAATTATGCCTTGATAACTGGATGCTCGGTGATCAATGTGGCTAAGTTCAGGCGGAATTAATTTCCCGATGCTTTGATCAAGGGTTCCTTTGGGTGTGCACCAGTGACACTAAATTTCATGTAGATGTCTGGTCTGGTTGAGTGTCTAGGTTTGTCGGTTGTTACCAGACGATTTGGTAATGGAAGCCTTTGGGAATGGAATATCCTTGTTGAGCGGGTAAGGCTCTGAGATTCTTTTAATGGTAAATCTATTCCAGTTTGTGATGCAGATAAAGTTTATTGGACGCACATTTATGGTTGAAGTGCAAGTTCTGCACTATGCGTCATTCCAGGCTAAGGTAAGAGATAGGGAGGTCAGTGGCACCTCACCTATGAGTAGTACGGAGATGTGTTATCAGTGGTAAAGTACGCTGTGGTTCCACGAGGTGATAATTGAGTTAGCGATTGTATGCTTGGCTTGTGAGTAAAAAGGGTCCGGATTTGTTGTTGTCAGAATAGTTACGTGTGCGGTACGTAGCCTGACAATTTTTCATCATGCGAGGAGTAAGTATTGTTGGATCTCGATGTCTGGAGCTTTTGGATCTCCCTGATTTAAAGGCTATGGTTGTGGATTTACGCTAAAATTCATGGCAACTCATGTCCTGTGTGTGCAAGTGGTTTGAGTAAGGATAGATCAAGGGAAGGCAATTACTCTACCACAGGACAACTTGACAGGATAATTTATAGAAAGCGTAAACCAGATCAGGGAGTCTGATTCAATGAGGTGATGGTTTGTGTAACACAAGTCGTCATGGTTTTCTCATGGGCTTGTTGTCATGGGTGTTGATCTCACGTTGTATATTGATATCGGAAGATTACAGATGGTGGATCAGTGATAGTCAGTGTCGTATTCCACCTCATTAAGGAGATGAAGTACAGTAAGAATTCGGTGAATCTGTTAATCAATGAATCAAGAGAAAATCATTGTGAATCACGGTAAGACTTTAGATGTTTTAGTTTGACCCGAGAAGAGTGGTCGGGTGTCAGAAAAAGAGAAAGTTTTTGGAGGTTATCATACTCGTAGGCAGGAGTGCTACGTTGGTTACATGTGACATGTGACAAGGGTACATGAGTGTGAGGAATGTGTTGGGTATCCTTGGGGTTTTAATGGATGCCTAGTGTCATGTGTGTCTCTGTTACGGGAATAAGTTTATTTCTTTACACCCTATATGAATAGCCTTCTGGATAGTACTGGAAATTTGGCTCATAAGGAAGATCAGTAAGGATGATCGTAAAGGGCAGGTGTTTAGGGTTTTGACAATGCTATTCGTAAGGCGTCTCAGAAGAGTTCTCAGAAGGAAGTTGGTATTGGAGAGCAATAATATTATTTTAAGTGGTACTATCCCCCACTGTATTGGACTTTGAGTATTGAAATTTCGAGGACTAAATTTTTATAAGGTGGGGAGAATTGTCACACCCCGAATCTTTTGAAGTTAATAAGAGTTACTTTTCACAGAGATTCACGAGTTACCGAGGATTTTTTTTAATTGCGATCGGTAATTCGATAAGTTATCGCTCGAGTTAATTTTCGAGTTTTTAAAAGTACTCCAAATACCTGAATTGATGACTCGATATGGTAGTACGTGTCGATACGAGTCTCTCGGTATTTTCGAAATATTTTTCGGAGCTTCCGGCTAATTTCTGTGAATTTCTGAAGTTTAGGGTAATTTTGGATTTCTATTCCGGTAAAAAGGAGATTTACCATTTAACCTTTTTACTTTTCACTTTCTTTAAATCTGGACCGTTGGATCTATTCCAGATTGAATCTGAACCGTCTGTTTCAGTATAAATAGGGTGGAGACTTTTGACCGAAGTCAAAAGCCTTAACTCGGTCAATTCTCGCTCTCCTGTCAGCCCTCCCGAGCTCGACCTGCCCTCCGCCATAGCTGCCGCGATCTCCGCCGTCAGGCCGCGGATCCGCGCGTGGCTTGTCCCATTCGACTCCCCTTTCTCTCCTCTGTAAAACCCCTCAAACCAATTCTGCAAACACCCAACATCAGAGGAGATCGGAGGAGGAGGAAGAACGTCTGTGTTGGCCGGATTCCGGCGTTCCAGGCGGCGACTCAGCCTCCGACCGGTATGGTTCTCCTCCTCTTCTCTTCCTCTTCATTTTCATACCTTTAAACTTAAAAATCGAGCTCTAATTGAGAATCCCCATTTCCACTGTTTTTGGGATTTTCTGGGTTCTTTCTACTCCTTCCTCCGGCGACCCATTCTTGGTGTTCTTGTGAGCTTTGGGAGGCTGGGTGACGTCTAGTAGGAACTGGAGGAGCAGCTGCAGTGGTTTGGAGCGGAGGCAGTGGTATCGGGTTCGAGCCTGAGTTTAGGGAGACAGTTGGTGAGTGATGTTTCCCTGTGATCAGTGTTGTTTATTTTGGTATTCTGTGACAATTGGTTGTTTTGGAGAATATTCTGATGTGGTTTTGTTGTCTTGATGTCGAGAACTTGGTGACGAAGAAAACGGGGAGGTTATGGCGAAATTCCGGCAAGACACCGGAATCCGACGAAGATTCCGGTGATGCAGTTGAACCGGCAGAATGCCGAAGAGGTAGAAACCGAATCCCCATTAAGCTTTGAGTCGAAAAGTGTCAGTGGAATCGTAATCGGGTTATTTACGGAAAATGGGACGTAAGTAGGAAGTTTCCATTTTAGGAAACTTCCCATTTTAAGGAAAACTTACCAATTTAGGAAACTTTCCATTTTGGGAAACTTTCCCTTTTTGGAAGTGTTTCCGGGTAAACTCGTGGCCCCTTTAGCGGGTTGCACGGTTCCAGAAATAGCGAACTTCCTTGTACTCCGAGTTTTCCTGTGTAAAGAACAAACACGTCAAAGGGCGTCCCCGGGTTTACCGAGGGAAGCCACTCCGATGCTTAAGTCAGACACTGTCAGATAAGCAGAAAACTCAAGAGTAGTGAAGAAATTGTCCCCCCTCTTACCGGGAGGTCCTCACCGGTATTTATAGTAGCATTAAAGGCAGCACTTTGTCTTTTTCCAATGTGGGAATGAACTCCCTTGCTTTACCTCAACTTTACAATGAACTGGGCCCTGACAAAAGACCCAGAGTGGCTTCTCAAATCTGACTGGGCTTTGACCCTGTAAACAGTACTTCAAGCATAATAAACGATGCATATTTAACAATTGACCACACTTGGTGTTATTTCTTGAATTGTAACCCGGTAAAGGGGAAATATTAGGTTCCACCTATAAACAAGTCCCCCAAGTCCTCAGTCAAGGGGTACGCTTGGGTGGGGACTTGAAATCATTTCTTTACCGGGTTACAAAGGTATCATCCAGACCCGGTGTACCCAGTCCCCCAAGTCCGTACGCAAGGGTGCCCCGCAGACACGTTGACTATGGGAATTGAAAACGACGTCTCCGGGTTGTAGTGGGGGGGGAAACTGAAAAGTTTTCAGTTTGAAGTGGGGGAAAACGAAAAGTTTTCAGTTTTGAAGTGGGGGAAACTGAAAAGTTTTTCGGTTTTGGGACGCGGCATGCACGACACGTGTCGATTTTCTCGAAAAACCGAAACGTCCCTTCATTGTACGTCTCTAACTGTATAAATAGGGGTTGAGGGTGACAGTTTTGTCGCACCTTCGAAACTGATAACTTTTTCGTGCTTTTGCTCTCATCCTCTGTTGTCGCTGTGCTTGTTGGATTTCCAAACTCAAATCGACCTCAAAATCCTTTCAAACCCTCACAAGTAAGGTACTGTTTTCTCTTCCGATGTTTTTGAGTGTTTTGGATCGATCTTGTGTACTGTTTTCTGGGATCCAATCTGGGTTTCTGCGTTAGTGTGTGCGTTTATCGTTGTGGTCGCCGGGGTTATCTGGGTTTCTGACGACGTTCCCGTGTTTCTTTTTTTGCAGATGACAAACCCCGCAATGGATGCTCACGTCCCCGAGTTTGCCTCAGTAACCTTCACTGATGGGACCGCTCTCGACCCTCCCGGGTACTCACTGACCGCGGAGGAGATTGTGGAGCTAAGGAGTAATTGGAAGATTCCCGAGTCTGTTGAAATTCGGACTTTAGAACCCGAGGATCAGTTCTTCGCTCCCGGGGATGGGTGGACGCTATGCCACGAGTACCAGCTACGCTGCGGCCTGTCACTCCCGCTAAAGGTGGAGGTGCAGTATCTCCTGGCTGCGAGCAACTTCGCCATCGGGCAAGTTGGCCCGAATATGTGGAGGCAGCTACTAGGGTTGTGCGTGATGTACAAGGTGTTGAAGCAGCAGATGCCGACCTACCACGAGTTACACGCCATGTACCGGGCCGAGTACTCCCGGAAGGCGGGTTTCAGTGGGACCATCCAACTGAAGTCCAAAGGGGTCTTCAAGAAGATTATCGAGGACCTGCCGACCTCCGTGAGCCGGACCTGGAGGGAAAAAAGTTTCTTGATAAGAAACTTTCAAGACCCGGGACACGCGCTTCAAGTACCGGGTGACTTCCAGCCACTGATGAGTAAGTCCTCTGCCTTAAGGTTTGTCTTTTCTCTGTCCCGAGTTGTACTTACATATGTTGTGTTGCAGACGTCCCCGACATTCCTTTGGAGCCGGTGATGGAGAAAAGGATCCGGAGGATGCTATGGGCCTTCAGGGGTCAAGATGACAGGAGCTCGTACCGGCTTTGTAGGCTGTATGTGTACAGCCGGTGCCGGTTGATGGAGCTTCCAGGTTTGTCTCGTTTCCTTCACAATTTTTGTTGTTTACATGCTCCGGTCTAACGGGTTATATCTTTTGTTGCAGCTCTTCTCCCAATGGAGTTCACGAAGCGAAAGAACCCGGGAATATATGACGGCTTCGAGGACAAAGCTGTATGGGCCGGGATCCGGGCGCAAGGGACGGAGGGGCTGGCATACGACATCGACCTGACATCAAAGGCGGCTTTCCTGCGCCCAGACGCCGAGCAAGGGGACGTTCAGCAGTTCCATGTCGACACGCTGCACTACAGCGAGATCCCCGAGTACTTGGCTGAGGTTCTCGGGCCAGAGGTTTTCCAGGAGGGGGAGGAAGTCGAAGGGAATCCCTCGGAGGCAGATTACAACCCGCTATTTGAAGAACCGGGGAGGGAATCTTCCATCGCCGACGAAGAGACCGAAGAACCGGTGATGAGCGCGGTTCCATCGTCTGTGCTCCCCGGTGAGGAGTTTACTGAAGAGGATGACAACGGAGGTGAAGAGGTTGGAGGGTTGGAAAGGGGAATGAGTGAGAACCCGGAGGGGAGTGACGGGAGTGATGAAGTGCAAGAAGTGGAGCCCGTTCCCTCTCGCAAACGCACCCGTGAGGCATCCAGCTCGGGGAGGTCCGAGAGGAGGAAGAGAAGGAAGGAGAGGAAAGAGAGGAGGGAGAGAAAGCAGCACCGGGACACCACAGAAATAATGGAGGAGTTGGCGAGCGCGGGAATGGAAGACGTGGCCATCCAGAGAATGGTAGCGGATTTGAAGAACTGCGCCGCCGACTCCTATGTCCTGGAGCATGAGGACCCGTTGACTGTAGCCCGGAGGGCGCAGGAGAAGCTGATGCGGGTAAGTTAGTCTTCTCCTTTAACTCGTTCTCTTTTTGTTTTTGGTTCCTTGCACTAACCCGTTATTTTATTTGTGTAGGCTGTCAGGTTGTCGTACTTGGCAACCGACCGGCTCATAACCGAAGGCATCGCCGAGCGAGAGAGAGTCCTCAGGGATGATCTCCGGGCCGCCCGGGACCAGGTGACGGCGAGTGAAGAAAACCTGGCTCGGGTCCGGGAATTCGCAAGCGCATCAGCGATCGCGTCGAGTGCGAAGTTGGCCAAGGCGGAAGAACACATAGCAGACCTGGTGGCCAAGAACTCGGAATTTGAGAAAGTTATCGAAGGTCACCGGGAGAACCGGTGTGCTCAAGACGCCGCGATAGCCCAGCTGACCGAGCAAAACCAGGGGCTGCAGCAACAGGTTACTTCCCTGGAGTAACAAAAAGGAGATTTGCTCCAGGCAGTTTCCCGGGCCAAGGACTCAACAGTCTCCGAGTTTCTGGCGAGCCCCGAGTTTGACCTGAAGCTGCGGTCGGCAAGGGCCGAGGCTCGTGCCGAAATAGTGAGCGCTGGGATTCGCCAAGGCTGGCTCGACAAGGCTGGTTATGACGGTCATCAAGGTCATGTCAGACCCGACGATGCTGCAGGCACCTCCCGGTCGACTCCTGCCATGGCTGCAAACTCTAGGGCTCCTGCGAACCCGGCTCGGAGTCCCCCGGTTCGTTCTTCAGCAGCCGGGAGAGGTACTTCCCGTGGTGGGATTGTGGGTGGTCCTAGAAACCGGCCACCTCTGCGTAGGGGTCAGTTCATCATACAGCCCCGGGGAGGACGTGGCGGGTCTAGCACTGGCGGGGGTAGGGGGTCGGCAGCGCCATGAACCGGAGCCTTATGATGTTTTTCATTTCTGTAATAGATTAGTTTACCTGTAGCGGTTTGCTACTTTTTGTAATTGATATTTTTGAAGTAATCAAATTTTTCCTTCTCGCAATCCTTCCTGTGCCAAAACACGGTAACCTGATGAACAGTTCAAAAATTTACATATAACCCCGGTTTGCCATGTGAATAAAGATAGTGCCGCTAAGGGTTACTTGTCCGTTAGGACTTCCATGGGCCGCTAAGGCCTTGCGCGAAAATGTCCTTCTATAACACGGGTTTTTTTTTTTTAAACAACACGTTAAACTGATGCATAATTTGCAAGTGTTAACAAAATATGCACATAGTGCCGGTTAGGCATGTGAATAAAAATAGGGCCGCTAAGGCTTTACGGGTCCGTAAGGACTTTCAAGGACCGCTAGGGCTTTAAGGGTCCGTTAGGACTTCCAACCCGATGCATAACCTGCAAGTGTTGACAAAATTCACATATACAATGCCGGGTTGGCATGTTAGCATTATAAAGTGAAAATAGGGCCGGTAAGGCTTTACGGGTCCGTTAGGACTTCCAAGGGTTTCCTGCCAAATAACACGGTAATCTGATGCAAAATATGCAAATGTGACAAAATTTGCACATATAATGCCGGTTTGGCATGTAAGTAAAAATAGTGCCGCTAAGGCTGTATGGGTCCGTTAAGACTTTCAAAGACTGAAATAAGGCCGTGAAAGGCTTGCAATATTTCAAGTTATGGAGATTACCAGAGATTGTCAGAGATTGCCGAGTTTGACAGTGAAATAAGGCCGTCAAGGCTTGCAATATTTCACGTCATGTAGACCGGAGATTATCGGAGATTATCGGAGAATGGCGAGTTTTGACAGTGAAATAAGGCCGTTAAGGATTGCAATATTTCACGTCATGTAGACCGGAGATTATCGGAGAATGCCGAGTTTGACAGTGAAATAAGGCCGTTAAGGCTTGCAATATTTCACGTCATGTAGACCGGAGATTATCGGAGAATGGCGATTAAGGCATACAAGTAGGGCCGCTAAAGGCTGCATTCACTTCAACAAAATGTTTAATAAAACATAACCCGGTAGGGGGTTTCATGCATTGTGGGCCTGAAAGGCTTTATATACAACATCATAAACAATAAATTTGGACATTCATAGATAACTCGGTACCTATTTGGGGAAGAGATGCAGATGTTGGGCGTTCCATGGTCGTGGAAGCGTAACTTCATCTGTACCCCGGATGTAAAACGTTGCCGGGCCCACGACTTCAACAATTTCATATGGACCTTCCCATGGAGCTTTGAACCCCGTTGGCTTAGGGATAACCTCCTTCATCACCCAATCCCCGAGTTTGAGTGGGCGCTTGATAACCCGGGAATTGTAGTGTTTAGCCACTTTTTGCTTCTTGTTGATATTTCGGAGATGTGCACGCTCCCGGCGTTCCTCCAGGAGGTCCAAGTTAAGGCGGATGCCTTCATTGTTGGTTTCCCTGTCAAACAGTTGTACCCGGTCACTCGGGACTTCCATCTCTACCGGGATCACTGCCTCAGAGCCAAAGGTCATAAGAAATGGGCTCTCCCCATTGGCTTCTGTTGGAGTTGTCCTAAGCGCCCACAAAACCTATAGAAGTTTCTCAGCCCATAGACCCTTTGCGTCCTCCAGCTTCTTCTTCAGAACTTGCTTGATGAGCTTGTTAACGGCTTCAGTTTGTCCATTAGTCTGCGGGTGTGCAGGGGAGGCATATAGGACCTTTGTCCCATTGGAATGTAAGAATTCCCGGAACTCATCGTTGTCAAACTGCGTCCCGTTATCTGTGACAAACGTCTCTGGGATTCCAAACCGGCAAAAGACATTGTTCCAAAGGAATTTCTTAACATTTGCGGTCGTGATCCGTGCCAGGGGTTGAGCTTCTATCCACTTGGAATTATAGTCCACTGAGACAATGACATGTTTGAGCTGTCCCGGAGCTGTGGGTAGAGGCCCGATGAAATCAATCCCCCGCATGCAAAATGGATATGGAGAAATTATTACTGATAGTGGACTGATGGGGCACAGGGAAAGCTTGCAAATCGGTGACATTGAAGACAGGAATCTACGACGACTCTGGCATCGTGTTCCAAAGAAGGCCAGTAATATCCCATTCTTAGGGTTTTGAAAGCCAGGTTACGGGCTCCAAAGTGATTTCCACATACCCCGCTATGAAGCGACTGCAAAACCCGGTCTCCTTCCTCGGGTGTAATACACTTCAAATCAGGAAAAGTATGTCCTCATCGATACAGTTTCCCATCACGGATACTATACCGCGCCGCTCGAACCCGTAGTCATTTGGCCGCTACCGGGTCCTCAGGTAGGGTTCCATGTTGGATGAAGTTGATGAACTCATCCATCCAAGACGGTGGCGGGTTTGCCTCTACCGCGAAAATCTCAGAAAAGGAGAGTGAGATGCTTGGTTTCTCCAATGTCTCGACCAGTAAGCTTTTAAACTCGGTATTGGAATCGTCCCCTGTTGCAATCCTAGCCAGGGTATCTGCTCTCACATTCTGCTGCCTCGGTATCTGAGTAACCTCAAAGGTGTCAAATTTCTCCAGCAAGAAAGCCGCTAACTTTTGATAGGACGAAAGATGTGCTTCCTTTGCCTGAAATCCGCCGTTAACCTGCTGCACTACCAGTTGTGAATCACTTAGTATGCGGAGATGCCGGGCGCCCATATCTTTAGCGAGTTGGAGCCCTTTGATTAGGGCTTCGTACTCAGCCGTGTTGTTTGATGCTTTGAAGTTAAAGCGTAAGGCATAGTCAAACATATTACCCTCCGGGTCTACCAATGTAATGCCTGCTCCGCATTGCCTCTGATTGACTGATCCATCTACAAATATCTGCCAACTCTCCGGTTCAGCTTGTGTAGGAAGAGTTTCAGCAACTGTTGAATCTGCTGGGATTAACTCGGCAATGAAGTCTGCTGCTGCCTGCCCTTTGATTGCCGTTCGCGGTTTAAAGTGCAAATCATGCTCCCCCAACTCAATTGCCTATTTGACCAGTCTTCCTGAAGTCGCCGGCTTTTGCAGAACCTGCCGTAGCGGTTGGTTGGTGAGTACATGGATGGAATGTGCTTGAAAATAGGGTCTTAACTTCCTTGCTGCTACAACCAAGGCCAGGGCCAGTTTTTCAATATCTGGATAACGAGTTTCAGGATCATTGAATCCTTTTCCAGTATAGTAGACCGGCAGTTCTTCAGACTCTGGCTTTCTTATCAAGGCACAACTGATAGCCGTTTGAGATACCGCCAGGTACAGATAGAGTATTTCCCCAGGGTTTGGTCTGGATAAAGAAGGAACTGACGCCAAGTATTCCTTCAACTTTTCAAAAGCTTGATTGTGCTCTTCCTGCCATGTAATCCGCTCGCGGTGTTGACTCTTGAGAATTTTGAAGAAGGGGGCACATTTATCTGTTAACCTGGATATAAACCGGGATAAGGCTACCAGCCTGCCAGTAAGTTGCTGAACTTCATTCCTGGTTTTTGGCGGTTGCATGGTCAAGACGGCTTGAATTTTGTCGGGGTTTGCCTCAATTCCCCGAGCGCTGACCATAAACCCGAGAAACTTTCCTCCCGAAACACCGAACACACACTTCTCCGGGTTTAACCTCATCCCCTTGCTCAAGGCAATGTCGATAACGGTCTCCAAGTCATCCGGGTGTTTGCTTGTTTCCCGGCTTTTGACCAGCATATCATCTATATAAACCTCCATAGTATCCCCGAGTTGGTTTGCAAACATGCCCACTACGAGGCGCTGGAACGTGGCTCCTGCATTCCGGAGTCCAAAAGGCATCACTCTGTAATAATACATCCCCTTGTCTGTTGTAAAAGATGTGTGCTGTTGATCCGCAGGATTCTTCGGAACTTGGTTAAATCCCGAGTATGCATCTATAAAGCTCAACTGGGGGTGGCCCGCGGTTGAATCCACCAGTTGATCAATCTTTGGAAGGGGAAAACTATCCTTCGGGCAAGCCTTATTCAGATCTGTGTAGTCGACGGACATCCTCCACTTTCCGTTTGCCTTATTGACCATCACCACATTGGCCAACCAATCCGGGTATGTTGCATCTTCAATGAACCCGATGTCTTTAAGACGTTTAACTTCTGCTTGAATGGCCTTGTACTTCTCTACGCAAAATGCACGACGCTTCTGTCTTACCGGTTTAACACCCGGGATAATATTGAGGGAATGCGTCATATGACCATGCGAACACCCGGGCATGTCTGGAGAAATCCCGGGCATGTCTGCATATGACCATGCGAACACCTTCTGTTTCCGGGTTAGCAGCTCAACCATTCGGGTTCTGACCTCGGGGTCAAGGCCCGTGCCAATGCAAATCTTCCTCTCTGGGTATTCTTCTGAAATCTGAATCCATTCTGTTGCTTCAATTGGGGCTGGCCGGGGGAACTTGGCAGGATACTTCTAGCTCTTCTTTTGTGCCGTCTTGCTGATGGGTAAAGAATCCGGGTCATCCCTGGGGTCATCGGGTTTGTCAAATGGGGACAGGGAAAAACCGGCCGAAAACATCTCATGCTGGGACTGAGTTGCTATCGCGCTGCATCTGACAGCGGCTTCTTGGTCTCCGCGAATTGTAACCCAACCCCCGGGTGTAGGTACCTTCATAAGCAGCATGTGACCCGCTATAAAACTTTGTAGGCCCCAGAGTGCATCTCTCCCGAGTATGGCATTGTAGGAGGATGGGCAGTCCACAATTATGAAGTGAACTACAATTCTTGTGGACTGGTGCCCGGTTCCAACTGTAACCGTTAGCTGATCAGACCCCAACGGTTGAGTCGTCTCACCTGAAAAACTGATCAATGGCTCGTGGTTTCTATAGAGCTTATCTCTTCCTCTTTTAAACCCCTTATAGCAACTGCTGAACATGACGCTGACAGCGGCTCCCGTGTCTATTAGAACCCTCCGAGTTCTCCAGTGGTCAATCTGAAGAGTGATAATGAAAGGATCATTGTGATGCACTTTCAGCGTGTCTTCAGACTGAGAAAATGACACGGTATCCCAAGGAACCAGCTCCTTGCGGCATTCCTGACGAAGCTGCATTATCTCAAACTCCGGGCCTCTTGGGCAGAGTCTTTTGGCCCGGTGACCGGACACCCCTTGGGTGCCACCCCCGTGAATCGTCATTATCTCCCCATATACTTCAATCAGGTTGACACCTGTGGCGGGTGACTTATACTGCTGTAACTTGTCGTTCTGGATCATGTACTCAATGGTGTTCCGAAGAGAAAAGCACCGGTCGGTTGTGTGGCCAGACTCGTTGTGATAGGCACAATGTTGCCCGTTGTCCAGCCCTGCCCTTTTGGGAAACTTTCTTTTTGGAGCCGGGGGAACTTCATTCCTATGGCGGTTTCAAATTTCTTCATAGGAGGCAGTCAAGTTGGTCAACACTTCATATCGAGGGATGTAAGTGTTCTTTTCCTCCCGGGTTGGATGTCTTGGGTATGGAGCCTCTCTTGGTTTCTCCCTTGGTCTGTTTGAACTTTTGCCGTAGTATCCCTGGCCACTCTTATGCTGCCCTTCCTTTTTTCATCCATCAGCTCGCTGGCTTGTGAACCCGGTGTTCGTCCGGCGTTCCCCGAAGGTGTCGTACTCGGCTTGAGCTTGCCGAGTTACTTCATTAATTAAATCGTCGTAGCACCTGAACCGCTGCTTCCTGAGCTCCACCACAAAGCGGGTTGGTTTGAGCGCCTGTAAGAACGCCTCTGATGCTACTGACTCGTCCAAGTGCCCACACTTGGAAGTTGTGGACAGCCAACGGGTTACAAAAATTTTCAAGCTTTCATCATCCCTTTGCTGGACTTTGAATAACGAAGTGGTGCTTCGGTTGGCACTAGACAGCAGGATAAACCGGGACAGGAACCTCTGTGTCAGCTGACCATAGGTCTCTATTGACAAAGCCGGTAACTTGAGGAACCAACTCAATGCCTCCTCACTGAGTGTTTCCTGGAAAGCATGGCATGCTTGGGCGTCTGTGAACCGGGTTGAATCCAACTGAGACTGGAACAACTCAAGGTGTGCATACGGGCACCCCATTCCGGCATATCTCTTAATCTTAAATGGCTTTGCTTCCGGTGGCTTTTTGTCTGCTTGAACCCGTGCGGAGAATGGGCTTGCACGGGTAATAAAGGGTTGGTATTGTTGTGGTCCCGTTCCCGAGTTAAGGCGCTGCTCAAGTTGGGTCACAGTTTGTGTCAACTGTAACAGCAGCTGGGTCTGGGCATCTGCTGGGGGAAGTGGTTGATTTAACAACGGCTCTGGGGGTGGAGGAGGTCCTTTAAGATTGTGATTAAACAAAGAATTGGAGAGATGGATAATTTGTGGATTTGGGTTAGGGTGGGCAGTGGTTGGGAGAATAGCGGGTGGTATGTATGCACTGTCAAGAGTTCGCGGGTTTCCACAACCCGGAGGATTCCCTTCTGGGGTGATGATATCAGCAAGTCTGGCTGACGTCCCCATGGCATTCGCCCTTTGAGTTAAGGTTGCTTGAAGAAGCCCATGCTCGGCCTGGATAGTCGCTAACTGCTCCCTTACCGTCATTAACTCGGCATGTTCTCGAGTAGATTGCTCCTTTTGAGCGAGAAAGTCCTTTTTCAAGAGCTCGAATGCTGCTGCCAAATCTGTTTGGCCAAACTGGGTCCCGGAGGTCCCTGGGTTATCATCCCCTGAGAAATTAAGCCTCCTAGTTGGATCTTGTTCTTCTGCCATTTCCACCGTCCTTCGAAATAGTAAGCGGGAGGTCTTGAGTTCGACTCTCAACGAGAGCACCAATTGTTTCCGGGTAAACTCGTGGCCCCTTTAGCGGGTTGCACGGTTCCAGAAATAGCGAACTTCCTTGTACTCCGAGTTTTCCTGTGTAAAGAACAAACACGTCAAAGGGCGTCCCCGGGTTTACCGAGAGAAGCCACTCCGATGCTTAAGTCAGACACTGTCAGATAAGCAGAAAACTCAAGAGTAGTTAAGAAATTGTCCCTCTTCTTACCGGGAGGTCCTCACCGGTATTTATAGTAGCATTAAAGGCAGCACTTTGTCTTTTTCCAATGTGGGAATGAACTCCCTTGCTTTACCTCAACTTTACAATGAACTGGGCCCTGACAAAAGACCCAGAGTGGCTTCTCAAATCTGACTGGGCTTTGACCCTGTAAACAGTACTTCAAGCATAATAAACGATGCATATTTAACAATTGACCACACTTGGTGTTATTTCTTGAATTGTAACCCGGTAAAGGGGAAATATTAGGTTCCACCTATAAACATGCCATTTCCACCGTCCTTCGAAATAGTAAGCGGGAGGTCTTGAGTTCGACTCTCAACGAGAGCACCAATTGTTTCCGGGTAAACTCGTGGCCCCTTTAGCGGGTTGCACGGTTCCAGAAATAGCGAACTTCCTTGTACTCCGAGTTTTCCTGTGTAAAGAACAAACACGTCAAAGGGCGTCCCCGGGTTTACCGAGGGAAGCCACTCCGATGCTTAAGTCAGACACTGTCAGATAAGCAGAAAACTCAAGAGTAGTTAAGAAATTGTCCCCCCTCTTACCGGGAGGTCCTCACCGGTATTTATAGTAGCATTAAAGGCAGCACTTTGTCTTTTTCCAATGTGGGAATGAACTCCCTTGCTTTACCTCAACTTTACAATGAACTGGGCCCTGACAAAGGACCCAGAGTGGCTTCTCAAATCTGACTGGGCTTTGACCCTGTAAACAGTACTTCAAGCATAATAAACGATGCATATTTAACAATTGACCACACTTGGTGTTATTTCTTGAATTGTAACCCGGTAAAGGGGAAATATTAGGTTCCACCTATAAACAGGAAGGTTTCCATTTATGAGAAGATGTTAAATCGGGTTGAAAAGGTTAAAGAAAATGTAGAATTCAAGTTAAAGGTTGTGAAGTTAATTAGGGAAATATGGGAATTATAATATGTTGACCACTCTAGTGGTTAAGGGAGATGTTGACTCCTATTAACGGAATTGTCAAGTTAATCGGGGAAAAACAATCGGATAATTTAATTATCGACGTATCGACTCACAATAAGTAAAGAGATAAATACTTATGCTAAAGTGACGTAAACGGAAACCAAACTTCGAGTCGATAATCGGAAATAAGTGTGATGTTGAAAAGCTGTTAAAAAGAAAGGAATTTGGTCAAACGTGGTCAAATAGGAGTTCCTGGTCAAACTAGGAAAAGACCAAGTCAACGATGAAAGGACTAATGTATTGGGTTGTTTGTACAGTCTCTGGTTGAACGTGAGACGGGCTCGACTACGCGGTTAGTTCGAGGGTCTCGCTCGAGGAGCTTTCCGAGCGGGAAGGTCGCAATAGTACTGTGAGTGGACAGATCATTTATTTAAATGAATGCATGCCCTAATTATTGATATAATTGCATGGTTTTTATGTTTGTTTCGAGTATGATATGTTCCTCGGGTGCTCGGATATTATATTTGGATTTATGCTTATATGTCGAGGAATAGATTTATTTATTTGTTTGGGAAGAGTATTTAAGTAAAGTATTGTTGTGAATTTCCTTTATGGGTTGTCCAATGATTATGCTAGCTAGAGTAGCGTGAGGGCGCTACTAGAGCTCTTAGCTCCGACCCTAGCCTGAGAGGTCAGGCAATTTACGTAGTGCACTATGAGGGTTGTCCATCACCACTTACCTAGAGCTCTTAGCTCCGACCCTGGTCTGAGAGGACAGACACACCTGAGATGTCAGGTGGATATTCTAAGGGTTGTCCATCACCATTTACCTAGAGCTCTTAGCTCCGACCCTGGTCTGAGAGGACAGACACGCCTGAGATGTCAGGTGGATATTCTAAGGGTTGTCCATCACCATTTACCTAGAGCTCTTAGCTCCGACCCTGGTCTGAGAGGACAGACACGCCTGAGATGTCAGGTGGATATTCCAAGGGTTGTCCAACACCACTTACCTAGAGCTCTTAGCTCCGACCCTGGTCTGAGAGGACAGACACGCCTGAGATGTCAGGTGGATATATTAAGGGTTGTCCATTACCGATTTATATAGCTAGCATAGCGTGAAGGCGCAACCAGAGCTCTTAGCTCCGACCCTAGTCTGAGAGGTCAGACTGATTATGTTTGTGAACATGTCTCTTCCCAGATTCTTTACTTGCTTATCTTATCCTGCATTTGTGGAAATTTAGTAATTGTGGGCATGCATAAATGTTATTTAAATCATTCAATGTTTGGGAGAGCGTTAAAGGAAATAAAGTTTTTATATTTGATTTTCGTCCACTCACTCTAACAGTTTTAAATGTTTCTCCCCTGGGCCTTTCGTTTTTAAATGCCCAGTGATGCAGGGTTCTTGAGAGGAGGTCGAGCGCGTACGAGAGTCGAGGCATAGTCGATCATTCCGTTGCTGCTTGAAATTCTTTGGGGTAATCATCTCTGTAGACTGCTCTGATTAACCCGGTTTAGCTAGTTGTGTAGGAAGGGTTGGCCATTTCAAGGGAGTTTCGGTAAGAAGTTCCCTTGAGGTGGTCCCCGCAGGATTTACTTCGGGTTAAAGGGGTTTAACCCGGGGTGGGTCCTGTCATGGGCACCCAAAGCGGTCACCTAGGCCTGATCTGACCTGAACTGTTGTTGTGCCCTGGCACTGCTGCAGCGATCGAAATTGACTCAATGAAGGTGGCGTTCCAAACTAACTCGATTTTCCAAGCGAGTTCGAGAGAGATCGATTGGAGCAGTGATCGTGCCAAGATTCAACCAGATCTGTGATGCTCAGCGTGGTGCTTGTAGGCAGAGCCGTCGACAAGCTCGACCTAGGGTTTTGCGGTGGTCAAGGAAGAGGCTGGGGCAGCATGGCAGAGGTGAGGTCAAGGAGTGGCACGACGATGAGCCTCGTTGGAGATGAGATGCTCTGGTCTGATGCAGACGAGAGAGAGAGAAGATTGATCGGGAATGAGAATGAGAATGAGAGGTGAGAGAGTGAGTTATTAAATAAAATGTGAAATAGTAATTTTGATGATAAAAGTTAAAATGGTTGGTCTTCAATATTTTTAGAGCTAATACACTTTTCGTCATTAGCCCTTAATTTAACTATATATCATGCGGCCTTGCGGTGTTACTGTTCATCTCTTTCGGAACAGTGCGCGGTCGCTTTTACCCCTGCAATCTCAAATGTCACTCTTGCCCTGATCTCCCGAGCTATTTACTTGCTTGCCGCGTGTCGCTGTGTGTTCACTCCAGAAACAAACACCTGTACCAGCGCTTCACCGAGGATCAAGGGACGAGAAACATTGATATATTCATATACTTCTTTCCTGCACTGCACTCTCTCTTCTTCGCTTCAGTTCTTACCTCCTCCAAGATCATGATCACTTGCTTCCGTCACTCCCTATGCTTCTGCCTCCTGTACCTCGGAACCATGATCAGACAAGGTAAAGCTTGAAGGGTTTTGGGTTTGGATTATTTAGATTTTGAATGGCTCTTCTGATCGGAGTATTTTCTGTGGGGTTTCTTATGCTGGTTTGTTTCTTTGTTTCCAGATTACATCCCATGTTCGCCATTATCTATAATTGCATGTTGTTCTCCCCATAACCAATCTTTATCAGGGAACTCCGAACCCAGAATATTAGAATTTGAGAATTGGTTCGATGCTTTTTGGATTAATGACTTGCTCAAGTTTAATATCCCAATGTTGAGATTAAGTTGATATTGATATGGCTGAGTTATAGTCTTATAGACCATTATTGTTTTTAATGTCTGTTCTCTGCTCTGCGATTCTACAGTCATCTGTAAGTTCTATAAGAGCAATATTGTTTGACTTAATCATTTTATCTGTAAAGAAAATGAAGCTTGGACTGCAAAATCTTAATTACATAATACATGTAAGTCTCTATGGAACACTATAGAAGAGTTACTTGAAGTGATAACTTGGACTCGGCTTGGAATTCATGGCCAACTGGTAAGTGGATTTTCTCGAAATGTTAAACAAAATCAATAACAAGTATGATTGACTAATATCGGATCTTTAACCAACTTTTTCTTGTTTTTTTCCTACTTTTTCTTATGTTTTTTTCCTAGGTGGGATTGTTGCTATCATGGCAGAAGACGGATTTGCTGGCCCAAATGCAATAATGTGCGGTTAGTTTTCAAAAATACATTGTAGTATGTTGAGAGAAGTTTGTTCATTCAGCAATAATGGGCATGAGCTTTTCAAGAAATGAGAAGGTATCAAGGATTTGTAATGTTTAAGCCTTTTTGAATCATGATATTAAACTCAGTTTTCTTTGTTTTTTGTAGTGAAATTTATGGGTGTCAATTTTTTCAGTTATTTGAAATGATATGAATTGGGTGGATCAAGGGTCATATCACTTTCAACATTAATATATAAATGTAAATACGACGAATAATTTTTGAATCACAATATGTCAAATAATAGGCATATGCGAACCTAGAACATGCAGGTTAAAGCTTTTTGCACAATGAGATGTACTTTGTATGATATTACTAACCAAGTTTATCAAACACATACTATTTGAAAAAAAAACATATTATTGAATCAAACTAGTCGTAATAATCCCTAATGCCAACATCTTTTGAACCTCTATCTTAACAGATTATGCTATGTTTGCATTCATTCGTCGTTTCTCTTGCTATATTGGCCTATAGCCATCCATAATAAGGAACTTGTGACATCAAATCCTGGGACAATCTTGACATATCTTCGTACTTCTCAGCAAAGCAATCCTTATATTCATGCAACAAGTCTATGAGTCTCTGCCTCACGTCAGTCTGTAATAATGTGCTAATTTCAACTTCTATTGGTTCCTCTTGGGACCCAGGTTAACCTTTCTGACTGGATCTTTTATTTTTGGTGGAGTATCATCTAGAGCTGATAGAGCGGGCTGAATGAACTCCTCCATCTCTTCTTTCTTATCTGTCACATCCTCCTCGACACATTCTACTAGCTCTACCTCATGCGAAGTCTTTTGCTCCTGCACATATATTGCTAAGCGTTGGTGCAAGAAAGCAAGGACATGGACCTTATTCGTAGAGAGGTGTGCCACCATTGTCTTACTATGATAGGTGACACAAGGAGGCCAGGTTTGGTACAATATGTTTTGACTTGTTCTATACCCCATCGTGCTAAGTCAGCTGTGGTCACCCCGTACGGATGTCCTTTACTGTTGACCTCACATACCTCTAAAGGCCTTAGATCACCATAATAATAACTGACATCAAGTGTGGATGTTCAAACTAAATAAGGTTTTGTATCTGCGGGCACAATTTCAGCCTCATTTATAACTTGATTTCACATGAGCAACTCCTAGTGCATGGACTAAGGAATGCAATAAGCACGATGAATCCAATCTCTCTCCAAGATAATGTTGTACGGAGTTGTACATTTTATGACGAAGAAAGACCGGAAAAATATTTGAAGAACCTTTCTTCATTTTTAGGATCAAGTCACCTAGGGTCTTAGTAATATTCCCAACAAACCCCTTGACCTTGTGAGTTATGCTCAATATCTTCTCCTTAGGAACTTTGAGCTCATCCATGGTTCAGTCGGTCATAATGCTTATTGCAGCCTCATTGTCTACCAAGATTTTGTTCACATTTATCCCTTCCAACTCAGTGGTAACGCAGAGTAGTTTTAGGTGTTGTGACATGGTCACTGTTGGTTTGGAGAACATCATGAACAACTTTGACAACTCTGACTCTCATTCAACCATGTCCTCTACCAAATTACTTGTTGGCGGAGTTTCAATCATCTCTGTAGCAGGCACCACCTCATTCTGTGCGTTAAGGAACACGTCTAAGGACATTGGTGTATCAAGCGCATACTTGTCTGGTAAAACATACACCACATTACATGGCTCCTACTCCTCCATGTTGATGGCATTGACCTGCATGTCACCATCGTGAGTTCATCCACGTCTTCCCCTATGATGGTTGCTATACTTGCGGTCTGGTCCCTTGTTTGTTCAACAACTAGACCTGTTATGGTGTCATTCACGGTTTCCATATCCTTCAAGTTCCTTTGTTTCCTGTGAAACTCTCTTTTGTTTCCATACATATCTAGCTTTAAGCACCTCACCACTAGATGCTATTTCAATCCGTTGTCATTTAGACCGACTTTGGGATGTGTTTTTCTCAATCTCAATGGGCTTTGGGATCATCTCTCCTGGGCAAGGTCCCATCTGATCGTACACAAACCTTCTCGCACTCATTATATCCTTAGTAGAAGCAACAACTACCAACACTAGATGTGGTCCCAGTCAACTATGTGCTGACTCCCTTCTTGTGTTGTCAAACCTCCGTTCACCAGAAGCTGTTGAAGGCTCTACTTAGCAAGAACTCTTATCCTCACGAGGTTCATACCACCGGAAAGGGACGTAGGGTCTAATCGTGAGCCTCTCCATTATGAGTTGAAGATTATCAGGAGATTCATACAACAAATCTGGGCTAATATCACCTCTTTCCAATGCTTTTAATGCTCGTTTAGCCCTGTTATATTGCTTTTGCACATTCCTAGCCTGGGTAGGTGTAGCTTCAACGGTTCGTCCCTGTTCTCGTACATACCAAGTATTTTCTTTGAGGATGTTTGATAAGTGCGTTTTACGCCATGTTCTTAATAGATTTTCACCTCTATTTATACTTTGTTTTTGCCTTAGTATGTTTATTTTTACTTGTTTTAGAGTCAAAAGGGTTTTTCCGTAGAGTTGTAGCTACTAGCCACTTTTATACAGAAAATTGCACTTAAATGATGAAAACCGTTTTTGGACTAGCACTTGGACGTTTTACTATGATTCGTTATTTTGTTACCCTGTCAGTTTTGATGTATCTTGTTTAAATGTGCATGAGACAGGTAAATACGCTTAACGTATCAGGAATCATGATGAACGGACTCATGAATGACAACAAGTGAGGCCACGGAAAAGAAGAAACACTTTTGGACATTGTTTTGCTCTCGGACAGAATCTGCCAGAAAACGTACGTCAACTTTGGAAAATCATATCTCAAGATCCAGGAGGAGTTAGAAGGCGTGCCACATATGGAATTAAAGCTGTGTGTGTCTACTTTTCAACCCCATTTGGATCGCAGCAATCGGAGTTGAGACGAAGGAGTTATGAGCAAAATAGTGGACAGAGGTCAGACTGCAAAACTGGGCAGAAACTGCCTAAGTTGTCTAACGAGTTTTGGGAGATGATTCTTCACCAAAAGGCTTCCCAAATTTGTCAAGAGATGTATCAAGACCTTAATGAAGTGTTAGGAAGCTGGACAAAAGAAGAAAATACGAAGAAGCATCAAGGCAGCCATATTTTGGTTAAGTGTAAGGTTTCCCGGTCAAACCGGGAAAGCTGACCTTGCTGGACCTATCACTGGTTTTGGCTGCCATCAAAGCCCAAGATTTCGTACATGAGGCCTACATGAATCCATAAACATGTAGGAAGGTCCAAGGAATCAGAAGAAGGAGTCCAAATTCGGATAAGAAGCTGCATTGAAGGAGGAATCATTGAGCAATAAGGAAACCGAGTTGGAATAGGGTTGCCTTTCCTTAACCGAATCAGCTAGGGTTTCTCTTCATTATTTCTGTATAAATAGGGTCTGTATAGCTCGTATTAGAATATCATCAACATTGCAAAAGCCGAAGCCAAAGCAGCTGCCGAAAATCCCATCACCATTCAAAGACCCCAATTCCGATTTCCATACTCCATCCTTTGATCCGAAGCACGTAGCCTAGGATCTCCGTGCACTTGAAGAATAGACCACGTAGGAATATTTCAAAGTGTATTCATCTGCTATTTTCGAATTGGTATGTCTTTGTTATGGTTGATGTTTGTTTTAGGTTTTTGTTTAAGTACGATTAAATTCTTGTCTATGAGATATTAAGTACTTTTGAATGATGTAAGAATTATAGTTTTTAGTTTTTAATCAATGATTTGAAGTTTATGCCGATAATTCTAAGTGTTTGTTTTATTAATTTTCGATTTGCTTCATAATATTAACGTGTGATTAAGACAAGTAATTGATGTTGCATTAGTTAATCCTTCAAAGAATTACATGACTTTGATACACGTAGTGGATAGGTTGATGTGTTCTTTGTTGTGTTCGAAAATTACATGCTAGAATTGGATTTAGATGGTGCTAATGAACATGTTAGTTTATTTGTGTGATACGTAATTGCATAAGTGAATTAGTATGTTAGATTTCGTGTTTGATACGTTGAGCATGGATGTGTGAAAGGTTTCGAATGAAACAAGTAGTCGATTTCGAATGCATCTAATGGCTTAGGAACCACGTAGGAACCTAATGTGCATGTTTCGATTCTAGCATGATTTAGGTATTTTGGCATAGATTGATATGAGATTAGAAATTGTTTTCTATATTCTTGCATTGTTGTTTGGTGTTGGTTTGTGTAATTGTTGATCGATCACATGTATATATGTACAAAAGTAATCTAGGACTTTATTTCATTGCATCTTTCCGAAAATATAAACTCCAAATCTTTAAAATTCTATGTTTATTTCGACAACTTTGATTAGATTAGATGGATCTACCCTGTGGTTGGATCCCCGGTTTAGAACGATACCCTTACTTGCTTTATACGATGACAATGACTGTGTACAGGGTTAATTGATGCGTGTGCAAATACGAACTATCAAATGGCGCCGTTGCCGGGGATCCTTCGGGATCCTCAATCTTTTTAATTGTCGAAATTTACATTGTATATATGTCTATATGTGAATATTTGTATAGTTGGTTCGAATGTATATATTTGTGTGCTTTTGTAATTATAAAGATTGGTGCCATGTATGATTGTTGAAATGCTTTTGTAACTAGAATAGTTAATTGTTTTGATTTTAATTTCATTCTCATGTATTCTAACGTGATCTTGGCCAATTGGTTTTTCAGGTGCTAGACGTGCATACTACCCCACGCTACTCGTTCATCTTCACAAGGAGATCTTGTTCCTTTGAATCCAGAGATTAACCGTGCGTGCAGAAAACAAAAGAAGACACAAAAGGCAGCAAGTAGTAGCACGGCATCACCGCGAGAACTTGCAGATCAAGAACCACCATCTCCATTCCGAATTCAGTCCGAGGATTCTTCATCCGGATCCGAGGCCGAGACCGAGCAAGCTTTTGAGAAAAATCAGTCCAACTTTGTCATGGCCAACATGCCGCTCAAAGATGCTTTCAACCCCACTACTCCAGCTTCACCATCATGCATTTCTGTTACAGTTCCGGATCAAGCTCACTTCTCTATTCCAGTTCAGCTACTTGGGCAACTGCCGAAGTACTCAGGCTCGGCCATGGAAGATCCGAACGTGCACTTAAGGGAGTTTCTTGACATCTGTCAACTCCAAGCTATCACCCATCTGCCTTCAGACACTTTGAGGTTACTTTTGTTTCCATTCACCTTGAAGGATGACGCCAAGCGTTGGTTGTACTCTTTGCCTTCAGGGGTGGTTACAACTTGGGATGACATGACCAAGAGGTTCTTGAAGCAATTCTTCCCCGCTCAACTCACTAAGAAACTTAAGAGGGAGATTCAGAACTTCACTCAGAAGGATGGAGATACGTTTTATGAGGCTTGGGAGGAGTTTCAGGAGCTTCAGCGCAAGTGTCCACACCATGGAATCAGTTTAGATGAGTTGGTTCAGTTTTTCTATGAAGGATTGGACAATGCCAACAGAGGTATGATCGATTCTGCTAGTGGATGCACATTTATGAACAAGACCGGAACTCAAGCTTATGCTTTGATTGAGGACTTGGCGGATAACAATCGTCAATTTAGTACCAAGAACTCGAGGAAGACAGCAGGAGGCCGAAGTGGAGGCGTGTATGACGTGGGAGCTCGGAACCAAATGATCACCATGGAGAGGAAGCTCGATGTCTTGGTCAAGGCCATGGCCGGTTCGACTATTGGTCCACAAACATGTGGAATTTGTTCAATGACAGATCATAATTCGGATACATGTCTGAATGGTGCATTGAGCGAGGAGGAGTTGAATTTCATGGGACAACAGAGGCAGAAGTATGACCCTTACTCGAACACCTACAATCCTGGAATCAGAGATCATCCCAACTTTCGTTGGAGTAATGGTGTTCAACCGAATAATGCTCAAGCTCAAGGACCTCGTCCTTCAGGTTTGTTTGTGAGGCCTCAGGTACCTCAAGGTTTTGTTCCCAACTCTTCTAATTTTGTGCCTAATAATGCTAGTTTTTCTACTCCAAATTATGATGAACTCTTGAAGTCCCTTGCTCAAGGGCAACAGAATTTAACATCTGCAACTCAAGCTTTAGTGACAGGTCAACAAGCTAATTCTAAAGAGATCACGGAGTTAAAGAAGCAGATGGGACAAGTTATTGATTTCATGGGTAAAATTCATGAAAGTGGTAAGTTGCCAGGACAAACTTTGCCAAATCCAAATGCAGGACAATTCAAGGTAGTTGCAACTCGGAGTGGGAGAGTTTTTGAGGAGCCATTGTTGAAGAAGTTGGGGACTTCTAAAGGAGAAGATGTTGAGCTGTTGCAAGAGGAGGAAGATGAGAATGTAGAGGAGGTTTTTGTGGAGCAAATTCCGGCAGCAACCCTGCCAGGGTCCGAGCAGCAAGGCGGCGGTCCGAGGGGCAGTCCGGCAGACTTTTCTGTCGAGTCCGAGAAGATACAAGGTGGTCAGGCCGTGCCTCACCCTCATGCAGTCCCTGCTGATCCGAAAGGTGCCAAGGAAAAAGGTAAGTCTTCTAGTTCTGGTGGTTTAGTTTCATCTAACGTCCATACTCGATACCCTTTCCCAAACAGGTTTGCAAAATCAAAGCACGATGAAGCTGATCGTGCAATGTTGAGTTATTCAAGAAGGTGGAAGTGAACATGCCATTGTTGGAGTGCATTCAACAAAATCCTAAGTATGCTAAGTTCTTAAAAGAGTTGTGCACTAACAAGAGGCTTCCACGAGAGAAGGATGTGGCGGTTATGAATGAAACCATCTCTGCGGTTTTTCAAAGGAAATTACCACCAAAGCTTAAGGATCCAGGGAGTTTTTCTATTCCTTGCACTATTGGCACGCATAGTTTTGACAAGATCATGTTAGATCTAGGTGCATCTATTAATGTCATGCCTTCTTATCTTTATGCGGACTTAGGTCTAGGTGCATTAAAAAAGGATGATATTATTATTAGACTAGCTGACCGTTCTAATACAATCCCTTTGGGATATGTTGAGGATGTTTTGGTGCAGGTTGCTAATCTAACTTTTCCTGCAGATTTCTATGTCATTGACATGGAACCCACAGATGCAGATGACAAGGAAATTCCCATTCTGCTGGGAAGGCCATTCATGAGGACTGCTAGGACCAAGATTGATGTCCATTCCGGAGAGATAACGTTTGAAATTGATGGCGACATCATTAGTTATAACGTGTTCGACACTATGAGGTATCCACTTCCCGAAATTTTTCGTGATTCTTTTTCTATTGATGTGGTGGATTCTCTTGCAGAAGAACATGTTGAAATGATAACTCAAGACATCTTGGCTCTCACCCTAGCTAAAGGGATCGGATATGACAAGTTTGGATCAAAAACTTGTACAATGCAGCAAGAGGCCGTGCCTCTTGCTCTCATAGAAACCGCGGCTTCTCTTGAGGTCGCTGCTGAGGTAACCTACTCTCCCTTTAGTCCAATTTTCTCTACATCTAACAAGTTTCTGCCATCCATTGTTCAAGCTCCAAAGTTAGATCTCAAGGTCCTTCCGGAACACTTGAAGTATGTGTACTTGGGAGAGAATGAGGCATTGCCGGTTATCATATCATCATCATTAGAGAAGGACCAAGAGGAGAGATTGATTGAAGTGTTGAAGCGACACAAGACGGCTATTGGATGGACTTTAGCCGACATAAAGGGAATCAGCCCTACTATGTGTGTCCATCGAATTCTTTTAGAAGATGGTGCGAAACCAACCAAGGAAGGTCAACGTCGACTTCACCCACCTATGATGCAAGTTGTGAAGGATGAGGTGACTAAGTTACTTGATTGTGGAGTCATCTATCCTATCTCGGATTCGAGGTGGATTTCGCCGGTTCAAGTTGTGCCAAAGAAGAGTGGGATCACAGTTGTGAAGAATGCTGAAAACGAGTTGGTGCCTCAACGAACCGTGACCGGTCATAGAGTGTGTATTGATTACCGGAAGCTTAATGCTACTACGAGGAAGGACCACATGCCGCTGCCCTTTATTGATCAAATGCTTGAGAGGTTAGCCGGTCACTCGTTTTATTGTTTTCTTGATGGATATTCCGGTTACAATCAAATAAGTGTTGCGGAGGAGGACCAAGAGAAGACCACTTTTACTTGTCCATTCGGTACATTTGCATATCGACGCATGCCATTCGGACTTTGCAATGCTCCAGGTACGTTCCAAAGATGCATGTATCATATATTCTCTGAATTCATAGGTTCTAAGATAGAAGTGTTTATGGATGATTTTTCTGTCTATGGTGGAGATTTCGATTCATGTTTGCATAATGTTGAACTTGTGCTTAAGAGATGTGAGGAAACTAATCTTGTGCTTAATTGGGAAAAGTGTCACTTCATGGTTACTCAGGGTATAGTGTTAGGTCATATTGTTAGCTCTAGGGGTATTGAAGTTGATAAATCGAAGATAGATCTTGTGCGTCACTTACCCATTCCCACAAGTGTGAGGGATGTTCGAAGCTTTCTTGGACATGCAGGATTTTATCGCAGGTTTATTAAAGACTTTTCGAAAATAGCAAGACCCTTGAGTTCTCTACTGCAAAAGGAGGTGCCATTCCATTTTGATGAGGAGTGCAAGGCCGCATTCGAGAAGTTGAAGGAATCATTGTGCACGGCACCGATCATGGCGCCACTGGATTGGAGTTTGCCATTTGAGCTTATGTGTGATGCTTCAAATCATGCAGTTGGGGCCGTGCTAGGACAAAGGAGAGACAAGCAGCCCTATGCCATCTATTATGCCTCAAGGACGCTCGATAATGCGCAACAAAACTACACCACCACCGAGAAAGAACTTCTCGCAGTCATCTTTGCTTTGGATAAGTTTCGTTCTTACTTACTTCAATCTAAAGTTATTGTTTATACTGATCATGCTGCTTTGAAGTATTTGTTGACAAAGAAGGATGCCAAGCCGAGATTAATTCGATGGATTCTGCTCCTACAAGAGTTCGACTTGGAGATCAAGGACAAGAAAGGATGCGACAATGTGGTTGCCGACCACTTGTCACGTTTGGTGCGTGATGAAGACACCATTGTTATCCAAGAATGTTTTCCGGATGAGCAGCTCTTCAAGGTAAGTGAGGTAAGTGATCCTTGGTATGCAGACATTGTAAATTATTTAGTTACCAAGGATTTTCCAAACTCTATGTCATATCATGCTAGAAAAAGACTCAAGGCACTAGCTAAACATTATGTGTGGGATGAACCTTATTTGTGGAAACATTGTGTAGATCAAATTATTAGGAGGTGTGTTCCTGAAACTGAGCATAAATCTATTCTTAGCTTTTGCCATGAACAAGCATGTGGAGGTCACTTTGGTTCACGTAGGACTGCATTGAAAATTCTTAACTGTGGATTTTTCTGGCCTACTATTTTTCGAGATGCTCATATGTATTGTGCTTCATGTGATAGATGTCAAAGAACAAGGAATTTAGGACCTAGGGATGAAATGCCTATGCACCCTATTATACATGTTGAAATATTTGACTGTTGGGGTATTGATTTCATGGGACCTTTTCCAAATTCTCAGGGTTTTCTGTACATACTTGTTTGTGTTGATTATGTGTCGAAATGGGTGGAAGCCAAGGCCACCCGGACTAACGATTCTCGAGTTGTTGCAGATTTTCTACGTTCTAACATCTTCTCCAGGTTCGGCATGCCGAAGTCCATCATCAGTGATGGAGGTACTCACTTTTGCAACCGGACAATTGAAGCTCTCATGAAAAAGTATGGAATAAGGCATAAGGTTGCTACACCTTATCACCCTCAAACAAGTGGACAAGTAGAGCTTAGTAACCGGGAGATTAAGCGGATTTTGGAGAAGAGTGTGAAGCCATCACGCAAAGATTGGAGCCAACGACTGGATGATGCTCTTTGGGCTTATAGGACGGCATACAAAAATCCTTTAGGCATGAGCCCTTTTCGAATGGTCTATGGTAAGGCATGTCACTTGCTTGTGAAGTTAGAGCACAAAGCTTGGTGGGCGGTGCAACAGTTCAACATGGACATAGATGAGGCCGGATTGCATAGGAAGCTACAATTGTGTGAACTTGAGGAGATCCGGAATGAGGCCTACGATTCTGCCGTGATCTATAAAGAGAAAACCAAGGCGTTCCATGACAGGATGATTCGAAAGAAAGACTTTGTTATTGGCCAGAAAGTTCTCTTATTTAATTCTAGACTTAGATTGTTTCCGGGCAAACTACGCTCTAGGTGGATAGGACCTTTTGTTATCACTAATATTTTTCCTTCTGGTGCAGTAATGATCAAAAGCATGGTCAAAGGATCTGAATTTCAAGTTAATGGTCATCGCTTGAAACCGTATTTGGAGAGCATGGTGGATCACACCATCGAGGAGGTTCCTCTTCAGGTTCTCACGGCATGAGCATGAGGATGCATGAGTCTAGGCTAAAGGACTATAAACACCTAAGCGCTGCATGGGAGGCAACCCATAGAAGGAGCCGTCTACGAGCGTTTGCTTTTCTTAACCCTTATCTTCGTTCTTTCATTATTTTAGATATTGAACATTGAGGACAATGTCAGTTTCAAGTGTGGGGTGGGGAATGGCTTATTGCAAGTTTCGGTGAACAGTGTTTTTGTGAACAGTGATTTTTAGGGTTTCGGTGAATAGTGATTTCGGTGAACAGTGATTTTTGAATTTTTGTTCTAGGTTCGGTTTTTGATTTTTAAGTTTAGGTTTGTATTTGTGATACTGTTTTAGGTGTTTTGGCAAATTTTCATGATTTTTGAAGTTTATTTTGATCTTTAAACTTGATTTTTAGTTTTTGAGTCTAGAAAGTCGCCTTTAACCGTTGATGATGAATTTTTGATCTTTGATTTCATAGTTGATTGGATTGCATGGACTTGATTTCTTGAATTACATTACTATTGAATGGTTAATAGATGTGAAGAGATCATGCACTTAAGGTAGATGAGGAACTGAAACCTAGGTACAGACAGAGCATGTTTATTACAATGTTTGATTTCATGTTTAACCTTGTGAGTTTCGAGCCATATATGTGCCTTTTCATTGATGAGTGTTTAATCTATCGTTTCATTTGTTTTATGACCTCATATTACATTATTTGATCAATGTGCATGCCATAGAGATAAACCAATGAACTAGAGATTTACTAGAACTTGTTTGTGAAACATTCAAAGCTTTATATCATAACTTACTTTGATTTGGAAAAGGATTGCTGGATCTTTATTAGGTTATCACCACTTTATCTAAATAGCCATGAGTCCTATATGAGCCCTGTTCGGGACACCTTAGTATGAACCCCCTTGAGCCTACGTTAAGCCTTTTCTTTGATTATCAACATGTTTTTACCTTGCCTAGAATAGTTATCTCTACCTTGGTTGCAAACTTGTTGGAGATGTTGTTTTGTGGTATGAATATGGAGTGATCGAAAAGATCTAAGTGTGGGGTGGACTTGTGAATGCTATGATGCCGATTTTGGGTGAGAAACAAAAGAAAAAAAAAAGGAAAAGAAAAAAAAGAGAAAAAAATATATGAAAAGAAAAGATTATCTAAAAGAAAAGAAAAGATTATTTCCGATGTGGAGATTTGATTTGGACACCCATGGCATGATTTATTTTTGTGAAATTGGAGTTGTGATATGTATTTGCTGAAGGCTCAATAAAGTTATACATAGCCTTTGTTCGATTTTACTATGTTTATAGTGAAGGATGGGTCCAACATGATGAAATTTGGCCTTGATGTTAGTTGGTGATATAAGGAGGATATCCATGTTTTTATTAGCCTTGAGGATGACCTTTGTGATTCCTCTTTCTTTGATTATATCCTACCTTATTCGAACCCTGAGCTATCCCTTTTCTAAAGATCCGCATGATTCTTAAGATAAGTAGCCTTTGATCTGTGGAGTTTGTTTCATGAATAAGCATATGGTTGTGGTTCATTTGTGCATGTAATTGGTATCTTTCTTGAGGTCTATTTTGAAATTCACTATCTATATAATTCTTGTGTGTGAAAAGCTTTTAAGCATATGCCATGTTCTTGAGAGAAAAGATTTGGAGTGCATATCCCTTGTGAGTTGAATGTGAACTTGTTTTGAACATGTCGAGATTAATTCACCTTTGTTTCTACCATGTCTTACTTGTTACATCGAAATCTCATGTTTATTAACCAGTGAATTCATTCTTTCGATTTCAACTCTTGTGTTATTCTTGATACTATGATGTTGAAGATCTCTGAAACAATATCGTTGAAGGCTTTAGATTGAGTCATCGTAGTATGTTTTTGTTTAGTGTTTGCTAAGGGACTAGCAAAGCATAAGTGTGGGGTAGTTTGATAAGTGCGTTTTACGCCATGTTCTTAATAGATTTTCACCTCTATTTATACTTTGTTTTTGCCTTAGTATGTTTATTTTTACTTGTTTTAGAGTCAAAAGGGTTTTTCCGTAGAGTTGTAGCTACTAGCCACTTTTATACAGAAAATTGCACTTAAATGATGAAAACCGTTTTTGGACTAGCACTTGGACGTTTTACTATGATTCGTTATTTTGTTACCCTGTCAGTTTTGATGTATCTTGTTTAAATGTGTATGAGACAGGTAAATACGCTTAACGTATCAGGAATCATGATGAACGGAATCATGAATGACAACAAGTGAGGCCACGGAAAAGAAGAAACACTTTTGGACATTGTTTTGCTCTCGGACAGAATCTGCCAGAAAACGTACGTCAACTTTGGAAAATCATATCTCAAGATCCAGGAGGAGTTAGAAGGCGTGCCACATATGGAATTAAAGCTGTGTGTGTCTACTTTTCAACTCCATTTGGATAGCAGCAATCGGAGTTGAGACGAAGGAGTTATGAGCAAAATAGTGGACAGAGGTCAGACTGCAAAACTGGGCAGAAACTGCCTAAGTTGTCTAACGAGTTTTGGGAGATGATTCTTCACCAAAAGGCTTCCCAAATTTGTCAAGAGATGTATCAAGACCTTAATGAAGTGTTAGGAAGCTGGACAAAAGAAGAAAATACGAAGAAGCATCAAGGCAGCCATATTTTGGTTAAGTGTAAGGTTTCCCGGTCAAACCGGGAAAGCTGACCTTGCTGGACCTATCACTGGTTTTGGCTGCCATCAAAGCCCAAGATTTCGTACATGAGGCCTACATGAATCCATAAACATGTAGGAAGGTCCAAGGAATCAGAAGAAGGAGTCCAAATTCGGATAAGAAGCTGCATTGAAGGAGGAATCATTGAGCAATAAGGAAACCGAGTTGGAATAGGGTTGCCTTTCCTTAACCGAATCAGCTAGGGTTTCTCTTCATTATTTCTGTATAAATAGGGTCTGTATAGCTCGTATTAGAGTATCATCAACATTGCAAAAGCCGAAGCCAAAGCAGCTGCCGAAAATCCCATCACCATTCAAAGACCCCAATTCCGATTTCCATACTCCATCCTTTGATCCGAAGCACGTAGCCTAGGATCTCCGTGCACTTGAAGAATAGACCACGTAGGAATATTTCAAAGTGTATTCATCTGCTATTTTCGAATTGGTATGTCTTTGTTATGGTTGATGTTTGTTTTAGGTTTTTGTTTAAGTACGATTAAATTCTTGTCTATGAGATATTAAGTACTTTTGAATGATGTAAGAATTATAGTTTTTAGTTTTTAATCAATGATTTGAAGTTTATGCCGATAATTCTAAGTGTTTGTTTTATTAATTTTCGATTTGCTTCATAATATTAACGTGTGATTAAGACAAGTAGTTGATGTTGCATTAGTTAATCCTTCAAAGAATTACATGACTTTGATACACGTAGTGGATAGGTTGATGTGTTCTTTGTTGTGTTCGAAAATTACATGCTAGAATTGGATTTAGATGGTGCTAATGAACATGTTAGTTTATTTGTGTGATACGTAATTGCATAAGTGAATTAGTATGTTAGATTTCGTGTTTGATACGTTGAGCATGGATGTGTGAAAGGTTTCGAATGAAACAAGTAGTCGATTTCGAATGCATCTAATGGCTTAGGAACCACGTAGGAACCTAATGTGCATGTTTCGATTCTAGCATGATTTAGGTATTTCGGCATAGATTGATATGAGATTAGAAATTGTTTTCTATATTCTTGCATTGTTGTTTGGTGTTGGTTTGTGTAATTGTTGATCGATCACATGTATATATGTACAAAAGTAATCTAGGACTTTATTTCATTGCATCTTTCCGAAAATATAAACTCCAAATCTTTAAAATTCTATGTTTATTTCGACAACTTTGATTAGATTAGATGGATCTACCCTGTGGTTGGATCCCCGGTTTAGAACGATACCCTTACTTGCTTTATACGATGACAATGACTGTGTACAGGGTTAATTGATGCGTGTGCAAATACGAACTATCAATGTTCTTGGAAGTTGGCGAGATATACGGCCTGATAGCTGCTCCGCTGCTTATAACCGTTACTGGTTGTCCACCATGTGCCTTCAAAAAGACATTGTAATCCCTGACCTAGTATGTGCCTTCCTGTGTTCTCCTTGTACCCTTAGGACTTATTGGTTGATAATGATCTAGTGTGGATCGAACTCTCGGCGGTTCTGCTTCTTTGACCGCTCTCTCAAACTCCTCGTAAGACAGCTTCATTCCACATTCCAACCTGCACTGAGAAAACATAAATATAGCTGCAACCTCTGATTGTTCCTTTTGAGACTAATATTTCCTGCTGCTCTGCCTCCACAGGCGTGGGCTTTAACCTCAAGGTTGGTCTTTTCCCAACCTTTTTCTGATCCATTGCAACATCAATTGTTTCTATAGTATGGGTTTGTACCTTCTTGAAAAATATGAACCCCTCATTGATCCACTGTTTAATTTGGTCTTTCAAATATATACAATCTTCTGTAGTATGTGTCCATGTATTGTGATACTTGCATTAAGTCTTGCCCGTAGTTTCTGCATCTATAGGGAAAGATCCCTAAGGAATTATAATGGAGTAATCTTTAATCAGAGAATCCAAACTATGGTGTGCAATCCGGGCATCATATGTATATTTAGAAAACTTAGGCTTCACTGGACACTTCAGGGGCTGCATATCTATGGTATTCACAACAGGGAACAGATCAATGTCAACCAACGCCGCTATCTTCTCATTTATGGTCTCCAGCTTTCCTATGTTAATCCACATCTTGATCTGATCCTTAAGCTTTATCCAATCCGTAGTATTGTGGTTCTACATATTGTGAAACTTGCAGTATTTCTTTCCCTTCAACTGCCCTCAATACCAGGATCAGCACTTTAGCCAACGAAAAATTTCGTCGGCCTGTTAGCCAAATTCGTCGGCTAAGATATCGTCGGCAAAGACTTGTCGTCGGCTATAATTTAAAACTTAGCCGACGACTTATTTTTTTTATTTTTCATCAGCTAAAGTAAGACTAAAGCCGACGAAATAAATTGTCGGCGGCCTTGACCTAAGACTTTGGCCGACGAAATATAAATATTTCGTTGGCCAAAGTATTTAATAAAAAATTAAAAAATAACTATAGCTGACGAAATTTCTTATAATTCGTCGGCTAAATATTGAAAAAAAATAAAAATAATAAAAATATAGCCGACGAATTATAGTACATTTCGTCGGCTAAATACTACTATAGCAAACAAAATAAGCCATATTTCGTCGGCTAAACCTTGAAAAAAAAATTAAAAAAATACTATAGCCAACGAATTATGGTAAATTTCGTTGGCTATAGTACTTTTTATACTAAAAAACATAAAATTTTTAAATTACCATCCAACCAAGCTGCAAATTACACAAACAATTTCATATAATCAACAACACCATCAAAAGTGGTCTAAACGTTTTTCATTAAATTATTTATAAATTGTTCATAAACCCATAAAACTATATAAAATCTATATTATCTAAATCTATATCTACGTCAGGAGGAGGTTGCTGTTGAGGAGGTTTTGGTGCCTCTGGTAGGGGAATAGGCATAGGCATGGGCGAAGCCGGAAGTCCCTGAAGCTGGGCAGCTGAAAACTCTTGCAAGTACTGGAACATCTACTGCTGCTGTGCCTAGTTGGTAGCATATAATGCCGCATTATACTCTTGTAAAGCGGCAATATAGGCTGTCTGGGCGGCTTGCTGTTCCCGTAGCATCTGAACTTCCGCCTCTAGCTGAGTCGTTCTACTACTAGTCGAGGCTGCCTTTTTTTGAAATCCGGGAGTGGTCTTCTACCCCCTCGCCCTTCTTTCCTAGACCCCAGTAGTATAAGTTATTTCTTCGCGCTGGAAATGCTGTGCCCATGATCCTCGCCCCAACTCTGAGATCCGAAGTGTCGATCCGAGACATGGCTTCGGACATGTCTTCCTCCTGCGTGTCGGGCCATGTCTCCTTCACTATAGCAGTCATCACCTCGTCACTAGCTTGTCTCACCTTCGCCTAATTGGATAGGAAAAAATAATTAATTAACATTATAATATATATATATATATATATGCACATATATATAATTTAAAAAATTTGAAAACGTAAAACGACTTACAATATCCTCCTGGGCGTCAGGATATGTCTTCTCGTACGTATAGACGTACCGGTTGACTTCTGGATGTTCCCTAGCCGCCTCATCCATTAACGATGCAAACGGTCTAAAACCGGCATGATGGTTCTTTGTGTTGCGTTGCCGGTTCTAAGCGTTCGCTCGGGAAACGGCCTAAAATGAAAAAAAAAATAGTAAAATATTTTAAAACATACTAATTAATAACAATATAAGAATTTTTTTAATTACCTATTTATGAGGGTTGTTGAATTCTGAAATCAGAAGCCAACGCCACTCATACTCCCTGAACTAGAACTCAACAGGGGTACTAGAACGTGCGTTCTCATGCGTAGTCCAGTGAGTCCGCAACTTGTTCTTCCACTCCTTGTACCTACACCACAAAAAAATTATAAATATTATTAATTACACATATAATTTTCTATGTTCATTAACTTTCCAACGTACCTTCCCCCATGCACAACGTCCGCCCAAGTGTTCCTCAGGTGCTGGGGAACGTCAAACCACACCTGTATTAAAACGATTATTAGTTTAGTTTTTCATAAATCAATAACATAATACATAATATTAATTGTGAATTTTTTAAACTTACCGACATTGTGTTGTGGACCATGTCCTTAACCTCCTGTGGGACCTCGCCCCAATCTGACCACAACATAGGGACTCTGTCCCTAATGAGTGCTCCCACACGGCCGGAGTACGTCCTCGTCTTCTCGCCCAATATTACGTTGCCATCCCCGTCAGTATCGATGACGATCCATGACGGAGAAGAGGTTTCACCATGATGGAGAGTCTCCCAGACTAAGGTCGGAACCGTTAAGCCTACTAAGTGATATGACAACCCTTCATGGTGAAGAGATTCCACCATGACGATGAGCCTCTCAGGCTAGGGTCGGAACCCTTTAGGGCTACTTTTATGGTTAGTTAGCATTTTTATATATATGACGACCCTTCATGGTGAATAAAACAAAACAAATTCAAAAAAGCAATAATGACTTCTCTCCCGTAAATAAAGTATGCATCCCATGCATATGATACGGTTTTTCGACCACCCTCAAAACAATGACCATAAATAAATCATTTCCAGATAAGATCATTATAACACAAATTACAACCAACATAACAAAGGAGCTTACAAGGAGGGAGCAACCCACCTTTCTGGCCCCACCTTCCTCCACAGCTGCACCACATCGAGCAGCTCACTGCCTCACTCAAGCAGAGCTCCTGCATCGATCCTTGAACTCTCCTGGACTCCACATAAACTTTCAGGAGTCACCAGAATCCCTTGAACCGGTCGCCGGAGCAGGGAGCGGAATAAATCCAGAAAAATCAGAAAACACAGAAAATGGGAGTTTCGAATTAGGCTCGATTTCAGGGGTTTAAAGGCATGGAAAGGAAGAGAACAAAGAGAGGATCAAGAATCTGACCTTAGTTCGTCGAATCGCCGCCTAGAACGCAGGAATTTCGCCGTTGACCGCCGAGCCTCTTCTCGGTCGATCTCCCTCCACAATGGCTGCCTCGGTGAGCTGAGGGTAGGGAAGAGTAGAGGAGAAGTTTTGAGGTGGTTCGCCGGCCAGCGGTGGCCAGACGACGGAGCCTCACAGGAGCTGGAGAGGGCTCGGGGAAGCTCAGGGTCGAGGACGAGTCTAACCTCGGTCAACTCTCCTCCCCCTTAAATAAAAGAATGGATGGCCCAGATCAAGTTGAATAAAAAATGAACGGTCCAGATTTAAAGAAGGTAAAAAGATAAAAGGTTAAATGGTAAAATTGTTTTACCATAACGGTAATTAAAATTACCAGAAACTTCGAAAATTCGTAGAAAATAAACGGAAGCTCCGAAAAATATTTCAAAAATACCGGGAGACTCGTGTCGACACGTACTATGACATCGAGTCCTTAAATGAGGAATTTGAAAAACTTAAAAATGAACGTGATCGTTCACTCGCGAAGTTACCGAATGCGACTTAAGCCTCAATAACTCGCCATTAACCACGGTAAAAACATTCGAGGTCTCACAATGTCAGAATCAAGCTGATGGTTCAGCCTTAAGTAAAAATAGAGTGCACAGAATATATATTGATTTCGCGGTCTCAAGAGACATCCACGATAGAAAAAATATTCAAATATATAGAATCATCTAATCAATTGTGAAATTTCATGATCAAAGCATATAAAATTTCATTATTATTTTTTTTAAAACGCGGTTATAACTCATAACGATATCCACATAATTAATTTCTAATATATATGAATTAGATTTGAAGACTAAAATAATCAAAACATACTTGAAAGAAAAATACGTGCGTACTCTTTTTACTGTAGCGGTTAAATTACCTTTATACCCTTATATCTATATTCACTGGATTCTAGTCGAAACAGATCTGATCGGACGTAGGCCCGGAAAGCTGGGTTCGACCTGGTTCGGCTGCGGAGATCGAGAACCGTGGTGACGGAGACCGAGCGGTGGTCAGGGGATGCGTCTCCATGCCTGGTAGGATCTGGGCTGGAGATCGCCGGAGCGTGCTCGGCCTGTGGTGAGGCTGGGCGAACGTTGAGTAGCGCAAGCAGCAGCAGCGGAGCTAGTGCTCGGCCGACTTAGATCGACTCGGCATGAGGCGCGCCTGGGTTCAAAGGCCACGCTGGCCTAGGATCGATGGTCCGCGAAAGGTTACTACGATCCTGGTCGAAGAGTAGCGAATTAGCGATGGTTTTTTTTATCTAATCTGGTCTGTAGATTATTACTCTTTGGTGATCAGTAATAATAGCTTCTAAGGATATATGCAAACTGAACTACAAGGAAATATGAGTGCATGCCAGTGTTGCTTCAACCATTCAAATCAAATTATTGCATAGTTCGCTAAGTTTGCAGGGTTGAAAAGTTAGCTCATGTGAACTTTTGAGTGGGTACTGTTATTAAGTAGCCAGAATAATCATATTTAAGTCATCAGAATTACTTCATAGAGGGGACTAAAGGAAAACTGATGGGATTTTGTTTGCTTCCTTACGAGTACCAAACACGGCAAAGGTAAACAAATGAATCAAGCTTGGTGTTGGCCTAGGAAAACAAATGAATCAAGCTGAGATATTCCAGGTAGGGGATTTTAGACTTACCTCAGGTAGTGGTTTTATGCATGATATAAAATCACTAATGTAAAGAGCAAAATCTTCCAAGCACATCCCATGTCCTTGATATCAAAATTTCAAAAGGTCTCCAATGAAATGCAGTTTTCGGCAAATAAAAACGGAAGGGGAAGGATAATTAACGGTCCCATATTACATGATACTTCTAAGCCTCAGTAATGGGATACTCAAACACGACATCTTTGCCTGAGAGCTTCCGATATACTGCAGAGAAGCTCTCCAGCTTGTATTCGGTGTTGTTTCGCTCCTTGGGATCCAAAAGCACCTGCCCAGCATTACCACAAAGGTTAGAAAAGGATCCATTAAAGTATCAATCCACTAAACCCACAGTATCAAACTCAAAATGCTAGGTTCTCAAGCGAATCTTCTAGATGAGCCTCTTAAAGAATTAGGTCTAGTATATTGTGATGTGTGATGCTTTAGATGCACCCAAGTTAATGTCAGATAAAAAAGATTTGGCATGTGTCCGTTTTACCATTTATTGGATAAATTCTTCCTTCCCGGGGTTGTTCAGTGAATGGTATCTCTTTCAGTTGGAGTTATGAAGGTCTAAAAGATCAGAGAATAAAGCATCTCTTTCACTTAAATGAGTTTTGAAGGTAAATACCTTCATTATCTTTGATCCATCAATACGGTATCTGGTGCGCTTTCCAACAATCTCAGCAGGAGCAACAACATCCTCCAACATAGCCTCGTGGACAGCAGTTAGTGTGCGAGTGCGGGGTCGCTGAGCAGCAGAACCTTTCTTTGGAGGCCTTACTATCCTTCGTGTGGCAATCAGGATCACATCCTATTAGATAACAACCACAAAGGCAATAACCATCACAAAGCATGATCATAAGCAGAAAAATACAAGTGTATAAAACAAGACCTAAATTTCAACAACAAACACCAAACAGAGTAAAACAGGCAAGTAGAAAATTAAATTATCACGATTATGAGGCGCAAACTGTATGGTACAATATTTACAGATGAAAGACCTCTACCCAATTTACTCTATGAAGGACAGAACCCAGATCAGTAAATACCTTTCCACTGAACTTCTTCTCAAGCTCCCTGACGAGACGAACATGGATCTTGCGGTAAGCCTTCCTCAGTCTATAGGGTACATGGACAACAACAGCCTTCCTGTTTCCAGCAACATCAACTTGACTGCAAGAGAAAGATGCATGATTACTACTCATACAACACACGATGTTTAACAACACAGAAAATTATAGTAAAACAATTCTTACACGGCTGAATTAATATAGAGATCCTTCAGCTCACTTTTCAGCTCCTGGTTGGTGTTTTCGAGATCAAAAATCGCCTGCACAGAGATCAACTCATGAGAATAACGAAACAATACAGCCTGAAAAGCACAACAAGCTCACCTGCGCAACCGACTCTTCAAACTCAGTCGGCTCGGCGCCCTTATCCTTCGAAATCTTCTTGCTTGAGGTAAACATCTTGACAAACCAGACTATGTACACAAAATGAAACACGGCTCAAATTTCATATTGAGATAGGGAAGTGAATCGAAGGGATTGCTTATTGAGATTGGGTCTACCTGGAGAGCGAGATGTGCTCAAGTCTCAAACCCCTGCAAGTCTGTGTTCGGCGGATAAGAGAAACCCTAGCGATTCAGATGGGGTTAAAAGGAATGGACAGATCAGCATGGGCCTTTATAGTGAATTGGCTAACGGACCACCAGGCCCAGTTACTACCAATGTTTGTTCGGGTCAACTATAGTTCAGTTGGCTCTGTTTTATTTTTTTGTCATATATCCTATAACACTCTCTCTTGTGTCGCGTGTCGTCATACATGATGATGCATACATTATTGCCTCGTTAAAACCTTGCTAGGTGAAAAAACAGAGAAAAACTAAACCTTGATCAAAAGAAACACACCATGCTACTTGATCAAATGTCTACAATGTGTAGTTCCCCGTGATGAATAACTCAGTCGGAGAGACTTGAAAATCTTTGCATTCCAATGCGCTTCACATGCTTATCGAAAGTAGACTTAGGCAGAGATTTGGTGAAGAGATCAGCTACATTTGCTTCTGAGCTGACTTGATTCACTTGAATGTTAAGGAAGGCTCGCTGTTGTTGATTGTAGAAGAACTTAGGTGCAATGTGTTTATTGTTGTCGCCTTTGATGTAGCCAAGCTTCATTTATTCGATGCAGACAACATTATCTTCATAAATGCAAGTCGGCTTGTTAGTAGTAGGTTTCAAACCGCTTGTTCCTCTGATGTGACCGATGATGGATCGTAGCCAAATACAATAGCTTCATGTAGGCTAATAATCTCTGCATGGTTTGATGAAGTTGCCACAAGTTTCTGCTTAGTAGACCTCCAAGAGATAGCCGTATTTTCAATGGTAAATACATAGCCTGTTTGGGGTCATCCCTTGTGTGGATCAGATAGGTCTCCAGCATCTGCGAAACCAACCAACACTATGTTAGGTGTCTTAGCATAATTGAGGGAAACAATATCAAGAGCAGTGGGGGAGTCATGCTTCTTGACTTTGGCGGCTTTAGGTGTACATGGTGCTCGGCATCCATATGCACAGTTCACGACCGCTACTGTACAACTCTCGGCAGCCAGTGCATAGCAGCTGGTAGCATGCTGGCAGTGCCCGACAGCTGGTGCATAGCACCTAGTAGCTTGCTGGCAGTGCATGGAAGCGCCTGGCAGCAATGTGCATAACAGCCGGTAACAATCGGTAGCGCTTGGCAACTATGTGCACAGCAGCAGGCAACAACGCCTGACAGCTATGTGCACAGTAGCTGGTAGCCAACTGTCGGTAGCGCCTGGTAGCCGTGTGCATAGCAGCCTGCAGCTAAGTCATGTGACCGACAAGTGCCTAGATTCTCAAAGACATTGCACTCAATTGTAGCCTTTCTTGAATCTTTGTAGGGGAAGAACAAACTCATGTCAATAGTCCCTTTAAGGTATCAAAAGATAGTCTTGACACCTGTTCATTGACGTTGTGTAGGTGCGGAGCTATATCTAGCTAGTAAGTTCACAGATAAGGCAATGTTGGACCAAGTGCACTGAGTTAAGTATAATAGTACACCAATAGCACCAAGGTACAGTACCTCTGCTCTAAGTACATCTTCCTCGTCCTATTTAGGGCGGAATGGATCCTTTGAGGCATCCAAACTTCTAACCACCATGGGGGTGCCAATCAGGTTCACCTTGTCCATAATGAAATGTCTGATCATCTTTTGAACATATGTAGTTTGGTGCATTATGACTCCACAGTTTCAATGCTCTAGTTCAATGCCTAGGAAGAACCAGGTATTTCCCATGTCCTTCATCTCAAACTCGGATTTCAAGTGAGCCATGGTTTCTCTTATCTCACCAAGAGTACCGATGCTGTTCATGTCATCTACATAGATGGCTACAACGGCGAATCCGGAGTTTGTTTTCTTTATGAACACGTAAGGGCATAAATCATTGTTCTTATATCCCAACATAATCAAGTAGTCACTTAGACGCTTATACCACACTCGTTCGAATTGCTTCTATCTATAAAGTGAGTGTTGCAACCTAATGGCATATGCACTATGTGGTTTAAAGTTACTCGATTTTGGCAGCTGAAACCCCTTAGGGAGTATCATGTATATCTCAGTATCTATAGATATGCAATAACCACATCCATGAGCTGCATGTCAAGCTTTTCGGACACTACCAAGCTTACTAAGTAGCAAAAAGTAATTATGTCTATCACAGGAGAGTATGTCTCCTCGTAGTGTATTTCACGGCGTTGTGAGAAACCTTGCGCCACAGGGTAAACTTTGTACCTAAGTACCTCATTCTTCTCATCATGCTTTCTAACAAAGACTCATTTATGTCTTACAAGCTTTACACTTAGGGGGTTTGCACCACCGTCCCAAAGACCTTTCTCTTTGTTAGGGAATTCAATTCAGGCTGGATAGCTTCTTTCCATTTAGCTCTATGATATCCTGAGCTACAGAATATACAAATACATCATCGATATGCATAGATGATCAGTCCAACAACCCAAATGCATCATCATAACACATTCAGATTTCCATGTTCTGTAAAAACGACATGGATTATGAGGTGTCCCCCAGAAAAGCCGAGATCGAATCAAGGACATAACTATAGTCAGAGACAACCTCGTGAGAGGGGTTCTTTGTATCGATGATTAAGGGATTGGTTTGTGCCTTAGGCGTACGTTTCTTCCTAAAACGTCCATCAACCGAACCAAGTGGTCTCCCCCTCTTTCTTTAAGGAGCCATGGCCTCCACCATATTATTAGGGTCGGCGGTGTCCAAACCGTGGGCAGCTATGCCCAGACTTGAGGTGGTTTTTCCCATTTTTGGGACTTGTAGCCTTGTAGGGACATTTGCAACTGGTATGTCTGATCTTGTGACCTTTAGTGAATGAGTCAGGTATCGAATCCGCCACGTCCTTGAAAGCAATGATTCAGTTGACCTTAATGTCACCATGAGAGGTGCTGAGATCATAATGAGACAGCGTGGGAACGCTCCAGGTCAATTCTTGTCATTCTCGCTTAACATCTATTTTCTCATATCCCCCTTACGATAGGAAGACGACCTCATTAAACTGACAATCAGCGAATCTAGCTTTAAAAAGATCACATGTCAAAGGCTCAAGGTATCAGATAATAGTCAGGGAGTGATATCCAACATAGATACCTAAATGTCGTTTCAAACCCATTTTAGTACGCAGTGGCTGCGTAATAGACAAATATACTCCACAACTGAATAAACGTAAGTGTGATATGTTAGGTACATATCCAGTAACCAGTTGGTACGCACTCAACTATTGGTTGGAGGTGGGTCGGAAACGAACAAGAACTGGTGCATGCAATATAGCATAATCCCATGACGCAAGAGGGAGCTTGGAACCCATTACTAAGGCTCTACCTATCATCTGAAGTCGTTTTATCATGACTTCAGCAAGATCATTTTACGTGTGCACGTGTGGGACAGGATACTGAACCTCAATCCCTACCGACATGTAGTAATCATCAAAGATTTTTGACGTAAACTCTCTGACATTATCCATCTGAATCAATTTGAATGGATAGTTAGGGTGGTTAGCCCGAAGTTTTATAATATGTGTTAGGAGTTTAGAGAAGACAACATTCCTTATAGATAATAAGGCGACATGTGACCAACGTGTTGAGACATCCACCAGAATCATGAAATATCTAAACGGTCCACCTTTTGATTAGATGGGTCCACATATATCACCTTAGATATGTTGAAGAAATGTGATGTTCTTTGTGTTAGCTTTAGAATAAAATGGCAAAGACACAAGCTTAGCCAAACCACAATCTTTAGCATAAAATGTGATGTTCATTTTGGTTCCATGAATAATCAAATAATGCATATCAGAATTGATATGAACAACGATCCAACTTTATCAAGAAAATAAGTCAAATTTTACATATAGTAACTAGTAAATATGCTCGGAAAACTAATATGAAATATTTCTGTTTCTAGGGTAAATTAAGATTCTATTGATTACCAAAGTTCTTACAAGAGAGCTGCCTCTTAAACTTGGGACTTACATCTCCCCACATTCAGAAATAACACATACTAGTTTAGGGCGATTGTTGGGTCCTGTAGCGACATTCTCAATCTTCCTAACAACCAAAAGTCCATCTCCAAGTACTCTCTGCATAAAGGTTCAAAATACAGATCGTGAGGAGAACATCAATTTGTGAGGAGAATAGGCTAACCTGAGCCAGTGCCCAAAAATGGAAAATATAAAAATAAATTTGCAGAAACTCTCAAAAGGTTGTTACATTTTGTAAGAACATCTTTGAGAACTTGCAGAGTAAATTTTGACACAAACAAGTTTATGCAAAATGTGTTTGGGATCTAGTACTTTATCACAATTTCATGCCAGATTGACTTATCCGTCAAAGCTTACGTTCTGTTAGTACCTAAATCAAACAGCTTTTCTCATGGATAAATTGACAGTAATCAAATGTCAACTAGGATTATGAAAAGAAATTATTACAATGAAAGAAGAGATAAAGGGATAATAGCATACCCCGAAAACAACATGCTTATTGTCAAGCCAGTCACATTTTGCGCAAGTTATAAAGAACTGCAATGAAAATTAGAGTATTAGTAAATATAACCAAAACCTAATAATTCATATCTGCATGGGAGAACTATAGATTTTTTTCTTGCTTTGCAAAGACGAGAGCTTGAGTTGTTGGATAATTTACCTGGCACCCATTGGTATTTGGTCCACTATTTGCCTGAAAAAGGATAAAACCATTAGATCAATTCAGTCTTCAAAGTAAAATGTCATTTTCTAGTATAGATACAACTGTATAAATGTAGCAGTTCCTTCACATGCAAGATACCACTTAATGAGATCCCATGTTATTTTAACAACCAAAGGACCATTTTAGCACCAGCTCAATTGTGGCCTCTATTTGTTTAGCAAGTTTAGGTTGTATACAATGCCCAAATCCAAGAGTTAGATCGTAAACACCTAGGATCTAAATGGTGCCTATAGCAGAATCCAAAGAGCCACATATCACTAAAGTTCTCTTTTAGTGGATCTGCTTGCATGTCATACATATCTCAAGTATAACAAAAAGAGGGATGAAAAGGATCACGAAAGTATAATTTCATATGTCAATGGTCAAATATGAAGAGCATTCAATCACAAAAACATACTTCCTATTTCTATAAGCAATCCATGTTTAAATCTTTCAAGAGAGAGATAAACAAATCATTCAAAAGTTTTGTAACACAATATCCACAAATTCTCACAATTTTGAAAACCGAATAAAACAGTTTCGTGGATAATTGACTGAAACAGTTTACTATAACCGTGCATGTATCAATATAGTACACAAGTAGCATCCCTATACTGCAAGGTTTGTAGATATAGGAGCAAGTAATGACATTAAAAGTATCTTCAAAGGACAAAGCCAACACAGAGGTCTGACAACAATACAATGTCAGACTTTGAAAAAAAACAATTGTTTACAAATTATTCTATTCAAATTCCACCATATTTAAATGCTGTTGAGAATTTAAACTCAAAATGCATTTACAAGAACCAATGTGGGTATGAAAAGCAAGAACCATTAACAAGAATGACAATTTGAAACAGAAATTCCTGCAATAGATTAATCCTGAAGCTTTGATTGAGAATGCAAATTTTAAGCCATCAAATTTAGGGTTACATTTTATGTGCATGAAATGAAGACACTAAAACAGCATAAAAGGACGGAAAAAGCTTAACCCGTCCGCCTCAAAAAGTGTGCCAACAAAACATGAAAGAGAAAATGCATACCATTGACAAGAGTCCAGGACCAGTGTGTTTGGCATCAAAATTCTCGTCATCAAACTTATGTCCGTAAATGGAAACAGATCCACTGCCATCACCCTGCAAAGCAAGACTTCCTGATAAGCCACTTATAAAAAGGAAAAACAAATATTGTCTGAGCAGATATAGCTCCAGATAACAAGTTTTCCCTTTTCTTTTTTAGAATAAAAAGTTGGCTCCAGATAACAAGAATTATGTTGCCCCAAAGAAATCAGATGAATAAGGAGTGTATTCAATCCAGACTTTGCAAGATTTTTTTGGATTTTAAAAGTCTATAGGTATTCAATTCAGATTTTAAAGTCTACTAACATCTTGTCGTATTCAATTCAGACTCTAAAATATCCATGGAATTCTGATGGTATTCAAATATTTACCGACTTTTTGAAGGATTTCAATAGAGGCTTGACTTTGTAAGATTCTAAGAGGCTTGGTATAAATACCAGACTCCATCAGAAATCTGGCCTCCAGAGGAGAGATTTTGAAAGATTTCTTTTTCCTCTCTCTCATCTTGAATTAGTTTATCTCTTGGCTGATGAAAAGAAAGAAAGAATTTGAGTTATAGTGAGTAGTGACTAGTTAGTTCCTTTCATTCGCTTTTACGAATAGATAGTACCCACCGAACCAGATACTACGAAAACGTTCTAATGACGATCAATCAGCCATCTCCAACGCAGTTGACGATATCGCAGTCACCGTGTCCAGTTAGGGACCAAAACCAGTCGTTGCGCCGACGAGATCTGAGTGGTGATAGTGAGCATGACGAAGCCGATCACCGTCCTCTACCAGACTCGCGCCACAAATGTTTCGAAGATAAATGTCCAGAAAATCGTAAAGACGTACCGTTCTCAGGTTTGTGCCCTGAGTTAACTTGGTTATTGAAAAAAATTTTGTTTGATTTGGTGAATTGATTTTGGAGTCAAGCATCTATCATGCATATACAAACAGGCATGGGATGGAACAAGATGGAATTAATAAATACACGTACAGACTACCCAAGGTAGCAAAAGGAAGCCATAGTCACTACTTTTATGATGGCTAAAAGATCAAAAGCGGGCTGAAAACAGGTTCATTCCCTTTTTCCTTAATTCACTACTAGTCCCATCATATAATAAGCAACCCAGATTGTAGTGCCAGTAGCTATGGAGTATTAGTACACTGTTAATCATGGTTAATCTTACCACCATCAATACAACTTGCGATGGCCTGTTGATGATTCAAATCCCAGGTTTTGCTTATATCTTAATAACAATATGCTATGGTATTAGTATGTGTCATTGACTTCATTATGCTGCTGAATAAATGAAAGACTAGCATACATATTTGCTCTAGTTTATGTTCCTATAACTTCATAATGGAAGTGATACTTGGACTTTCTAAATAAATTACACAATGAAAACATAGCAGTTCAAATAGTATGTATTTTCTAGATTGTTAAGCTAGGCAAGCAAGGCAACTAATATCATTAGTCTCAGAAACTGTTCCCTTCAAGCATATTTCAGAGTGGACAATGTCCTTCCAAAGAGTGTGAATGAATCAAAGATCAAGTTATGTAAGTTGATATGACTACATTCCTCGTAGAGTTTCCTATTTATTTATGTGGATATATTAAAGTTTTAGAGATTAAATTTAGAGTGATCACACGCCTTTAGGCTATTTGATGCCAGATTACGTATGCACCAACTCTCCCTAAGTACTAGAAGTACATTGCAAGATTACAAGATGAATGCAAAATGTGCAGACTGATATTAGGCATTCTTCATTTCCATGCTAATCTTTATGTTTTCCCAATGTTCAATGATAACTGTTGATATATGGATACAGTGTATGAATAGCAATAAAGTGCTATAGTTTCGTATTATGGCTACATTCTTTATACTCTAATATATCTAGACGTTCAGTTTTGTAGCAGAAAAGACACAATATAACACAGGCTTCAAATGACAAATCTGGACCTCAATGGGAGATCTGTTGTGGAAGCCTGACTTTGACGATGGAAGATCTGATTATTCTAGTGTTGTCAATAACTTGGAGACCAGAATTGTATCCATTGCAGAATTAAACATGAGAAGTGTATTGTTGGTGTCTCAGTTAGCAACGTTTTACCCAGATTTCACTTCAACTAATAATGTTTGTTCTTGGTTTCATTGATGCCACTAGCGAAGTGAGTAATGTACAGAATACTAAACATACAAAAACATCTACTAGAGAACCTACATGTGTGTAATAGGTTTTTTCATGTATTTATACTAATATGAATTTGAAATAGAAGAAAGTATTTATACTTTTGTACCAGAATGAGTATGCTTTTATGCAATATTGGGTTATTTCAATTGTCCCTTACTCTCGTTACTAAATGATCTTGTGTTTTTATTGGCCATCTACCATCGGGGTTCCCTCATGTCAACATCCTATTTCATCTTGTTTGATACAAAAATAGTTCGATAAGGATTGCCTATGACACTGTATAAGAACGTAAGAACATTTGTTTCAAAGGCTTGTTTCAATTCTTTCAATTCCCAAGTACTTTTATCAGCAGTTTGGTCTTTTTATTTTACTCATCATTGTAATTACAACAATCTATGGACTCATAAAATTCAAGAGAATACTGATAAATCAAACCAATAAAATCTGTTAAACTCCACCTGGAATTAAAACAATCCATGAAGTCATCAGAATCCATGGAGTATTGAAAGTCTAGGAAAATCTAGATTGAATACACTCCCTAAGTAAAGCTTCTATTATATCCATTTCGATAATATGGTCACTAGGAATTACCAATTGCCCTTTTCCATTACTAATCAGTGAGACCCTAATAATAGCAAACATCAACTACAAGCCGAAACAATAATAAATAGATTAACAGAATAGTATACCTTAAGAAAATCCCCAGCTTGAATCATGAAATCCTTAATAACCCTGTGAAATTGGCACCCCTTGTATCCAACTGGCAATCCAGCTTTTCTGCAAATTCACATAGCCGATGACATACAGAAAAAAATAGTGAAGATCAAAACCTACCGGTGCAGAGTTGTACCTGTACTCGCCGGTGCAGAGTTGCCTGGAAAAAATGAAACACAAACAAACGGAGGTTGATTAGGAACGAAACGACGGCGTATGGAGAAGAGAAAGAAGATAGGGAAGGGAACATGCCTGAAGTTTTCGGCGGTTTTGGGGGCGATGTCGGCGAAGAGCTCCATCTTGATGCGGCCGGCGGGGATGGTGCCGATGGTGATGTCGAAGAAGACGACTGGATTCTTCGGGTTAGGGGGACGCACGTGCCACTCCACGCCTCCTCCCCCGCCTGCTGCCGCCATTGACTGAGTGTAGAGGTTTCTCTCTTCACTGTGTCGATACGTTTTATACGGCTTTTAGGGATTCACTCGGGTTTTAATTCCGATTTGGTATTCCGATTCTATCAGACTAGCACATAATGACATATGTATACCACGCTCGCGTCTGATGCTCACATCACACCGGCGGATATACATTACATCGTTATGGAAAAATATACTACGACTAAAAATATAATATATAATGATGATTTTATAACTATACATATATATATATACTCATACAAAACTACGATGCTCGCGTCACACGTTCACGTCACACCATAATGACAGAAACATGCTCGCACCTTGTGTTACTATGCTCGCGTCTAACGCCACATCACACAATTATGGCGGAACGTGCTCCCTAAGAATATAATATATATTCATAACTAATGTGTATATAAATATATGTATACTCATACAGGGTTACGAAGCTCGTGTGTCACGCTCATGTCACACCATAATGACAGCAGATATAAGTTACGCAATTATGGCGGAATATACTAAATGTAAGTGTATAATATATATACATGTATATGATCACATAAAGCTCTGTCGAAAATCTTTGAGATTTTCAATGATTATATAAAATTCTACCGGAAATCTCATTCCGGTAATTCTTCAAATGAAATAAAATTGTCAAATATTAATGGAAAATAAAATATTTCAATAAACGAAATTTCTCAATAAAAAGAATAAGTGTATGAATTTAATTTAGATCAAACTTCCACTCACAGTAATTCTGTTCCTGCTTCCCGATATTCGGAATATTCCTCAAGCGTCACCTCTAAAATATCTAAATCCTCAAATCCTGCTCGCGTCTGACAACAAGCTCTAGAAACGTTTGGTCAGAATAGACTGTTAAACAATGTTGACTCGATATCTTCCTAGTTTGATTAGGATTTCCTGAGTTGAGCAGGATTGACATATATTGACCAAGTTTGACCAGCTGACCATCTTTCCAAAAATACAAAGTTTCCAAAAAGGGAATTTCCTAAAAACACTGAAAGACTCGCCTGGCCTTAAAAATAGTCGCTGAACGAAAATCCAAAAATTGCAGAGAAATAGGGAAATGGAATTAGGACTCTAATCTGGAATCGAAGCTCAAGTAGGAGTGAAAACGAGAGGGAAATGATGGGGCTTACCTTCACAAAGCATCAGCTCGTCTAAGAGGAAGAGATTCAGCCAGAATTGAATTTGGGGTTAGAATTTTTCGATCTTGAAAAGGTGGGGATACAAGACAATCTGTGGTGAGGAGGAGGTAGAGGAGAAAGAGGTGAGTACTTTGGTGGCAGTTTCATAGCCTAAAGTGGTCAGACGACAGCGCTTTCCATTGTGGTGATCGGAGCAGAGAGAGAGAGAGAGAGAGAGACTGGGCTCGGGTCAACACCCGAGTTTGGGAATTTAACTCAGGTCAGCTGTCTCTTCCCTTCTTAAACTCGATCCGACGGCTGGGATAAAAACCCTAATTGATCGACGACCCAAATTAAATGATCTATTTACAATTTGAGAAAAGTAATTTCCTATTTACCAACCACTACTACGAATATGACTTTTAATGACAATTTTTTAAGCAAAAGTCATTGAATGATCTTTCTATGACGTTTTTGGAGACAAACGCCATGGTTCTAAATTTCTGCTAATTTTTATGAAGTTTTGCAAGTGTCATTGCATACCTTATTTTTTAATGACGTTTTTCAAGTGTCATCAATTTTATAACAATTTATAACCATCATGAAAAAGTATTTTAATGGCATTTGATATACGTCATGACTTGAATGGTCCATAACATTTAATAAACGTCATGAAAATCTTTTCTATAACGTTTCTTAAGGTTAAAACCGATATTTTGCATACATTACCAAATCTAAGAACCCTATAACCCAAATGCGCTCTCTCATTCTGAGTTGTGTCTGTATCTCTCTTTTCCTCGACTTGTTACTCACTTCTCTCTACCACCTTCACTGCCTCTCTCCTCCTCCTTCTCACGGTGGCCCTCACATTTTCCTGTTTGTGAGACCCTGTACGTTTTTACCGTGGTTTACGACTAGTTACTGAGGATTAAGCCGCGCTCTGTAACTTAACAAGTTAACGACCACGTTCATTATCGAGTTTTTCTAAACTCTTCAAATTCCTCATTCAAGGACTTGATGTCTCCCGGTATTTTTAGAATATTTTTAGAGTCTCACCTGTTTTCCTTCGAGAGCTCGCCTTTCAGGCGACGAGGTGGCGCATGACAGGTATATTTCTTCACCTCTCTTCTTCATTTCCTTGCCTTTTGATATTTGATTTAAAGCCCAAATCTAAAAACCCCAATCTCTGTCTTTTCTGGATTCTCGGTTCTTCTCCAATGAACCTCGTTCTTGGCGCATCTAGAGAGTTCCTTGATACCTAGTGAGCGAGGCAGTGTGAGTCTGGTACTCAAACACATTTTGGGAAGCTTCTGAAGTAACTACTGTGCGTTTGGGTCAAGCAGGAGGTTTCGGGAGAAGTGAGGAATCCCTGTTCTTCGTTGTTTCTCCGATTTGGACTTGCAAGAAGGTAATCTCATCTCCCTTGTGGTTGTGTCTACTGTATTCGATTTTTTTGGAGATTGGCGACTGAATTTTCTAGATTACTGGTAATCCATTCTTCTTTCTGTTGAGTTTTTACAGGTTTGCATAATTTCAAAATTTTGAATCTTTGAGCTTTTGGTATATTTGAGTTTTCATATTGAGGTTTGAGCTTATCAGGATGGGTTTGCATCCTAGTGAGATCATTAGTGGATAAACAAAAGCGATTAAGAAGGTTTGTTTGTGATGGTTCTGTGGCTGATTTGATTGATTGGTGTTTTTTGCGGATCAGTTTTTGGGACTGTTTCAGGTAATTGAAATTTTGGATGAACTGGTTGAGGAAGGCTCTGAAACTATGGATGTGCATAATAAAGAAGAAGTGTTTAAGATAATGAAAGTTCATGTTGCCCGCAAGCAAGCAGTTCAGACAGGAAAATATTTTATCCTCACTTGTTGCTGATGTAAGGATTAACCTGAATGCCTTTTGTTATTTCTAGTACCAATTGTTCATACATGAGATGCTCATTTGTTTAAAAGAAAGAAATTTGAAGTGCTTGTTACTCTAAAGCAACTTTTTATTTCTCGCTCTAGATATGCCCCCAAGAACCTAGAGAACTTTAATGTGGATAATTTACATGTGGCAAGGTTCGTGGGAGGGGTTTGCATAACTGTACTATAATTTGGGGTATGGCGTTAAGGAGTGATGTTGTTGGAAGCATACAGAAAATGCAGAAGGCCAAGGTTTGAACTCTCTTGTGTGTAGAGTCCTCATCATTTTGATTGTTTCTTTGTATGTAAATCAAATCATTGAATCAAGTTTTAGCTTTATCTGATTACTATGAGCACTGTTTTATTGGTGTTCGCAGTTTTCTATTGATTTTCATTTAGATGCACACATTCTTGGTTCCTGTGAGCATTAATTGATTAGTGAATCCGTAGTTAGGCTCAAGGTAAGTGGCTAGAGTTTGATCAAAGTATAAGGAACTTCCAGACCAACTCACTGGCATGTGTGTCTATATATATATATATATATTAGATCTCAGGGATACATATATAATGTGGTTGATTATAGTTGCAATTTTGAGGACATTATTGATTTAGGAAACCTCTTTTGTGCAGATAGGAAACAAGGACTAGCAGCTGCATTAGTACTTAACATTGGTGTCTTTTAGGTTATTTATATTGGTTTTGTGTTCAGTGCAAATTTACATTTTTGCTACATTGTCATGTTCACTTTGTAATTTAATTTGGATACCCGTTTGATAAGTGGAACTAAGTGATTAATTTTCGAACGTAACTAATAGTATTTTATCTCTATTGTCATGTGTAAATAAAAAAATGACGTTTTGAAAATGTCATGAAAAATATATTAATGATGTTTTACAAATGCCAGGGAAGCATTCAGGAAACGTCATTGAAAAGTTTCTATGACGAGAAAAAAATGTCATCAAAAAATAAATGACGACTTTTATCTAATGTCAATGAAGGATACCCTTTTCATGACACAAGCTATAACGACACTTCTAAGGACACACGAAAAACGTTATGGAAGGTCTTCAATGACGTTTTTTGTGTCATTGAAGCCCTCCTGTATAGTAGTGAACAATTCGATAAATCATAGAAATTAGCTTGAACCTTTGAAAAATTGTCAGGACTCACTCTCGATTTACTCGTAAAACTCGGAGTAAATCTGGCATGTTCCACCTCAAGAGAAGCTATATCAAAAATTTTAACATAACTTCCTCTGAAAATGGACAACACTATCCAGCAAACTCAACCATAAACACTTTAAAAACATTCATCCTTAACTCCTAGAGTCATCCTGCTCCCACAAATAACACATCCGCCATAACATACATAATATCTCATAATCAAACTCACAATCTATTTGTCACTACTAACATCATACATAATAAATCCTCAAATAATTCTAAGTTGGGTCACAACCCTCAATGCACATCCGAATATAACACCTCACCCCATGATCACCAGAGCTCTAAAAGAAGGAAGCAAGAAAATACACATATAGGTTGAACCGATAACCTACTAGTGAAAATTAGAAGTGGTGTGGAAACTATGTCTTGCCTCCATGCTATAGCCGAGCGAAAAACTGTAGACTGGGAATTTTATGAACAAAGAGCTCAGGGGAGACACATTTATAAATGTTAGAGTGAGTGGATAAAATAAATATCTAAAGAAAAATACTTATCTTAAATTTAAATCCATCAATAATGCTCTCCTAAATATTTTTTGAAAAATATTGATGCATGCCTTGAACAATAGCCAATGCCTTGGAGAAATAATAATAAAGTAACGATTAATCAATAGCTCACGTGCCCAGCTCACCTTGTGGTGAGAGCCGTTATATCCATATCTATCTTGCCCAGCTCACCTTTTGATGAGGGCCGCTATATCTGTCACACGTCGAATTAATTTGTTGTTGGTAAGGTGAAATGATACAGGACGAGAATCTAGGAAATTTCAACAAAGGATTCCAAGCATGAAGAAGTATTGTCACATGTCATCTAAGTATCAGAGAAGTTAAATTAATTTATGACAATGCAAAAGCTTTACAGAATCATCAAAACATGTCAAGACCCCAAACTGAACCCGTTTCTTGTTATTTCATGTAACACTTAGTAAAATTCTATATAAATCCTCTATGTTTAGCACGTTTTCATCCTTACACAATCAAAGACTCTTGACCCAACAATATGACTCGATTCTACACAAATAAGGGTTAAACAAAGTACAAATTAAGGTTATAACATATTAAGAATGTTGCATTTTATGCTCCTACCAACAACCCAACACTTCTCATTTACTAGTCCCTTAGCAAACTAAATACAATACTCTACTACTACTGCCCCTAAAATATTGTGTCTCAGAATCTTTATCATGCATAGCTTTCAAGTTTAAGCAATCGAATGTAAGCACAAAATTTTCAAGCGTCATGAACATGCTTCAAGTTATGAATAAGTAAGAAGCGAGAATAATAAGCATGAAACACATCAAGTAGATTCGATTCTTCTCACTAGGCATACTCTCTTATTTTCACTCGATCATGGTATTCACTCAATAGTATACGTAAGATAAAAGATAGTAAGGTGACAAATAACTTGAATATTTCATCAAACAAAAGTACTTTGTGAATTTGCTTTTGAGAAAAACCTCATGTAACAACTATATGCACCAATGAACCAAAACCATATGCTCAACTTTTGAGAAAATCTTCATAAATTAAAGTTTGTAATCTTAAGAATCATGAATTGATCTCAAAAAATGTTATAATGGGACCCGGATAAGGTAAGATGTTTATGGATTTTTGGGAGTTTAAAAACGTCACCAAAACTTAGCAAGCTCCAAACTCCTTATGACTTCAAAATAAAGGGTCAAATTTCATTTTGTTGGACTCAAACGTTATTCTTAACTCCTTAAAGCGTCCTGAACATGAACAAATGTCACATATTACAATTTTTGACCTTCAAATACACACAAACTCTAAATTCAAACAATTTCTTTTGTAGTGTGCCGTCACTTTCTTTTTTTTGTTTTGATCTGATTTTCATCCTTCTTTTTTTCTTTTTTTTATGTAGGTTTCGGCACACACAATTTTTACATAAGTTCACCCCACACATGTTTCTTAACATCACATAGCCATAACTCCACAACAATTGTAAGCTTTGCCAAGTCTTGATAACAAGGTAAAGGGTATAATTATTCTAAGCAAGGGAATTTTATGAAGGTGATGAAAGAAAAGGCTCAATGTAGGCTCAAAGTGGTTAGCTAAGGTGTCCCACGACGGGTACAAATAATAGGGCACATGCTTTCATTGTCTTTGGTGGTAATTCTAATGAGATCTTTTCAATCCTTTTCAAAATCAAAGCATGTTATTATATAAAAGTTTCGAAAAATATATAAGAGCAAGTTCTAGTAAATTCTCGAGTCCATTAATAAGCCATGACACATAATCATTGAATATATAAAGAATAATGAGGTTTTAGAGTAAGAAATTGAAAAAATTTCACTGAATCACTCGTAAAGAAAGCATTAAGGCCAAAAGCTCACATAGGTTGTTATGAACAAAAATCAAACAAGACATGCATACTTCACAATCAATCAAATCTCAAATGTTCATACCAATCCACATTATTCATGAAACTTACAATTTCTTCTTTAATTAAATGTAAGACCCCGTACCAAAAATTACCCTTTTACCAGGACCTGGCGGGTTACAGAGGGTTGTAACCCCACTTTTAGCTTTCTTCGAATTAATATTCGAGTTTAATATCGAGATATTCTCGATTCTGGAGGGAAATTGAATTAATGTCCCAGGGGGTAGATTATGTTAATACGAGTCCTCCGGTATGTCCGGAATATTTTTCAGAGCTACGAACTGTTTATTATGAATTTATTTAGTTTACGGAATTAATAAATGCTATTTACTTTACCGTAAAAAGATGACTTTGCGATAAGTCGAGAATTTAGGAAAACTTCCTTCGGGAAAGTTGTAGATGACGTTAATACAAACTCGTGGGTATGTCCTATGAATTAATCAAAGTTCATATGCGAAATTATTTGAGATAATGCTTAGTTACTGTGTGGTAATTAGTAAATAGCAAAATATCTATTTACTGTTTATAATAACTTTTTGTTATTCAATTTGGCTTGTCAGATCAAACAGAGATCTGATCTGGGCTGTTGGATTTTGTGTATAAATTTAAAGGGGTTGACCGATGCTGGGGGCTTTCTCTCTCTCTCTCTCTCTCTCTCTCTTTGTCTTTCCTCCCTCGAGCAGCTCGAGATCCGCCTCAACTGCCCCACCATCAACGCGCGGCTCGTCTCACCGCCACCATCAATGGCTTCGCCTTCCGCCGGCGACCAAGCCCTGACCTCCATCCATGCTAGAGCCGCCTTGAGCGCCGCCAGCAGAGGTGAGAGCAACTCGAGTTCCCTCGGCCTGGACACAAAACCAAGCGAGAGGAGGAGCAAGGAGCTTCCAAGAAGCTTCCAGAAGCTGCCAGGAGCGAGGAGGAAAGAGGAGCGCAGCGGAGCTCTGCCGAAGTTCACAGAGGGTGACTCCAAGGTATGAAAACCTTGATTTTTCTTATGTTTGAGGTGTTGTTAGACTGCCTAGGATGTCTAGAAGCTAGGAACGTAGGTGTAGAAGCTCGGTTTGGTCGGAAAAGTTCTGTTTTCCGGCGAACCAATGATCGGAGAAGACAAGGGTAAAAACCCTGGTTTTTACCGTGTCAAATTTAACTTTTATCGTTTTAATGTAGGGTGTGAAATGCCAGAATTGCCCTGTCAGTTCAGGTTAATTACAGAGCTGCCAATGGGACTGAAATTTTCAAAATGCTCTTGGCATATTTGTATATTTACAAGGCTGCCATTGAGGTTAAAAAGACGATAATGCCCTCAACTGTTTTAGATAATTATAGGACTGCCCTTGAGGGTGAAATTCCAAAAATACCCCTGGTAGCTTAGCATAGTACCAAGCTATAATTGAGACTGAATTGACAATTTTGCCCCGGGCAGTTCTAGGTATTTACAAGAGTTCCATTGGAAATAAATTGACTATTATATCCTTGGTGGATTTATATAATTATGTGGTTGTCATTATATTCTATTTATTTGTGTATGGTTGTTATAGATATGTATGGTGGAATGTTCGGGATAATCCCGATAGATAATTGGTTAGTGGATACCTCATCGGAGAGGTTAAACTTCGGATATGCAATAGGCGTTTGCTACCCATATTAATAGATCGACCGATGAATAGAAAAGCTGAATTTGCTCGGTTAGGGCGTTATTCAATATAAGAGTTATGTGTAGCTTGATCCCTGAGTACAGGGTACGTAGGCAGCCTGACCGGGTTTCGGGTGCAGTCACAAATAATGTTTAGACCCTAGGTCCTCTAAAGAAATTAGTATGAAATCCAATGCGGAAATCGGGATAACCTCCGGTCGTGATGAGGGCCGCTATATCTGTCACACGTCGAATTAATTTGTTGTTGGTAAGGTGAAATGATACAGGACGAGAATCTAGGAAATTTCAACAAATGATTCCAAGCATGAAGAAGTATCGTCACATTAAGAAGAATGATTTGAATATTCAAAATTAGTATTCAAATAGGCTTCTTAATGACAGTGTTAATCGTAAGTTACTCTTCTGGATATATCGGGATTCTCGAGCAAAATCTTGGTTAAGATTCCGAATACATATCTGGAGTAATATTCTTTAATATCTAGTATTTCATATCTTATTAGGTTTCCTAAATTGTAGTCTATTCTAGATTATGTTTTCTGATTGTATTAGGTTTTTTTATATGCCTATATAAGGTCATTGCTAAATTGTATTTTTGGATTGAAGTTATCAATAAGAAAACCCAAAAAATTAGAGTAGAAACTCTTGTGTTTAGGCTTATATATTTGTTTTGCTAGTGGATTCTAGCTATATCTTTCATTAAGGTTTTGACGCTTGATGAAACCTTACTGACTATCGTGATTACGCTTCCGTTCCGTATCATGAAATCTTGAATTTAGGTTTTATAGATTTGGGGTTTTTCTGTTTGGTAAATTGACTGAGTTGTAGTTCGAATTGATCTTTGACTTATTCATGGAAGTTATTCAACATGTTAAGAGGAAGATTCTGTGAGAATTTTATATTGATTGGTGTTGATCAGTTTGGGGTGTCGTCCGGTCGCCACTAGCGCAGGTGCTGGCTACGACGCTGCCCAATTTTGGGTGTTTTCAGACCGTATTTGAAGTGAGGAATTTATTATTAAAGGGTTTGTAAAATTTGGTGAAGTGCTAGTAGTGTTTGAAAAATTTCATTGGTTAATAAATTTCCTATTATTGGGTGACAGTCCAATCTTTGCACAATTTGAGATTCAATGTTAAATTAATTAAATAGTTTAGTCGGAGGTATGTGGAGTTTCGTTCGTGAACCCTTTAAGAAATTAAGGACTGAGCAAGGGAAGTGTGATAGGTTAAAAAAATTTTGATTATATTTGGTGTTGGTAATTTTCTATTGGAAATTAATTTATCTATACAATAGGACGAGTGGAGACTCGTATAGAGGATGGTCATGATCAACCGCGGAACTAGCCACAAACAGTGAGTTGATCTTTGTTTTTAAATTAAATGCATGCAATTGGTTTTGATCTATTTTCTGTAACTTGAAATTTATTATAATCCATTTATATTTGGTCATTTTTCTTTTATTTGAAAGTTACCGAAAATGAGACTTTCGATAGATTTGTATATATTCATATTTACAAAGATAGTATGTATAAAAATGCTAGCTATCATACGTGTCTTTCCACCATAATGGTGTAGCCTATATCCGCCGTCATTATTGTGTGACGTGAGCATAAAACGCAAGCGTAGTAGCCTTGTACGAGTATATTTATAATGATTTAAGTATATATATATATACACATATAAATATATTCCTACATGAGGTAAGGGGGCACGTATACACACACACGTCTTTCCGCCATAATGTTGAGTCTGGATTCTTCTCCATTATGATGTGACATGAGCGTTAGACTCAAGGATAGTAGCCCTGGGTGGATTTCCCAAATTCATACAGGGGTAATGGGGCATGTGTGAATACATACTTTTATATCTGAGCTAGAGAGGTTGTTCATGCATATTTTCTATATTTTGTCTAACGAGGCTAGAGTCAGAGTTTATTGATTTTCACCTTAGAAGCTCTAGAGCATGAATCATGTTTTTCTATAGTATATAAATTGGGAAAACATCAACTTTATTTAATTACTTATACTATTGAACTTTAGTTTTGTCCACTCACTCTAACGATTTCAAATGTTTTCCCTTAGGCCCTTTAATTTTTAAATGGTCAGCCTGCAGATGTTCATGTTGACACTAGTACAAGGCGAGGCACCATTATCACCTTCATCGCCAGTTTTCACTAGTAGATTACTTGTTTAACCTATATGTGTGTTTTTCTTGCTTTCGCTAGTCTAAAGGCTCCGATTACTAAGGGTTAATGTGTTATTCGGTTGTGTGCTATGGAGTTATAACTTAGCAGAAAAACGGATAAATAGGCTTGAAAATTTTGCTTTGTAACCTCTATCGTTGATCAATGAAAAACGGAAAAGGGAGATCATCCGTCAGGTGAGCTGGAATGAAAGTACAGATGTCAGTTAACTAATGCAGTGACATGAATGGAGACAGGAAATTGGTGATAGAGGATTTTCTCCCAACTAACTTCTCTGAGACGTCAAAAATTCTGCCAGAAAGCATCACTCAAATATAACGATATTGAGAGAATAAACTTTTTGACATATTATTCATCTCATTATGGAGGTTTATATAGGAGTTCACAAATAATACAAATGGTAAGTATGAACTATGGTATATCAGAAATTAATATACGACATAACTACAATATATTTACATTCCAATTTTGACTCACGCTAACATTTCCTCTGAAGTTGGCGCATATATATCAACCATGCACAACTTACCTAGTGAGTCATAGAATGCCTTTTTGAAAACTTCTTTAGTAAGTATATCTGCAAGCTGCTCTTCAAATGCAACAAAGGGAAAGCTTATTATTTTGGCATCTAGTTTTTTCTTTATGAAGTATCGATCAACCTCCACATGTTTAGTATGATCATGTTGAACTGGATTTTGTGATATATCAATTGCAGTTTTGTTGTCACAATATAATTGCATAGCATTTTTAGGATTAACACCCAAATCACGTAACAGATTTCGTAGCCACAATAATTCACACTTCATTGGTCATACCTCTGTACTTAGCTTCAGCACTAGATTGTGCCACAACATTCAGTTTCTTACTCTTCCATGTAACCAAATTGCCTTCCACCAAATTAAACTGATGTCGACCTCCTGTCTATAATATTTTCAGCCCAATCTGCGTCTGTGAAGCCACAAACATCAAGGATGTTGTTGTGTTTAAAAAACATTACTCCTCTCCCTGGAGCTGACTTTAAGTACCTTAAAATTCATACAACAGCATCCATATGACTTTCGCTCGAGTTATGCATAAATTGACTCACAACACTCACTGCATATGCAATATCTGGTCTAGTATTGGTCAAGTAAATTAAGCGCCCAACCAACCAACATCTGCTAGTCGATGGTTCTGCTCAATGGGTGTATCGATAGGTGTACAATCCAACATACATGTGTTTGTCAACGGATCCAGGATGTACTTCCTCTGGCACAAGTAGATATCTTCTCTCCCCCTTGCTACCTCAATACCTAAGAAGTATTTATGATTACCCAAGTCCTTCATCTCAAACTCTGAGACTAACTGCTTTTACAATCTATCCATTTCAACGGTATCATTGTCAGTGATTACCATATCATCGATATAAATAATTAATGTTGTTAACTTTTGACCTTGATGTTTGAGAAACAAGGTGTGGTCTGAATTACTCTGTCTATAACCAATATTACGCATGAACTACGAAAACCTTCCAAACCAAGCACGAGATGACTATTTAAGACCGTACAAAAACTTTCTCAATTTGCACACAAATTCACCTGGAGAACCAGCTACATACCTAAGTGGAAGACTCATACTTCTTCGGCTAACCCTCCATGCAGAAAAGCGTTCTTGACATCAAATTGTCTGAATGGCCAGTTTAAGCTAGCAGTCAAGGAAAGTAGAACCTGAATAGAATTCATTTTAGCAACTGGAGCAAACGTCTCATCATAGTATATTCCATACGTCTGAGTGAATCCTTTTGCAACAAGACGCACTTTATATCGGTTTACTGACCCATTCACATTGTGTTTCACAATAAAGACCCAACGACAGCGTATAGCCTTCTTGCCTTGTGGTGGAGGAACAAGTTCCCAGGTATCATTCTTCTGCAAGGCCTCTATCTCTTCCTCCATTGCCTTCCTCCAGTTTGGATCCCCCAACGCATCCTGCATTTTGTTAGGTATTGATACAATAGATATTTAATTCACAAATGACTCATATGACTTAGGCAATCTTCTTGTCGACATGTAATTGGCCACTGTGTATTTTGATTTAGCATGAACAGTTGGTTCATATCTTTTTGTTAGTTTATCTCTAGTAGACCTATTTGGCAACACATATTGTTTAACATTAGACTCACTATTGCTCGTACCGGTGGGTTGTGAACATACCTCAGTTGAGTGATATTCTATACCAGGGAGTTGCATGTGAGTCAGGGGTAGAAGTAACAACGGAAGGGAGAAGACGTAGAAGTATGGGGAATGGAAGGGAGAGTTATGACTTCAGCTTCATCTTCAAGCATCGGAATTGATGATTATGATTCCGGTTGAGCATCTGCTTCTGGATTATGGGGAATGGAAATTTCTACGAGAGCCGTAGAAGTATCTAAGACTTCTACTTGTTTTTCCAATTCCTCCCCCTCATCATGATATATCTCTTCAAAATATGAACTCTCCCCCTAAAAGGATGTATCAATTGAGGAAAAATAGCTCATGTCCGCAAAGAAAGTAACATCTATTGTGACATAGTATTTTCTGGTTGGTGGATGATAACCCTTGTACCCTTTCTGATATCCTCCATAGCCAACAAACATACAATTGCTCGAGCATCAAGTTTAGACTTTTGTTTTTTAGGGACATGGACAAAAGCAACACAACCGAAGACACAAACAGAAAGAGTATGAAATGAGGTTATAGAGACATGAAACGCAAGAACTTCAAAATGATTTTTTCCTTGAAGAATACTAGATGGAAGGCGGTTGATTAGGTGAGATGAGGTTAGTACATCTCCCCAAAGGTAAGACATTATAAGCACTAAAGAGAATGGTACAAGCCATATCAAGTCGGTGACGGTTTTTTCTTTCGGAAACTCCATTTTGTTCTAGTGTTTGTAAACATGTAGTTTGATGAACTATCTCACGTGTCTGGAAATTTTTTTGAAAAACATGATTAACATATTTCTCTCCATTGTCGGAACTAAGGAATTTGATGGTGCTATTGTATTGCGTTTGAACAAGTATACGAAAGTTGTGAAGACTTCATCTTTGGTCAGTAGAAGAATAACCTATGATAATCGAGTACAATTATCAATATATAACACAAAATATCGCATATCAGACACAGTGGGTTCTCTAGAAGGTCCCCAAACATTAGAGTGAATCAACTCAAAAGGCATAACACTTTTATTGGAAATACTAGAAGAATAAGTGACACGATGGCTCTTAGTCAAGTCACAAGTTTCACAATGTAAAGTAGACTCATCCACACTAATGAACAAAGTAGGCATGGTCTTTCTCATAAGACTAAAGGATGGACGCCTTAAGTGGCGATGCCACAACAAAACTTCACTTAGTCTATCAGAATTTAAGATCTGATGGGCGGGTCGGATCAGCTATGCGGGTCAGATCAGTTGGCTCAGGGGAACGCAACAGAAAGAATATCGAAAAAGGACTGCGGTTTGGGTTCTAGCCTAGAAAAGGACTGGGTTCGAGACTTGCCGACAGATCTGGGTTCACCGGTTTACGTTCTAGCCTGGTCAGATTCTAGCAACGCTGGACAAGGAGATAGAGGTAGGGACGACAGACTTGGAATGAGGAGCAGCTGGTGGGCGACGACGGCAGACAATGACTGGTCAGTGTTTGATTTGAACGGAAACAAAGATTGAGTGGGAGAGGCGACGGCTTGGGCATAAGCGGATGGGGCAGCCGGTCGGGAATTGTCGGCCTAGAAACAAGAGGAGTGAGATTTCAGCAGCGAGATGACGCCGACGAGCTATTGATCTGAAAAAAGCACAAGACAACTTCTCGCCGATCAAATAAATATAAAGGCTACAGACAAAATTAAACCCCAGCAACAGAGTAATCAATCAGATTAATAAGAAAATGACGTAAACAAACCCTAATAATAGGGTGCTCTATATCAATTCTTCACGATCAAAGAATGAAAAAATGAAAATAAAAGAGACAAAGTTAAATATAACAATATTGAAAGAATAAACTTTCTGACATATTAAACTTTCTGACATATTATTTATCTTACCATGGAGGTTTATATAAGAGTTTACAAAGAATATAAATGGTAAATACTAACTATGGTATATCAGAAATTACTCTACGACATAACTTCAATATATTTACATTCCATTTCTGACTCATGCTAACAGCATCAGACTATTCTCATCTGCACTGGACATTTGGTTCGAGCACCTCCTACCTCTCAATCTGCTGAGGACATGCCGACTTTAATTTCTCCAATCCAGACACCCCCAGAGTCTCCTCGTCATGAATGGTGCCGGTGAACCTTGGCGCCCCATAGTGCCTCCTGAAAATGATTCTGCTGACAAACTAGAAATCTACCTTACCTGCATGTTGTGCAACATCAGAGACTGGGCCAAACGGATGGAGACTAGACTCAATGAACTCAATCTCTCAGTTGTTTAGATGGTTGGAGCATTCGATATGCTTCGTCAAGTAGTGCAGTAGCAAGATCCAGAGGTTCATCCAGGTTCTGAACCAAAAGAGGAACCAACTGCAACAAACACCAACATGCAGATGGACATCCTTACGGAGAAGTCATATAATCCATGGGAGCCAACTCCAAAACCAGAGAAGGAGGATCAAGGGTGGCCAAAGTGGACTTAGGCCTTTGGATTGCTATTCAAGGGGGAGAAAGATCAAGATGGGTGACTTCTTTTGATTTATGCTTTTGTTTTGCCCAGAACACTAGTACTATTTTCTTGAACCTTATTATATGTTTTGAATTTTGGTTATGTAAAAGTGCATAAACACCGAGCAAATTTTCTTTGATATTCATGCATGCGGTTTTTGCTTCAAAGGTTTTTCATGAGATCTGAAAAAGGATGGAAACTAATTCCAAAAGTGATCTACAAAAATATTTTCTTCGATTATTTGTGCATATCTGTTGGATTTGTGTCAACTTTGCAGATCTTGATCTTCAGTTGAATAGCAATACGAAAGGGGGAGATAATGGTATTCAACACAAGTGTACCTAAAGGAGTTAGGAGATGTGAACGATGAAGTGTTGGACTAGAAAGGTATTCAATTCTTCAGACTGTACAAGGTAATTAATCTCTAATTGGTCACTTTTGGTAAGTTAACTTGTCCGTATCTTGATTGATTTAGTCCTTATGAATATCAGTATTGTTTGATTTACGAGATTTATGGATCTTATCTTGCATTATGTGTGAAATGTGTGATGGAGCTTTTTATGATGATATAAATTGATCTAAGTGAGTAATCTATGTGATATGTGATTATAAGATTATGACTGATTGATTGTTTTTGAAAAAGGCAAGATGATAGTTGTCTGATTGCATCATTTTTGTCACATCCTGATCCCTGAATTATTTTACGGTTGGTTTCTTTTTACCATTTGTGAGGGGTCATAGAGCTGACTTTTTTGTATGATCGTTATTTCAGGAAACTTCCTTCATAGAAGTTATAGAGGACGTTGATACGAGTTCGTGGATACATAATACGCTTAAATAGAAGTTTGTATGTTGAAGTTATGATCTAAAAAGGGAAGTTACTGTTTCGAGAAAGTGTATAAAAAGAGAAACTTATCAAAGATAGAAAGTCAAAAATCAGAAAGTTACTTAGACTTTCTCTCCCCTCTCCCCTGATCAGTTTTCTGCCGAGACTTCAGTGCCACCGGAGACTGCCGCACTTGTCCCAAAGAGAGCCCCTCCATCTCTACTTCCTTTCTACGTAAGTTTTCCGGTCTGTCTTGTCGTATTTTGGCCAAAATCACGGTTTGAATACCGGATGTACAGTAGGGAGTTTTGATTAGATTTATCCCTCCTCAGGCCACCATCCGGTGAGTTCTATATATGGATAGGATGAATTTCAGAAGTACTACTCATCCCCAGAATTTGGTAGATAGATTTGAATTGTGGAGGGAGAATTGAAAAATTGAAGTTTTTAGAGTTTAAAATTGAGAATTTTTGTGTTTTTGCTTGATTAACCTAGTTAGACTAGGAATTGGCCTTCAAGTTGAACTACAAAGTTGTTCAGATTGTGGAGAGGAACAATCTATGAAAATTTGGTGACAATTGGTGGTGGCTAGAGTTTGGCCGGAAGTTTCTGTCGGCCGGCCGTCGCCGGCGACGAAGCTGCCACTTTTTAGGCAGTTTATCAAGCTGAAAATTTGTGAAAAAATAAGAGGAGTTTATTGGTGTGAAGTTTATAGTTTTCGGAGGAGTTTTTGATAGGTTTTAGAATTTTCAAAGTTTTTTAATTACAGCGGATAAGAAAATATTAATCCGGCCGTCGATTTTTGTTCGTTAAATTTTATGGAATGCTTTTTGGGACCCCTGAGCTAACGTTGAAGGCTAGTTAGGATGTTGTAAAAGTTGAGTGAGATAAGTGAAAGGGGTCAGTATTTATATTAAAAGGTATTTACACCGAATTTAAAGCATGGTTTTTTGTGCCAAGATTAAAGGAGACCGTACTTGAGTGACGATTCGGTGTTCATCAAGCTAAGATCTAAAGTTGTGAGTGGATTTTTGATTTTAATATTATGCATGCAGCAAAGTTTTTATTTATTAAATATACGCAACATGAATTTATTCATTATATTGAGCCAGTGGGCCGAGAAGGTGGGTTGCTCCCCTCCCGTAAGCCCTTTTGTTTATGCCGGCTGAAATTTTTATTTTATTGTGAAATTCTTGGATTATAGTAATTATTTCGAAGACGGTCGGGGAACCGTACTTGTTGCATGAGATGCATGTTTTATTAACGGGGAAGAGTCTTATATGACTTTTCGTATTTTGTTTTGTTATTCTTCACTAGGAATGGTCGTTAATATATATATATTAAATGCTAGCTAGCCGTAACTCCCCCCCCCCACACTTAAAAAGTGGAGCGGGACATACTTAGATTAACGGCTCCCTACTTAAGGAACCGGAGCGGGGCATACTTAGAACCTTTAGGAGTCTCCGACGACCTTAACCTGGGAGGCCCATTGTCATGGTGGAACCTCTTCTCTTATTTTTTAAAATTGATTTTTAAGCCAATGAGAATGACATGATATGTTTTGGTTTCCAATTGATTATTTGGGGATTTTTCTCAAGGTGGCATGCATTCGAGGTTTTTAATGCAAATAATTCTGGGAAAGTATAAAGTTACATTTTCGTTCGAGTAAATTAGTTATTTTGTTCACTTACTCTAACGTCCGTTTTTAAATGCTTTTCTCTCCTTTGCTTTCAAATGTCTAGATATGCCGCATAATAGAGAGGAGGTCATGCGTATAAGGAGACGAGACATAGTCAATTAATCATATGTTGCTAGTATTTTGTCTAGGTTTTATATATGTTTAAATTGCTCTGATTACCCCGGTTTTTTGTTGATTTTTCTTGGTGAAGCGTAGATGAGATTGGGGAGCAGGATGGCTCCAAGTGTTGGGGTTGAACTATTTTGGAAATAGAAGTGTTTGGTTGGTTTTCATGTAGGGTTGTCCACTTTTAGAGGAGGTTATGTCGTATTTTTGATATAATTTTCCTTTAAAGGTCGTCCCCACAGGGTTCATCCCGAATTTTGAGAGAAAATCTGGGGTGTGTTTTGATTATTTCAGTAACCCAATTCACTCGATTATATTGAATGCATTAGGTGAGAGAGAATTTCATGTCTCTATAAATTACTTCTACTGTGCCTTATGAAAGACACTTCTTGTATGCATTGAGCAATAGACGTTGATATCTTAGTCTTTGAGTTGAAATTGTGTTCATTTTCTTGCTGCAATTGTCTGTGTCTGATCTAAAAGTTTCTCTCTTACTTGCGTCCAGGTTGCACTTAAGATTTATGGTGTGTTTGACGAATTTTTTTCATCCTTATATATATATATATATATATTAATCAAATACCAAAAAAATTTCTTTTAGTGGTTGGAAGTTCCAACGATTTAGATGAAATAAAGTTAAAAAAGATTGATTAGTAAGGTTTCTCCTTTTTATTTTTATTTTTTTATTCCTTAACGGGTTAAATGAGTTCGAACAAACAACATGGTTCCGTCCGCTAACTGGCAGGTTGTAACGGGTTGACAACCTATTAACCCGTTATGTAATCGGACGGTTAGCGGACAGATTTTTAACAGATGATTAACGGGTAGCGGGTTGAATTACCAGGTTACGTTTGATCTATAAGGAAAATCGTTGGTTGTGTTGGAGAACCTGGTGAGTCCAGGGTTGTGTGGAAGAACCTTGAGTGACTATGGTTGTGCAAGGAACCATAGATTGAAACTGATAATCTCATTGTATCATCAGATTTTATATTAGTTGTTCTTTTGTAGAATTACTTGATAGAGATCGAGTGATTGATACAAAGGTGTAAACACTAGTGAGTCTAGGTCCTTGTGTAGTTGTGTTGAAAAACTACCTATCATTGTAAACTCTGATTGAAGATTAAGTTGAATAATCTCACTTGGTGCCTTTAGAAATCAAAATAACCAAATAAGTAAAAAAATACTAATAATGCATACCTATGTACGTTTGAAACCTAATCTCGCCAACATGCATCTAAAACCTACTTTCAAAACTATAACATAAATACATGAACTATTTATCTTGACATATTTTCTATACATCCGTTAACCAACTCCGTTATTCTATATGTTTCCGTTATATTTTTAAGGGTAAGTTCGTCTATTTAATGAAGATAAAAAAAATAGTTCTCAAAGTAAAATAAAATTGAAACGACCCATCCCATTTCCTCTCTCTTCTCATTTGGAAGCTAGCTATCTAATATACTCCAAAGTCCAACCCCATTACTCAGTTCCTTACAAGCTCATCTTCAGACCTTCTCAATTCCAAATCTTAATCATCCTTCGAAAAAACCCATATCCTACCCGTCATCTTCCTTTAGAAATTCTGATTTGTTTCTGTGCTGGTGCCGAAACCTTTCATCTGATTCAAACTCTTTGGGGACAACTCGAAATACTGTGTTTTGATCTTGAACCCTGCCATAGATTTAGAATCACAAGCTGAAAACCAAATCTGTGCTTTCTCAACCATTTTGGAAGTTGCATTGAAAACAGGTTGCTGATTAACTAAACTCATTCAGGATCTCAACCATTTTGGCTGAATTTTCTAATTGCATGTCATAAATGATTGTCGACTTGCTAGAGCGTCTTCTACCAACTAGACCTACACTCTTACCAACAGGAATCAAGCCTAGTAAGATTTCGCTATCAGGTCTTGATGGGTAACTGAAGTAAATGTCTTGAAATTCTATTTCTTCTCTTCCTTAAATACCTAATTACCCTTTAAAACATGTATAATAACATAAGGTTATCACAGTTATTAATGACTTCTACCAAAAGTTTGTCAGGATTGTAAGTTCATCTATTTATGTTATTTTGAAAGTTCAATAACCAAAATAGCATAGTTCATGTGCTGTTCTTAAAAAGGCATTCCAATATACCAACGGGACAGTCGGACACTGCGAACCATATTCTTCTGAGACCATTAATCAAAACGCTTTCAAAAGTAACACATAGGAAACAGTAAAACATAATGAAAACAGAGTTCAGTATACACGAGTCATCAGAAAATGCATCCAAAGCTACATTTTGTCAAACATGAACAAAGAAAGACAGTTGATGTGCTTGAAAGATGAACATGGAAATTACTTGACGGGTTTGTGGATACACAAGACTTTTTATTCATAATAACTCTATGACTGAAATGTTTATTGATGACCGTCACCCAGACATGCTGGTTAAAATTAACCAAACAAAGATTGACGGAGCAGTAAATTACTATTCGCCTAACGTCAAAATTTCAAAGTACTTGTAATATTCCAAGTTTTCCTGTCAACTCAACTAAAAGTAGAGCCTGGTATTTTTACACCAGTAAATCCTTCGGAGAACCATGCCTTCAGGAAGCTGCTTTCTTGCAGAAACTTTCAAGTGACCCCATTGTAACACTCTTGGGCCTTTCAAGAGGCAAACCAAGAGCTCGGTCCCATATCAACTGTACCAAGAGAAAAGAACATATTGAAGATTTAAATCTATGAAGCCCCAAAACATTAGAGGTTAAACTACGATATATTACAGTTCGGTATTATGTGTAGAGAGAGAGGGAACCTGTGAGCCAATCCCGATACTCCTTGAGACCCCAAAAAGAACAGTAAAATATCTGCCCACAATTGAATTTCAAGAACATTATCATCTCATAATAGTTATACCACAGAACCCCAACCAGAACAACATACTAAACAAGAACATGATTCATACCTTGCCTCAGTCAACCCAAAGTGGTTCAACAAAACACCACTATGAGCATCTACATTGGGCCAGGGATTTTTAACCTACAAATATGAAAGTTCACCACAATCATCAAGAGTTGTGTAAAACTTGACCAGTTTCAATTGGCAATTGGCCCCGAGGTCAAATATTCTAATTTTCAATAAGTTTCATGTCTACTGTAAACGGAACATTGATTCTTCAAATATAAAAGATAGTATGTTCTGAGGGAAAATATATGTAATTCCAGCGAGTAAAATATTACCTTTCCTAGTTCAGTCAGTATGGGAGGCACGACATCATAAAGCTTGGAGACCTGTTAAGGCAATGGCGAAATTAGCTCAGCAAGAAGTAAATTACAATTAAGCTCACCGTTTGCCATTAAACGGTCTTATTGGGAGGTCACGGTTCTACTTACCAGCTGGAACAGAGGATCGTCAGGCAAGTGCTTTAAAGCAAACTCCCTCTGACATGTATATCGTGGATCTGTTTTACGCAAAACCCCATGGCCAAAACCAGGAACAACCTGCAGTATGTGTAAAAGAGGGACAATTAAAGAAAGAGTATAACAGTTCATCGAACAGAGATATCATAAGAAATATAACAATGCAGTAAATTTTCTTTTAAATTTCAAAGTGAAATCCATTTTGAAAAACAAAATGGGAGCCCAAAGAGGTAACATCCATAGCAAACTTAAGAGTTCAATGTCAAATGACCTATCTATGAAAAGGGTTCAGCAGACAAGGTTATCTTAATACCACTCATTTTCTGTAAGAACAAGGCACTGAGCAAGATACACATTGCCCACTAGAGAATAGCAATTCTAGAAAGAAAAAGGGTGAAAAAAATAATTCCAGGGCAAAGAGCAACCATGTAGCTTAAAAATGAACAATCGTTGATAATATACTAAACATTGATCGAATTGCAAAAAAATCAAAGTGGTAAAAGTATGGCCTTACCTTCCCGCTGTTTAATGTTTTCCAGACATAATCTTTTAACTGGTCTTTAGTTATGTTCTCTCCACATTCATCAACCACAGATTTTATCCAAAGTAAAACTTCCTGCAAAAAAGAAAATTATGGAGATATTAGGAAGGTGAACCACCGATCTAAAAATCATGAAATTACAGTTCAACTCAAGATCATACAGTGAAAATTTCGCTACACATGAACTTTGAAAAACCAATAGCTAACAGAAGAAAAATGTATTCGTTATATTTATGAGACTATCCCATAGACATGTAACAGAAATAGTAAGAAAACTAGTGGGTAGCTTAATAGCCAAGCCTGTCATTAAAGCAAGCTTCATTTACAAAACTACAAGGAAACTTCACATTTTTTTTAAATGTTGGATATATTCCATTGATCGAAAAGATCATACACGATCTCTCTCGCACAAGGGATCCGAAGATCACCTATTACATATCGTTGCTCAGGTGATGTGCACCGAATTCACATTTGACAATGACTCCTAGACTCCACCTTGAACAAAGTATACACATAAACTAACCCAGCAGTATATCCGTCTAATACCCTCATGGTGTACATCAATACTGGTGCAATTGAGTTAGACCATGTGATAGCTAAAGAACAAGGGACACAGGACTAATGCCCACTACACCCTCCAAATGGAAGGCATTATTAGCTAACCAAACAATAGATGAAAAAAGAAATAAAAGGTATGAAACCAAACAAGGAAACTTCACATTGGTTTCTCATCAATAGCACTTAGAAGCATTTCATTTTAGTACATCATGCCTTGTTACATAAGAACAGAGCTAATACTTAAGAAAATATAAACAGATGGAAGAGACGGTACAACAGAAGATGTATAACCTGATTGGCCAACCCATGAAGTGGACCAGCCAAACCATTTAATGCAGCCGCAAATGAAAGATAAGGATCTGAAAGTGCACTAGCAACCTGTACTCAGAACATCAATCAAACAACAAAAACATCAGCATGAGCAGAAAGACATATCAAGATATGATTAACTTTAAACTAAAAGATGTTTGTATGTAGCAGATGAAAATATGTTTAAAAGAAAATAGTAACTTACTAAATGACCAGTATGAGCACTGACATTCCCGCCTTCATGATCACTGTAATGCATTATTCCTTGAAAGTCACATACCAAATTGAAGAAATGAAAGTATACTATATGATCCTAAGAGAAAATTATACAGACCTATGGATAGTGACATAAAGCCTCATAAGCTCTTGCATTTTGTGATCGTCAAATCCTAATAAATGTGCAAAATTTCCACCATAATCCAGAGAGTCATCAACAGGTATCATTTTTCCATCCTTATATATCCTTCAGAAAAGAAGAAAGTAAATTAATCCCAATACAATTCCAAACAAATCATACAAATTTTTCTAGGAGCACTAGAAGATAGGTGCAGACATCTAATGATGACAGAAGAATAGTACATACAAATAACAAAGAGGAAAAGATAGAAGTATTGCCAACAGTCAGTTAATAATATAGATATGAACCAGTATCCAAGACTTGGACTCCACAAATTTGGATTGAATGTTACTCCAAACCATGAAGAAACTACAAGCAAATTAACTATAAGATCAAATGCTCCACAAACCTTCGATACACATAAGAAGCTACCACCGGCAATTGTGCAATCAGACTAAGTGAATCTTCATAAGTTGGCTCCCAGTACCTAAAAGTAAGTTAGAATGTAGAGCTCAAAATAAAATGCAATATTTGACTCTAAAAAGCCTAACCATGACAACACTTACCTTGATTTTGGTATTCCCTTGTCATATGCCTTCTGGAATTCACTCTGAACCTGAAACAGTAACAAGTAATGGAAAATGTTAGTTGCACTTGCTGAAAGTATGCAGTTTCATCATGAGGGAACACAAATCAATAACAGACCGAAACACCGGCACTGGAAGGAAGGTCAAACAATGAAACTAATGACGACACAAGTGTCTACCACTTAATAAGTATGATGTGTCAAACTACTGCAATTTAGCCAATTTGGTCATGGTCAAACAAATCATTGAGTTTGTTGTTTCTCTCATCAATGACAAATGCACTAACTGTTTACCTTTCTGGTAACTTGTTGCACATGAAATGGAAAGCAATGAAATGTGGTAAAATAAAATAAAATAAAACAAAAAGAAGTCATGTGAACAAATATTAAGAAATGAAAATACAAAGGGATGCAACAAATAGAATGCTGACAACAAAGTTCAGGGCTCCACATTTCTTCCAAGTTTCTGACTAATTTAATGACCATCCCATAATTGTATTTATGGACTCAAATGATCCATCACTAACTAAGAAAAATCTCAACACCTGATGTCTCACTCTTTTCCTACTTAAGCTAGCCTACACAAGAAATGCATAGAATACTGAAGACAAAGTTCAGGGTCTCAACATTACTACCGAGTTCCAAACATAGAAAAAAAAGATGAAAATTGTCATTGATATCTCACCCAAAATATCGTTTCCAAATAAAAATCTTTGAAAATACATTGCTATGTAAGGAAGTGTTAAAAACAACATGTCATGATCTTTTCCTATTTTTCAATTACCTAGAAGCAATCAAAGGTTTTTGCTAACGACGACACAGGAAATGCCCAATAAATGAATGAACAAAGTCTCACCGATTCTGATTTATCAACTATAAGGGAATCTATCAACTATAAGGGAAAAGTAAAATAGGTAATATATTACCCATACAGCATCATAAACAGCAGTTATAAGAAGTCTGTTCACCAACCTGGAGGGCCATAACACCAGTTGTGAACTGAGTCATTGGATGTGCTCCAATAGGCAGAGCATCGATGGCCTTGAACACATAATCTGCAACCAAGAATGACAGCTACCTAATGAGCGACACTATTGCACTGATATTCGTAACTGTGTAAAAATTGAGCAACCACTAATAGGACACAATCAAACCTGCCCATTAAAGCCTTTAACCCTAGAACCAGAGTCAAAATATAACAGGTAGGGTTCTAACATATGATAATTCTAACAAGTAACAGACCGGCAGCATACCTGGAACTTTGGCACGACTCCTTAATTCGCTGGATAAACCATCTACTTGCTCCTTGCTTGGTACCTATGAAATATGGGCAAGAGAAAACAACCACATAAAATTGAAATGATATCAAAAAAATGTAAACTGTCAGCTTAAGAACATATCCCACAAGGTTCAAGAGGACATTATAGATATTTATGGCTATACACATTACAACATATTGACACTTTTAAGGGGTGCATAGTGGACATTCTTGAAATGGCAGATGCCTTTAAACAAATCACATACCTTTCCTGTCAAGAGTAGCCAGAGAAGGCCCTCGGGCAAAGGTTCACCACCAGGTGTTGCACCAGGTAATACTTTCTGGCATTCTGGAATTGACAAACCCCTAAAGCGAATGCCCTGACGAAAAGCAGTTGAAATTATCATAATCATATTTTAACTGATGAACTAAGAAACTGTGTAGCTCCTATGCACAAACTTATATATATACCTCATCTGGATCAAGTAAAGAGGTTTCCCAGAGCAACCCCGTCATTCCCCTCATTCCACCAATCACCTACAGAAATTAGATGCTTTAATCACATGTCATTTTCAGTATTACAAGTTAATTATATTTTGTGATTAACAACAACAAAGATCATTAAAATCGAATCGCATCTCATATGATCAGTATAATACTATACCATATCAACAGTGATAGTCCCCAATTGTACTTTTCCATGTTCTTTCTTCAGTTTCTTCAGACGTTCCTGTACCAAAAATCAAATAGCCTCCTTGTGATGATAATACATTAAGTGGAAGAAAATGATGTGAAATTGGTGATCAAGACAAGAAGGATGACCTGCTGTTCTGGAATCAACTCCTTGAGCTGAGAATGAAGGTCCTGCAGTAACAACATGATCAAGATTAGTACAAGACAATCAAGATTGAATCACAAGTATGGCAAGAACAAGTCTCACGAGATCGGAGGAGGCCTGGGTTTGAAGGCATCTGACGGAGTCTCTCAAACTGGACGGTTGGCCCTGCAAAGCGAAATCAGAAGCCATTAGACAAACGATTCCGGCGAATCTGAGAGAGAGATGCAATTCCGACGAAGGCTTACGAGACGAGAACGGAGCTTGGTGACAGCGCGGAAGAAAGCCATGGCTGACTCTAATCTAGGGTTTTCTGAAGCGAGCGATCTCCTATAAAATGGCAAAAGTCAGCAACTCTGGGCTCTGCCGTGAATTGAAATTGGACTAAAAAGGCCACCAACCCAATTAACAGTCTGGTATTTGCGTATTCATTTTCCTTTCGCCCCCTTCATTTTCTCAAATGGCGGTTAGACTTTTAGATATGAAAAATAATAAATGTTCTTTTCTTTGTGGTCTAAAAAATAATAATTGTTCTGGCAGAAAAGAATTGTGTTGCATTATTCATATGATAATAGGAACAATTTATATAAGGAGTTTACATAGTCTTATAAGAAAACTAGTATATGAATCTTATCTCTATTTAGGTTTAACAACCCCTTATAGAATTGCATTGGAAAGTCTCCATAAGCTCCCTTAGCTTCACATTTGAGAACCAGCATCAACTATCAATATCAAAATGGGGTAATGCCCATTTACACAAAAAAAAAAATCAAACCTCATTTTAATGAAAATAAGACTTTGAAACCTAATTGAATTAAAAATACATTTTTTGTGCCTAAACACACAAATCTTTAGTAAAACTATATTAAAATAATAATTTTCAAGACATTTTTACCTTTGTCTCTTACTAAAAAGAGAAGACTTTGTCTGAGCACTGCCGGACTCCAGTCATCAATTACTGAGCCCCAGTAACCATCTGTACCTCAGTTACTGACACCCAGTAACTAGGGATTTCTCTTGTGGCCGGATTCTGGTCACCGATAACTCAGTTAATGACCCCTAATAACCATCGGTACTCGATTACTGATATCCAGTAACTTAGAATTTCTTCGATCATCGGATTTCAGTCACTCGATTTTCTCTAGTCACTCAATTATTGACACCAGTAAGTAATTATTGACCCTAGCTTCAGTTACCAACCCCAATAATCGTGTGACAGACCCCCAATAATCTTGTTACAGACCAAACCATAGATAAACCAAAACAAACCTAAATATACACAAGACAAAGTATAGATCCAGTAGATAATATCCTAAATATAAAACAAACCATTCGCTCATATATATATATATATATATATATATATATATCAATAATTATCATTTTATTAAAAAAATCAATAATTATCACATACAGTAGCTCATCCATAATCTGCATCCGCTCATTCATATAGGTATCATGGATCATTTGCTTAACCTTAATCTTTCTCCTCCCTCCACGAGTAGTCCTCTCTGTACCTAAGAGAGAAAACACTATGTGAACAAAGCATTACAATGCTTAACCGTAGATTTAAAATCTGATTGATTGGATGCTAGTTTCCTACATCATCAACTCCCTCATCTTCTTGTAGATCACCATCTTCCACAGCTCCTCGTTGCTGACGTCATTATCGACCGACGAGTACTCCGCCGGCGCATAAGCACCACTCCCTCCACCAGTCGAGAGCGGCGGCGATTGAGCTTCTCCACTTTAAACCGAGTTCCTCAGAATCACAGATCTCTACGTGGTGGTTGAGGCCCTCGACGTTGGGGAGCTGAATCATCATCGTTGATCCTTCTCCCAGCGGTGACCGAAGACGAATCTCCGTCCTCATGACTTGGCGAGAGCTTTGTATTCAGACTCCGGCGGAGAGAGAGAGAGAGAGAGAGGGAGAGAGAGAGAGAATTGGGAACGGGAATGAGAGGTCGAGAGTGAGGATTAGAAGAAAAAGATAAATTAATTAGGGTAAAATAGTAATCTTACTTATAATAATTGAAATGGGCTGAGGGATTTTTTTTCATGGACAATGAACTCCTATTAATTAGTATGAAATGATCATTTATCCTATCAAAATTAGGCAGGCTGCGAGGCTTGTATCTGATGCCTGCTTTCTCACCACTCATGCCCACCATCTTCTTTTCTTCCTCCTTGTCTTTGTTTTTTTGTCAAAACAAAAATATGGCTTCTAATTTTGGGAACAATTACTGTCTTCTTTCAAATAAAAATAAAATGGACATAAGATGGTTGAACCAATTTGATGAAGATGGCTTCCACAAGCTGACAGTAGGTTTATTACTTGGGAACCATAATTGTGCGTTTATGCTTAGGTTGTATGCTTATCTGGTATTTTGTAGTTTTGTATGTTTGTAAAATGCTACTGCTCTTTAGTAAGTGAGCATCAATCTCGATGTAATGGTTCTATAAAACGTTTCACGTTACTGTTTGTATCCATTCTGGGCTCTCGCATTAGAGCATATGCACCGGTAGATGACAATCATGTCAAATTGACAGCAAAATTGGCAATTTGATGGAGAAGAACAATGCAACGGTGAAGAAATTGGTAATTTGATGGAGAAGAACAATGCAACGGTAATGGACAAGACGTTTTTAGAACCCACGCATTATAACGTCTTGTCCATTACCGTCTTCAACTCACGACCACCCCAACGGTTTGTTTTCCTTTCCCTTCCTCCGCTTTCCCACTTTCTTCCTTCTTTCAAATGATCTTATTTGTTTATGTACCTGAATATGGCCTTGTGGTAGGATCACTAGGATGTGAAATGTAGGAGTATCAATCACAGCTGAACTTTCTTGTTTTATAGCTAGCTAGGTTCCAGGATTTTACTCAGTTGATTACATTTTGATATGACACATCAGTAAACAACAATTGCCTGTACTATGAATCGAGGTTTGCAAAGTGGTAAGGTAGAACTCTGACAGATAATCCTACTAATTGTATTCCTGATTGTTCCATTCCTTAATTTTACTTATTATTTTTGTGAACAGGCAAATATTTTACAGGCCTAAAAAAGACTTCAGAATCACCCAACTGATACTGCCAAGAATTCTTTTCTTACAACATATTAAGCTACAAAATAATGTGGTTCCCATATACATCCTATCATGTTAGTTCAGCAATGTCATGTGTACTTTCCTTCAAATATTTTCCTTTATGTAATAAACCAAGAAATGAATGTGGTTCATAGTGGGAGTTATTCGAGTCATCAGATATTAGTTATCAAAAGGAAAGTTGCATCCTTGGGTGGATTAACAGCTTGAGGTACACATATAACGAGTTGGGTATCTATTTGACGAGTAATTACATGATGGTTGCAGTCATTACATACAGAGCCATTCGTCTAGATCCCATACCACTCCCCATAAACTATAGCCAGTCTTTACCCGCCCAGTCATTGTTCCCAGCGAATGAACAGGCATACATTTACATACCCTATCTCTCAAAGACCGATGAAAACAACAAATACAGTAGTCATAATAGAATTAAAGAAGAAACCAATAGAGCACGGAACGTACAAGCAAATGACGAGACTACCGCGCGCACTGTAACAATCTTGTACATGGAAGAAAGAGACAGAAATGTAATCAATCAATTGAGGGTGGAGTTTGAATTTTGCTGGTAACTGGGGGAACGCAGGTCCCTGGATGACGGAGAGAGCTCACCACCGGCAGGTAAGTCGGCAAGAGTGGCGAGCATGCGACGAATACTTACAGATCGAGCTGGTTTGAAGCTATGGGATCTCATCATGTTGGATTTGGAGGAGAAGATGTTTGATGACTTGGAAAGGATGAGATACACCAATCCCTGAACAAGGAAAAACAGGGCTACCTTCACCAACGTATCTGCTAAGTTCAATTCCATGGTGCAGAGACAAATGAATATGATGGGTAGTAGTTCTGCTAGCTAGTTAGCTGCTTCCAGATGAACGATTAGTAATGAAGTTGGACATGCCTGGCCTATATGTGTGCATTTATAGGGAATTAAGGGGCGTGCGTGGATGAAGAATGAGTTAGCCAATCTGTTTGACTTGCCGTAACACAGTCTAGAATCTACAATAATGTTCACGTTCGTGGAAATTACATGCTGTGTTGACCAAACTAAACATGTTAAGCAGTTGAGACTTGAAGAAGAGGAAGGAACGATCTGGGGCTGGGTCAAACACAAGTAGTCCTTGATTCTTATCCAATGCATGTAGATCATCATCACGCACCTAATCCAACTGCATGCATATGAATTGCGTGGGGCACTCGCACCATGTGTACTGTGTGTCCACCCGGCCACGTGTACTGTATGACCAACAGGTTCTGCACGACCGATTTTGGAGCTTATGGTTATTTTTGATCAGATAGTTTTGGTGGAATCAAATCAGGTTTGATGGGCGGTCGCACAATACATGCGGTGCGAATGCTCCACCCAAAAATTCCTCATTGAATTGATTACCTAATCCATTTTAAAAATATATCACGTGTAGAAATGACCGGGATATAATAATGCGACCCGTTGCAATGACGAAAGCAGATTACTTGCGCAGCCAGGCTGCTTGGCTTTCGGCCTTTGTTTTCTTTTTCTCGTTTTTTACTTGGATATCGGAGTTTGGGGCCGGCTGATTAATTGATTTTTCAACCATTTGTTTCTTTCTCTTGCTTCCACGGCAAGTCTTAATCGGTTAATCTCTTGAGATATCAACGTGTATCTCACCTCACCTCGATCACCAGCTAACCTTAGATTCTATCTTACACAACTGAACAACTAGTACTCAAACCCTTCTTGGACATCTCTATTACCATAATAGCAATGACGTCACCCTCGCAAAATAAAAGTTTGTTACGTGGATTCTAATGGAATGTGCACAAGTGTTCGAGAAAATATCCTACGTTAGAAAGTGGATAAATAAAATACAACATATATATAGGTGGATCATACTTATTTATACAGAGACATTTTGTAGTTAAAACCTAACACCTTAAAAGTGGTTAAGTTGAGACAGTATCGGTACAATGGTGATCCACGAGCAACGCTTATCCCAGTTCAAGTTGGTATCAGAGCGGGTTCCTCTTTAATTACTTCTCTCATCATAGCGGAGGAAAGTCTCACAACATAATGAGCCCAAATTGGGTTCATTTAAAAGTCTTTGGCTTCATATCATACCAAGTGTCTGCAGTGGGTCTTGAACCGCATATCCCGATTTCTGAAATAGAAATTAGACCAAATCATATTCGAATCAAATTACTGATTTCTGATGTGGGAATTAGATCAAATCAAATTACACGTGCAGACTTAAAAAAAATTAGGTTGCACGTAAGGGAGAGTGTTGGAGAGAAAAGACACATAAATATAACTTATAAGTAGATGAATCGTATCCAATTGTACAGAGACTTTTTGTAGTCAAAAACCAACACCTTAAAAGTGGTTATGTTGGGACAGTATAGGTATAATGGTGATCCACATACCACGTTTGTCCCAGTTTAAGTTGGTATCAGAGCGGATCCTTCTTTAATTGAGGCCATGTTTGTCCTTGCAGTTAAAGCCCACACCTATTAAGGCAGAAAGAAACATTTGAGGCTACGAAAGAACAATCATAGGCTGCAACTTTAGTTATGTGTTCTCAGTGTAGATTAGAGTATGGAATGAAGATGTCTTTCCAAGAATTTGAGAGAGTGGTCCAGGAAGCAAAACCGTCAAGAATCTCCTCCACACCAGATAATTATTAGCCAATGAGTCCTAAAAGTACTAGGAGAGCAGGGAAAGGAATAGAGGTTCGGGACACCAATATCTTTTTGAAGGCAAGGGCAGGACAGCAGGTAGCAGCTACAAGCTATGAAGCAGTAACTAAACCATATATCTCATCAGCATCTAGGAACATCCTTAAAGAGAACACTTGGTATGCCAAGGAGAGAGGACGAAGAGTTGAAGCAACTCCTACTCAGACTAGGAATGTGTAGAAGAGGTATGGCAGAGCTAAGCGGGCATTAGAAACGTTGGAACGAGGAGACATTAGCCCAAACTTGCTATATGATTCTCCGGCAACCTTCGAAAAACAGTGGAAAGACTTGCAGTTAGGCCTTATGTCCCTTCCTGACGGTATGGAGACACTGAAGGTTAAATATGTATGGAGACCGAAAAGGGTTTCACAGGAAGTCAATGAACTAGGCAAGAGTTCCAAGGATATGGAACCCGCGGATGAGTTTACAGTGGACCAAGACCACACAAGGAGGCAACCCAAGGATGTAGCCACCATTATTGAGGAAGCTGCAGATGAATTTAGTGATGTGGAGATACAGGTCAATCATATCGATGTAGAGGAGGAGGAGGAGGAGGATGAGCCATGTAATATGGTCTAAATCTTGCCAGCCAAGTATTTATTTGATACGCCGATGTCTTTAGATGTGTTTTTAAATGCGCAGTACGAAGTAGTGCCTATTACTGAAGTGATTTTAAGCTCCCTCAACAAGAACTGTAGTGGAGAACAGAGTTGACCGAGAATCAGAGCTGAAGAAATTGTTTATGATGTTCTCCAAACCCACGGTGGCCATGTCACATTACCTGAAACCATTATATGTAATTGCGGAAATTGAAGGAGTGAATATGAATAAGATCTTGATAGACAATGGGGCTGCAGTGAGCATCACGATGGTCCAAACCATGGAGGCACTAAAAGTGCCTAAAGAAAAGATCATAAACAGCACTCACAAAGTCAAGGATTTTGCGGGGAATATTATCAAGACATTAGGTGTTTTGGTCTTGAAGATGAAGATAGACCCTTCAGACATCTTTCAGTCTTTCTTTGTCAAAGAATGTACAGCTCCTTACAGTATAATCTTGGGGAGAGATTGGATCCACCGTGCCTATTGCATTCCTTCGTCCATGCACCAAGAGATGCTAATGTGGAATCCAATTACATGATCGATGAGGCCAAAGTCGTGCCGGCAGATACAAAACCTTACCTAATGGCAACATGTACACTTGATGTCAATTATTATTATAGTGGCCTAAGACCTTTGGAGGTTTGTGGAGTCAACAAAAAAAGGACATCCATACGAGGTGACTACAGCTAAATTAACACGATAGGGTACAGAAAAGGTCAAAACAGACTTTACTAGACCTCGACTCGTGCCACCTCCCACAATAACTCAATGATGACACACCTCTCACCAGATAAGGTGCAGGCCTTTACTTCCTTGCACCAGCGCTTAGTCATATATATGTAGGAGCAACATGCCTTCCAAGAGGTGGCGTTAGTAGAATGTGTCGAAGAGGATGTAATAGTCAAAGTCGAAGATGTGGAAGAATTCATTCAACCAGCTCCAACAGCTCTAGATGATACTCCACCTAAAGTTAAAAAATCTTGTCGAGAAGATTTATCTGGGATCCCAAGAGTAACCAATGGATTAGTACTTTCTTAGAGTCTGACCTGAGGCAGAGGCTCATAGACTTGCTGCATGAGTTTAAGGATTGCTTTTGCTAAGTATGAAGATATGCAGGGACTGTCCCCAGATTTGGTGTACCATAACTCCCTATTAAGGAAGGCTAAAGGCCAGTACAACAAGAGCAACGATGGATAAATACAGAGACAACATAATCTGTTAAGATAGAGGTTTAAAAGATGTTGACATCCAGGATAATCAGACCAACTAAATACACCAACTAGTTGTCCAACATTGTGCTAGTTAGAAAGAAGAATGGCAAGATCCATGTGTAGAATGACAACATTGAGCCTTAGAGGTTTAAGTAGGACCGACCGGGTTTAGGATTTAGGGTTTGACGAGAAATCCTAGTTTGAAACAGCTAGATCTGAAGAAGAATTCAACCTGTGGATAGATCGGCATCCGTATTACAACACTTGAGAAGAAGAAAGAGAGAGTAGCACGCGGTTTTCAATGCAGACATCAAGTTAAACTGAACTCATCAATACTAGCACGCCAGTCAAAACCGTTTTTTGGATAAGTGAAATTGTAGCCTGAACACTCGGATTCAGTGATTCCACATGGACCACAGACGTAGGCAAGCCTAATATGTATTAAATGATGCTGGACGCGAAAAGGTATATAGATTACTTGAAACCCCTGCTCTAAGAAGGAGCGGGAGGGAGAGGGAGAAGGTTGGAATAATGCACAATTGACGTTCATGAGATCTGTGTTATTCACTTGCTGAACCAACCAAAAAGGTAAACAAGAAAAGTGGAACCACTAGCTGCAGAATTACACTTCAGTTTTTGTATAAGAACTTCCAGATTCATCCAAAACCATTTCACTGTAATCCATCACTTGCTGCAGAATTACACTTCAGTTTTTGTAATAGAACTTTCAGATTCATCCAAAACCATTTCACTGTAACCCACCTGCAGTCAGATATAGAATAGATGTATTAGTCCAGATCCAAATAATCACAAGCCTAAATTATTTGGTATTTTATATTTAGAAGACAACAAGCTAGTTAAGAAACATGACTTTTCAGTTGACAGAGCATTTGTGAGCACCCTGGTCATCAGAAATCAGGAATATGCCATGCCAAAGCTAGGTCAGGTATTGTAACCTCCATCACAAACAATTTCATCATGTTGTAGTCGTAATGAAAATGTCTTTAAACCATTGAATTTAAATTGTGGTATTTCTTTTCAAAGTGTAACTATGGTACAATCAGTGAGTTTATCTAAGCCGCGAGTCGTATTTCTTTTCATTACCATTTAAGACTAAGCCTGTTTCAACAGAACAAGGGCAACACATAAATCTGTTTATCTTTAAAGCAGTCCCAAATTTGTATGAATAAGATTGCAGTTTGTAGCTTGTAGGAATCTTCAATTCAAATCCCACAAAAAATTAGGCTGACCTGATGGTAACCATCAAATTCATCCTAGCATAGCTATAATATAAATATATACAGGCCTTTATGAAAGATATGAAATAGTACACTGCCCTCAGGTCTGCCAGACGCAAAATGTGAAAGAAAAGCATTTTATGAGTGACGATGTAATGTATAACTACCCAGTTCCACAAAAGTGAATGTTAGGAAACTCCTGAAGCAAGCCTATATCGATTCCAAAGGACGTCAACTCTTTCCCTAAGCAAGCCAAATCCTTTTTCATTCCTTTTACCTTTTTGACAATATTAGACTAGAAAAGTGATGACTAGATGCAAAGATCTCTTAGGATTTTAGGTGGCTAGTCATGTCTTGCCTGTAATTAGATATTGAAATTAGATCCAGAAACCACAAACCTCACTCTTAAACAGGTACTTGAAGTTTAAAGACATACGCACATGTAAGTAGTATAAATTAAGCCCCGTAACGTGGCATTCAGAACTCCATCGTGGCAAGCATAAGCCATGACAAATTAGAGCAGATAATTTGAAACTTTGGTCCCTAAAAGAGAGGGCCAAGTATTTGTGATGGTAAAACTTCAAAACTACTAGATAGCATCATAAACGCCTGATTATTCTGTAAGGTAATCAGGGCCAGTATGGTTCTATTGTTCTGTTTCAACAAAGCAAAGGCCTTTGTTCACATTAAAAATCTCTACTGACTGTCAAGTAACACGAATGGATCATGAATGTATACTTGGTAAGAATCTACCATTTTCTGAAGAATACGAAAACAGATACAATGCTGAGACTCCTGATGCAAACCTCGATTCATAGTACAGGCAATTGTTGTTTACTAATGTGTCATATCAAAATGTAATCAACTGAGTAAAATCCTGTAACCAAGTTCAGCTGTGATTGATAATTTTCTCCTACATTTCATATTCAGGTACATAAATAAGGAAGAAAGTGGGGAGGAAGGGAAAGGAAAACAAACCGCTGGGGTGGTCGTCGAGTTGAAGACGGTAATGGACAAGACGTTGAATTCGGTGTTGGGAGTCGTGAGGGTTGTCGACGACGTCGGTGGGGAGCTGAAAGCGGCAGAGGGGGCACGAGCTGCGGGAAGAAAGCCAAGGGAGGATGCAGTCAGGATGGTACACGTGGCTGCAAGCCAGCTGCTTAGCCTCCGCATCCTCCGCAAATTGCTCCTTACAAACAGCGCACACCGTCATTGAACGTGACGTCATCTTCACCGTCGGGATGACGTCTACGTAGGCCTTGGAAGCCGGCAGTAAGTAGACATTATCGGGCGGGGGCGGAAGGGCGTCGGCGGTGGAGAGGTGGTTGATCAGGCGGCGGAGGAGTGGGCTGTTGAGGCGGTCTGCTTCTGGAGCATGAGTGGAGTAGTCCATGAGCTCCAGGAGGTCGCTGAAGCAGTGAGGGCAGGCAACGGTCGCCGCCGGCAGAGTCACGCTCATGTCGCACTCGTGGCACCAGAACGTCAGCTGATCATGAACGATCTCCATCTCCATCCAATATGAATTGGATCGGAAATCGAATAATTTCTTTCGTGGTCACACTCACCAGAAACGGTGAGGGCACTTGAAAATTTGGGGATCGAGAGCGGTGACCTAATTATATATCATTATTATTATCACTATTTTGTTTAAATATAATGTAATTATCTTATTATTATTATTATTTTATTATTCATTAATCATGACGAGCCTATAATATAAAGACTTAAATACTACTTATTAGGTCATATAAGGATACCTTATTACATATAGCTCACAGGCTCGGCATAGATCAAGATACACACATTGATCCAATTATTCTAGAACACTTCTTCTTGTGTTACGTGTCGTCATGTCAGATGGTGCATACGGTGTTGCCACGTTAAAATCTTGCCAAGTGAAAAACTCAGTGAGAGAAAAACTAAATCTTGGACGAAAGACAAAAGGGTACAACACATCATGCTACTTGACCGAGAGTCTACCATATGAGGCTCCCCTTGATGTATAACTCAGTCAGAGAGGCTTGATAGTCTTCGTATTCTAATGTTCTTCACATGTTTCTCGAATATAGACTTAGGCAGAGATTTAGTAAATAGATATGCTACATTTGTTTCTAAACTCACTTGATTCTCTTGAATGTTGAGGAAGGTTTGCTGTTGTTGATTGTAGAAAAACTTCAGTGAGATATGCTTTGTATTATCACCCTTGATGTAACCCAGCTTCATCTACTCAATGCAGGCTGCATTGTCTTCATAAATGCATGTAGACTTGCCTGTAGTTAATCTCAAACCTCTTGTTCATTTGATGTGTTTGATGACCGATCTTAGCCATATATAAACATTCACGAACAGCTTCATGCAGGGCAATGATCTCTACATGATTTGAAGATGTCGCCACAAGAGTTTATTTAGTAGACCTCCATGAAATCATTGTATTTCTAATGGTAAATACATAACCAGTTTGAAAACGTCCCTTGTGCGGATCAGACAAATATCTTGCATCTGCGAAACCAACCAACACATAGTTGTGTACCTCAACATAACAAAGGGAGGCGGTACTGTGAGTAGAGGATGAGTCTTGCTCCTCGACAGTAATTGCGGCAACTGTGCATAGCACACGACAGGTGTGCACACAGTGCTCGAAAACTGGTGCACAACACTTGGCAGCTCCTAGACAGTGTGTAACACCCCATCCTAAAAATTTATCTTTTTACCGGGATCAGGCGGGTTATAAAGGGTTGTAACCACGCTGTTAGTCTTCCCCGAAACTACTATTCGAATTTAATAACGAAATATTCTCAATTTTAGGGGAAGATAGAATTAATGTCCCGAGGTGGTAGATTATGTTAATATGAGTCCAACGTTATGTCTGGAATATCTTCGGGACCTCCAAGCTGTTTATTATGAATTTATTCAATTTACGGAAGTAATAAATGTTAATTACTTTACCGTAAAAAGATGACTTTGTGATAAGTCGAGAATTTGAAGAGCTTCCTTCGGGAAAGTTGTAGGGAACGTTAATACGAACTCGTGGGTATGTCCTACGCTTTAATCGGAGTTCGTATGCGGAAGTTATGGAGGATAATGTGTTGTTGCTGTACGGTAAATGGTAAATAACAAAATATCTATCTACTGTTTGTGGTAACTTTTTATAATCCAATCTGCGCCGTCAGATCAATCAGGGATTGATCTAGGCCGTTGGAGTTTGGGTATATATAAGGGGGAAGGGGGAGTTGACCGAGACAGTCTCTCTCTTTCTTTCTCCGCTCTCTTCTCTCTCCCTCTTTTTCCCGAGCTCGACTGTGAGCACAGTCGCTCGGAGACAGACACCGGCGAGCCCCACCACAGCGCGGCCTACCTCACCGCCACCCCCTACGGTCTCGCCGTGCCTCCGCCAACAAACCCATAACCTTAGTTGCTCGGAGGCGCCAGAACCGGAACTCTGTCAAGAAAGAGAACTACGCCGGAGCACTCCCAAGTCTCTCTTGATGCCAAATCAGACCGGAGGAGCATCTAGAGAGTCTCTGGCAGCAGCAGGAGTCGCCTGGTGGCTCGAAAGAGGAGGAGAACGCCTCGCCGGAGAGGATCCCCAGAGAAGTTTCGGCCCTAGTAAGTCTAGGTAATTTTTCCCTTCCTCTTCTCTCATTCACTCGATGGTGTTGTATATTGGTTGTGTTTGGGAGAGAACCTGGCCGGAAAAAGCGGTAGAAACCGGTCGGTAGGCCGACTGGAACAGTTTTGGTGAGAAAGGGTAAATTTCTGGATTTTTATCGCTGTAGATCCAGATTTTTACTGAATTATCGTGGTTGTAAAATGTTAGAACTGCCCCTGGCAGTTTAGGGTAATTACAGGGGTGCCCTCAGGGTTGAAATCCTGAAAATGCCCTTGGCAGTTTTGCATATTTACAAAACTGCTACTGAGGCCAAAAAGACATTACTGCTCCTGCCTGTTTTAGGGTAATTACAAGGGCTGCCACTAAGCCTGAAATTCCTAAAATGCCCCTGGTAGTTCAGATTATTTACCAAACTGTCATTGAGGCCAAAAAGATAATACTACCCCTGACAGCTTAACGTATTTACCAAACTGCCAATGAGGTTGAGTTGGCTATATTGCCCTTACCAGTTTAAGATAATTACAAGGTACCCTCTAATTGATATTACTGTTTTGCCCTAGAGGATTTCTTATTTATGTAGATGTCATTATGTTATAATTATATGTGTGACTGTTATTTTTAATTGTGGTGGAATGTTCGGGATAACCCCGATAGATAGTGGGTCGGTGAATATCTCAGCAGAGAGGCTAAACTCCGAATATGTTTTAGGCGTTTGCCATCCTTATTAATAATTCTACCGATAAATAGAAAAGCAGGTTTCGCCCGGTTAGGGTGTTATTTAAAATAAGAGCTACGTGTGGCTTGATCCCTGAGGACAGGGTAAGTAGGCAGCCTGACCGGGATTCGGATGCAGTCACAAATAATATTAGAAACCTAGGTCGTCAAAAGTAATTGGTTTTAAATCTAAATGCGGAAATCGGGATAACCTCCGGCTGTGAGGTCTATTCCGGTATCGTTTGGATTGTTAAATTGGTTTAGGAAGGTAAACTTGGGCCGGAGCGTGACAACTGGTATCAGAGCCTAGGTTCAAATCTCGGACCAAAGATTTAGGTAATTAGAATCCTTGGAAATGTTTAAATGTGATATTGATTTTTCTAATGGAACAAGTCCTTATACTTATTAGTATATGTGGTGGCAAGGGTTGTCACTTGAGGTTGAAATTAGTGAAGTTAAGTGTAATAGTAAAGTTTGCGACATCAATTGCTTTTAGATATCGATATAGACTTTTCGTTGGATCAAAAAGTCGAAAGGTTCGTAAGTTTAGTAACGAGCCAGATTTGGAAAAATAAATTCGAATTTCAGTATTTGGCGTAAATAGGCTTGAAAGGCGCCTAATATTATTCGAATTTATAATTCGACAATTTTCAAGCTTATTAGGTTTTGATCTATGTCGATTAGTCAGAAAGTTTTGGTCAATTTCCTGGTCAACCCAGGAAAGACTTGGTCAACCCTAAAGTCAATCATTCACTTTTCCTGGTCAAACTAGGAAAGTAGGCTGTTAAACTATTTGATAGTCGTTTCATGTCTTACATTTGATTGATGGGTTAAAAGAGTAAGTATGACCACTTTTGTCAACACATTAGTGTTGCATAATTATATTCGAGGAGGATCAGGGACGATGTGGTGATTGAGGTGCTGGATGAGGTCAAGAGGGACAGATTGTGTAAAGTATCATAGTGGCGCAGCGGACGCATGGTAATCCATAAAGCTCGAGGAGAAATATTTTACGATGGTCAGTGACCGCTTTCGGGCAAGAGAGACGTCACTGAATATGAGGACGACTAGAGTACCGTACCTGGAGCAGGAGATGCATGGCCAGTATGATAAGTGGACATTTGATTTGTTTTAAACAAATACATGTCATGGTTTGATAATTAAATGGTTTTAAAATGTTCCTAGAACGAATGATTTTTCAGGTTCTGTACATTTTCGATTCCTTTGGTTTTACGAGTACCCCAGTAGAGGGTTTTTATTTGTTTATTTCCATTTGATTTATGGATTTCAGCTCGCTTATTTTCACTTGGGTTTTGAATGGTTTTTGACGGGAGAGTCCTGTCGTATAGATGGGAATCAGACCCGATGTTTTACTGGGATTTCTATATTTGGCATTGCTGAGTTTGATTTGTTTTTGGTAATTGTCTGGGTTTTATAAATATGCTTTTGGCCTAGATTTTATAAATAGGTTTTGAGCTTGGATTTTATAAATGGGTTTCGGGCCTGGATTTATGAAAATATTAGGAATTTGTTTTAATTTCACCATAAAGGGTCGTCAAATGATTATAGCAAGCGGGCGGCGCTCTTCGTTCGGCGGAGTAGAAGCACGCCTATCCGGCCCTCCTCGTTCGGCAAAGTGGAAGCGCGGGATATGTGTTCTTGGAGGGAATGGATGGTACTCGAGATTTGCGTTCTCACTAGACAGTGGATGAGACGCTAGAACTCTTAGCTCCGACCCTAGCTTGTGGGACTCACTGTCATGAAGGGTCGTCAGATGTATTGTTTGTTATTAGCTAGCAAGCGGCGCTCCTCGTTTGGCAGAGTGGAAGCGTGCCACTCGTTGCGCTCCTCTTCCATTGGGGTAGATGGTGGTGTTAGCGCGGGATTGCATCCTCACTGAGGGGTACGCTAGAGCTCTTAGCTCTGACCCTGTTATGTGTGAACGATTATTTGTGAAATGTTTTTCCCGATTTGAATTTATACGGCTGCAGGCCAAGATTTGATTTTATACGGCTATAGGCCATGATTTGATGTTTATACGGCTGCAGGTCATGATTTGATTTTATACGGCTACAAGCCATGATTTGATTTTATATGACTGCAGGCCATGATTTATTATATATTTGGCCGCAGACCACAAATTGATTTATATATGGCTACTAGCCAGGATTTGTTTTATTTTGGCTGGACACCAGGATTAGATTTATGTTTGGCCGTGGGTCGGGAAATTATTTGTTTTTGGCGTACGACTTGGATTGTTTTCGGGAAAATGAAAATGAAATTTGAAATTATAATTTTGAACCATTATTATTGACATTGAATTTTGGTCCACTCACTCTAAAACTTTCCACGTCTGAAAGTGTTAGCCCTAGCTTGGGAGGCTGACGAGTCCGCACTAGTTCCTAATAGAATATAAAATTTACGAGTGGCGTACTTTAAAATTCTACGGGAATAGTTGGAGATGGTTCGGGTTACTCATGATCGCTTAGATGAGTGGTGATTGAATTTTGGTAAAAGAGATCGGGGTATCTTTTCGAGGGAAACCCACTCGTGAGGAATAAGAGAGTTTGAGTTGATTGGTGTAATATTGAAATTGATTACGGAAGCACCATGAGATGCATGTAGGATTTTGAGCTAAACTTTTGTCCTTTAGGTAGGACTTGAGTACACAGGAGTTAGTGTGCGAGCTTGTTAGCTCTTATTGTTGTGTAATGCCCTACTGAAGACTCTCTTTGGAGAGAGTGGAGTAGGATGAAAAAATTCACTATGACTGAGTATGTGGAGACGACATCCGTGTTGGCACGAAGTCGCTTAATGGATTCATCAGCCAAGTGAAAAGTTTTGAGTTCGCATTGTAGTATGCGAGTTCGCTCGAGACCCGTTATCAAAAGTTAGGGTACAAGGAACGAGAAATGAGAATTTTGATTGAAAGACACACGAGATAATACGTCCTTAGCCTCAAGGCCTAGTGAAGGAAATGCACGTTTCTTTTGCCTCAGAATGTACGAGCGACATGTGATTTCCCTTCGATGATGGATTGTAGCATTTTCGTCCTTTCACGAGGAGGATGTTGGCGTTAAGGGTCAAGTGTGGCAGTTGTGTAAGTAGAACATACGTGTCGACTACGAGTTAGTCTATGTTATGTCTTGGAAAGCTAACAAATTGTCATTTTAGGAATTAACTCAAGAAGAGCTAAGAAGCAAGCGTTGTGGAGTTGGTTTACAACGAAAGTGATGAGACGAGGGAGTCATTTCCGAGAAAGTGTTTCCAAGCGGGCGTAGTTGTGTATCTCGTATTGTAACTACGAGGAGACTTTAATCTATAAAGGAATTGGTACTTAGACCTCGTGACTCTTGTTTGCTTGAAGTTCCGTCTATAGAAACTTGATGACAATCCTTGACGGTGGAACAAATAAGTCTTAGAATGTAGATCATCTTTAACTGAATGTTGTCCTTTGAAATGACGGTTAGTTTTACGTCTCATAGTGAAAATTTCGAGGACGAAATTTTTGTAAGGGGGGTAGATTGTAACACCCCGTCCAAAAAATTTATCTTTTTACCGGGATCAGGCGGGTTATAGAGGGTTGTAACCACGCTGTTAGTCTTCCCCGAACTACTATTTGAGTTTAATAACAAAATATTCTTGATTCTGAGGAAAGATAGAATTAATGTCTCGAGGTGGTAGATTATCTTAATACGAGTCCACCGGTATGTCCGGAATATCTTCGGGAGCTCCGAGCTGTTTATTATGAATTTATTCAATTTACGGAAGTAATAAATGTTAATTACTTTACTGTAAAAAGATGACTTTGCGATAAGTCAAGAATTTAGGGAACTTTCTTCGGGAAAGTTGTAGAGAACGTTAATACGAACTCGTGGGTATGTCATACGCTTTAATCGGAGTTTGTATGCGGAAGTTATGGAGGATAATGTGTTGTTACTGTACGACAAATGGTAAATAGCAAGATATCTATTTACTATTTGTGGTAACTTTTTATAATCCAATCTGGGCCGTCAGATCAATCAATGATTGATCTGGGCCGTTGGATTTTGGGTATTTATATGTGGGAGGGGGGAGTTGACCGAGCCGGTCTCTCTCTTTCTCTCTCTTTCTTTCTCCGCTCTCTTTTCTCCCTCTCTTTCCCGAGCTTGACTGTGAGCATAGTCGCTCGGAGACAGACACCGGCGAGCCCCACCGCAGTGCGTCCTACCTCACCGCCACCACCTACGATCTAGCCGTGCCTCCGCCAGCAAACCCAGAATCTCAGTTGCTTGGAGGCGCCAGAACCGGAACTCTATCAAGGAAGAGAACTACGCCGGAGCACTGCCAAGTCTCTCCTGACTCCAAATAAGACAGGAGGAGCATCTAGAGAGTTTCTAGCAGAAGTCGCCTGGTGGCTCAAAAGATGAGGAGAACGCCTCGCCAGAGAGGATCCGCCGGAGAAGTTTCGACCCTAGTCAGTCTAGGTAATTTCTCCCTTCCTCTTCTCTCATTCCCTCGATGGTGCTGTATATTAGTTGTGTTTAGGAGAGAACCTGGCCGGAAAAAGGGGTAGAAACCTGTCGGTAAGCCGACCGGAACAGTTTTGGTGGGAAAGGGTAAATTTTTGGATTTTTACCGCGGTAGATCTGAATTTTTACTGAATTATCGTGGTTGTAAAATGTCAGAACTGCCCCTGGCAGTTTAGGGTAATTATAGGGGTGCCCTCAGGGTTGAAATCCTGAAAATGCCCTTGGCAGTTTTGTATATTTACAAAACTGCCACTGAGGCCAAAAAGACATTACTGCCCCTGCCTGTTTTATATATTTATAGGGGCTGCCACTAAGCCTGAAATTTTTAAAATGTCCCTGGTAGTTCATATTATTTACCAAACTGCCATTGATGTCAAAAAGATAATACTGCCTCTGACAGCTTAACGTATTTACCAAACTGCCATTGAGGTTGAGTTGGCTATATTGTCCTTACCAATTTAAGATAATTACAAGGTACCCTCTAGTTGATATTACTGTTTTGCCCTGGAGGATTTCTTATTTATGTAGATGTCATTATGTTATAATTATATGTGTGACTGTTGTTTTTAATTGTGGTGGAATGTTCGGGATAACCCCTATAGATAGTGGGTCGGTGAATATCTCAGCAGAGAGACTAAACTCCTGATATGCTTTAGGCGTTTGTCATCCTTATTAATAATTCGACCGATATATAGAAAAGCAGGATTCGCCCGGTTGGGACGTTATTTAAAATAAGAGCTACGTGTGGCTTGATCCCTAAGGACAGGGTACGTAGACAGCCTGACCGGGATTCGGGTGCAGTCACAAATAATATTAGAAACCTAGGTCCTCAAAAGTAATTGGTTTTAAATCTAAATGCGGAAATCGAGATAACCTCCGGCTATGAGGTGTATTCTGGTATCGTTTGGATTGTTAAAATGGTTTGGGAAAAAGGGTTATCCCTTTTCAAGGGGATTCCAAGTAAATCTCTCTTAGGATGGGTCCCGCACGTCTTATCCCGGGTTTAGGAAGGTAAACTTGGATCGGGGCGTAACAGAGTGCCCGACAGCTGGCATGATGGTTTACGAACTTGCTACTCGGTTGGGGCTAGATAAAATTCTACGCAACAACGCCACTTATAGAATTCATAAGTCGGTGAAATTGTGTGAGTTGAGAAAGGGCGAGTTAGGCTTGTAGTTGGGTGACGGTGAAGCACTTACCTGTGACATCCTCCTTTTAAATGGCTTAAGGTTGTTGCTCGATCCTTAGCTCCACTACATGCTCGTGGAGTTTGGTATCGCTCTTTTCTAGATGGGTCTAAATATGCCGAAGATCCTCTTTTCAATGGGAGATGTGCGGATTTGAGCGGCTGACAGTGGTCGAAATCACTCACTCCTTTCAATAGTATTTCGCCCGTCGTGGCAAGCGCGGTATTGTAATGCATGCTCATTGTTCATGACAATTACTGAAAGAAGATTCCCAACCCTTGTGTTGAAGGGTTGCCTGAGTTGGAGAATGAGTGGTACATGAATGCTTGTGTCACCAAGGAGGGTTGGGAATATGGTTCTTCCAATGGGGTCCCTTGTCCCCAACCCTATAGGCTAAGTTCAGTCTTTCAATCAATTCAGGGTAGGTCTTTTGTTCTACTAACTTGTTGTTTAAACGCTTCTGTACGTTATTTTTCTTACTCAGTTTCGTTCCTATCGTTTAAAGTGTAGGTGATTTTTGCTATCTTTGATTGAGAAAGAGCGCCTTCACAGGGTCGATACACTTTGGATTGAGAGGCAGATCACTGACCAGCGCATCATTACGTCTTGGCCTTGCCTGATAAACTGTCGGATATCTCGAGAACCAGGTTTGTTTCGCTCTTATTTATGTAGTGTTTTCTAATGCTGCTCTTTATCCCTCTATTCTAAGTTGTTTTCTTTGAACTGTTCCAATTGGCGGTTTCCAAGTCGGACGTATCTCCAAAGCAGCGATGTCCAAGGTCTTCTGCGAGTTCCTTTTAGACTGCAACCATCCCAACAATGAAGATCTTTCATTTGCTAACGCCATGAACAACGCCACTGCCCGCATGCTCCGAGAGCGATATAGGTTGGTGTAGTTGAGCGTGACCAGAAATGGCAAATCCAAGCCACATCGCCTCCCTGAAGCCGCAATCGAGCAATCTCGTTGAGGAGAGGCTGTTGGCGCCATGCGAAAGCTAGGTTAGGTTTTAGAGTTTTGTGTTCACGCCGAAAAGGTCGGTGATCTTCTTCAACAAAATATTTAACGGATCTTGACATGTTGAGTGTTAAATTGTCCTTTTTTTTTTTCTTAAAATCTAGATAATAATGATACTTTTTTGAACTCGAGTTGATCTCAACAAATGTAATTAGAGGCAAACATTAAAAAAAGGTTAGAGACAAAAGGAGCTTGAAACGACGCCGCATTGGTTCAGCAAAAACCAAACAACAAAATAATAACACCTGTGCCTGTGTGTCTGAGCTGGGCCTCTGATAACATCGCCTGAATCGAGCGACTGAAGTTAGTGAGTGGAGCAAAAAAAAATGTCGTTCACACTGCGGAGCGTGAAGGTCCCACCGAACTCGGTCTCCCTCGATGAAGCGAGGCACAGAGTCTTCGATTTCTTCAGGGCCGCTTGCAGATCCATCCCTACAATCATGGACATCTACAACCTCCAAGACGTCGTCGCCCCTTCTCACCTCCGCTCCGTCGTCGCCGCCGAGATCCGCAAGCACGCCTCCGTCACCAACCCCAAGGTCTATTTCTCTCTCTCTTCAATCACCTGAGACGACGCCGTTTTGTTCATCTGTAATTTTGATTAGCCCTAATTTTATGAGTTTTATGTTTATATCAAATTGGATAAATCTGGAAATACATGATTGCCTTGATTGGGATAGACAGTGTAATTTGGGGTTAGATTTGTTTTGTGGGTAGATTATGGTGGTGTATGCATTCACAACTAAGAAAATTGTGTTACAGTTTTCACCATACTCCCACCAAGTTTCTATCCATTTCCGTTTAGTCAATACCCTGCTCACATACTCATTCAACGCTTGAAGTCTGGTTGCATCTATGTAGAAATGATTGGGAAAATCGCATTCATACGATACATGTAAAACAGATTCGGTGGTATTATTACGTATTGGAAATCCTGCCTCAGGGCTTGTTTGATACAATTCCTGAAGATTATCAGTACCCCTTATGATCACCTGAAATCTTGTGGTGAAAGATATTACTTTGACTAGGTAGAATATTATGCGAAAGAAACCTCTTGTTTTCTCGATCATCATTTGTTATATAGCATTATTTCCGTGTTTAGTGGTCAAGTGATGGTCAATTTGTACTGTGTTACCCCAACATTTTTCATATTGCCATGTCAGTTTGTGCAGTTGACATCTACTTCCCAATGTTATTGGCAGTATTGTGCTGAGCATTACCTCAAAATTGGTCTCTGAATAATTTACTATATGTGACCTAGAAGGAGACGTTATAATGCCACTGTTATGCCAATGTGCATACGAGGAGATATTGTATGTTTGTTGTATTCTATTACTGCAATAACCTTCAAGTCGGTTTTGTGGTTTCTGTTTGTGACTAATCTATGTATGTGATGTTTTCTCAAGCTTTATGGGAGGTCTATAATCATAATGATGCTCTACAAGACATTTCCTTTTGACAATGTCCAGAATTAATCAAATCCACCAGACATGATTGCCTTGATTGGGATAGACAATAATCAAATCAACTGGCATGAGTTTATACATTAAGTTGGTTGTATATTTGGTTGATTTCAATTGGCACTAAAGCAGAATTGTAATAAAAAATTATGCCAGTCTTTCGTACTTGTAACTGTTAAAATGCTTCATTTTCGTGTGATTTCTGGCTTATAGGCAATTGTGATTTAATTGATAGCATTATTGTACAGGTCATTGATATGCTGCTCTTCAAGGCAATGGAAGAGTTGAATAACATCACTGAGCATGCAAAGCAACGACACCACATCATTGGCCAGTATGTTGTGGGTCGCGAGGGACTGATGCAAGATACAGGCACAAAGGACCAGGGTGCCTCAAATTTTCTCAAAGATTTCTACAAGACCAATTATTTTTGAACATTGGACATTCCATGAATGTGCGTTCTCATGTGAATTTGCTTTTGGGTGGGACTACCTAAATAAAGATGTGCTTGACAATGGTTTTGTATCTCTGTTGAATTGGAAATTAGATTGCTAATCTTGCAACAGAATTTCTGTTATGAAGTAACTATGTTTTAACAGTTGAGCTGTCTAGCTTATTACTTGCCTGAGTATATCTTCCATATTATCTGCATACAACAACCTTACTAATCCGTTTTCTCCTGTTAGATTAGAAGTCACCTGTATGTGAATGCTGCCGAACGGTGTAATCTTGTGACTAAGACGATTTGTAGTTTCTTTGAATAGGAATCATTATATAATGGGGTAATATCTATTTACACAAAAACAGGGATTTTATAGTCTATTTTAATGAAAATTTTAATCACACGTCCATTCTATTTATTTTCACAAAAAATACATTATTACCCCTGTGTAGCTAAATCCAAACAAATCTAATCTATTTCTCTTATTCTCTTCCCGATATGGTTTTCTTCCTCTCTCTCTCTCTCTCTCTCTCTCAATCCGGTTCACCTCCATAGCTCCATCTCTCATCTCTCACCTCTAACGCGTCACAGACCCAGATCTCGACGTCATCTCTCTATGGTCTATCTATCTATCATCTCCGCGTTGTCGACGCAGATCCTGAAGAAGCCTTGACGCTAATACTTCGATTCAGGTGAAGATCTAGGCTTTGGAGCCAAGCACCGATCTTTGATCTCCGCCACGGTCGCCTCCGCTGTTGTTTGCTTGAGCTTCACCTCCGTCGTTGGATTTGACATCATCTGCTCGAGCTTCGCCTCCACTCATATATTCGGGTGTGTGATGAGGAGGTAAAGCAGTTTTGATTAGGAAGGAGTAGGTACAGTGACGTAGGGTGCATGGTAAGGTAGTAGATCAGGTGTGCGGTGTGGTGCGGTGTGCCTCATGCATGGCTCTGCGGTGAGTTTGGTTGTCTGTAAGTTTCTGGTGAATTTGGTTAGGTTTTGATGGTTTGGTCATGATGAAAGTGTGTTGCATCAAACGTAAAGAAGATTATTTTCTAGTTTTTTTCTTATTTTCTATTACATTAAGCTAAAAAAAGTTGATTATTGGGTTAAAAAAAATTTGATTATTAGGGGTCGGTAACTGATTGTTGAGAGATCAATAACTGATAACTGATGGGTCGGTAACTGATTGTTGGGGGGACCGGAGGGTCAATAACTGATTATTGGGGGTCAAAAACTGATTGTTGGGGGGTCAATAACTGATAACTGGGGGTCGGTAACTTATTGTTGGGAGTCAATAACTGATTACTAGGCGTACATTATTGGGAGTCAGTAACGGAGTTACAGATGACCGGAATCTCGCGATCGAAGAAAATATGAGTTACTGGGGTCACTAACTGGCGACTAAAGAAATTTTGGCAACTGATGACCAGAGTCTGAAGTCCGGCGATCAGTGGTCGGAGTCCGGCGACCGGTGGCCAGAGTCCTCCGATCAGCTCCCGAAACCCGGTAAGGTTCTGGCCAAGTCTTCTCTATACATGTTTAAAGAGTGAGGGTAAAATAGTCCTAAAATAATATGATTAGTTAAGACTTTAAAAAAAGATTTGTCTATTGGGGCACAAAAGAAGCTGTCTTACATTCAAATGAGGTCATGAAAAAGATTAACATTGAAATGGGCAATGATGGGTTAAAATTAGTAATAATGAGCATTTTACCTTTATTTTATTTATTTTTGAGAAAAAATGAGTTCAATATTAGCTTAACTAGGTTGACTGAAATTTTTCCCTCATTTTTTTGGGTTCGTTGTATACGTGCTTGCATGTAGAATCTGCTTGTTACATAACTTGATTATATAAGGTAAAATGCCTATTTAGTACTAATTTTAATCCATCATTGCCCATTTCAATGTTAATCTTTTTCATGACCCATTTCTTTTGTGCTCAAATAGACAAATCTTTATTTAAAGTCTTAACTAATCATATTATTTTTGGACTATTTTGCCCTCACTCCTTAAACATGCATAGAGAAGACTTGGTCGGAACCTCATCGGGTTCCGGGAGCCAATCGCCGAACTACGGCCGCCGGTCGCCGGACTTCAGACTCCGGTCATCAGTTGCCGAAATTTCTTTGGTCGTCGGTCAGTGACCCCACTAACACATATTTTCTTCGATCGCGATATTCCGGTCATCTGTAACTCGGTTACCGACTCCCAATTACTTGGTAACTTACGCCTAGTAATCAGTTATTGACCCTTAATAATCAGTTACCGATTGTAACACCTGAAAAAAAATTAACAATCTTACTTTGAGGTCGTTTGGTAAATAGTTTATGGACCTCAATGGTTTTAAAATGAGCTTGAGGTGATCTTTAAAGATTTTACAAGGTTAATTACTTGATTTAAGAGTTGGTTACACGACGAGTTCGTGGGGGAATTATGAGACATGAGTCCCGAGCTATTTTCTATAATTTTTGGAGATCTTGAAAATATGAAAATGGTTTAGAAAATTGGGAATTTGAGCGGTGCAATCTGGCCCGTCTAAATTTTTTAACCGATGAATCTTAGTCATTAAAAATAAATAAATAAAGTGAGGCGTATAAAAGGATGTGGGTCGGATGAGATCAGACCAAGAACCCATCGATCGCTTCTCGACCCCCTTTCGATCATTGACCTTGAATTTCTCCGTCTAGCATCAATCAACTCCTCGTGATGTCGTTTAACGTGTCAGATAAGCGAAAGAGGTTCGGTGTTTATGTTAAGAGGTATTTATTTTACCCTAAATTTAAAGTGTGCTTCTAAGCATAGTTATTATGCTAGAATATTAGGACACTATGATTGAGTGATGATTCGGAGTTCGTCAGGCTAAGGCCTAAATATGTGAGTGGACTTCCATTTTAGATAAATTGCACGCAACAGTTTTCTTTTAAATCTCTCTTTTATAAAAAAATATTTGAAGTTCGATTTTATTGTTGGCCATTGAGTTTATGATTTTGGAGTTGAAATGAGATTTTCCTCCTTGATTGGTTTTACAGATATTTTGATAACTTTTTGGAACCGTTTTTATAAGTTGAGTTCAATGGCCATGGTTTGAGATGATTTTCCGATTTAATCGATCTCGTCATATTTATTTTGAGATTTTTAAAGGATTTCTGATGGTGAGATTTTCAGCAATTCTTAAATATTATTTAATATTGCTTATAGTTTCATATTTGAAGATATTTTAACGTGTGAGACACGTCAAAGAGTTTAAATTATTTTCTTTGGACAAGTGGGTAAGGAAAGAGGGTTCATATCTTTCCCATGAGTTTTATTTTATTTCCTGAAATTTATATTATCAATGTTTTTTGAGATATGAGACATGAGAAGAAATTTATACTTTAATGATAAATCCTTTGTTTATGGCCTTTATATTTTAAGTACGGTCCGGAAACCGTACCTGATGCATGAGATGTTTTATTTTAATTACGCGGAAGAGACTTTTAGGATTGTCAGATTTTTTTGTTTTATTTAACCATAAAGGGTTGTTATATATATATATATATTATTAATATTGTTAGCTAGTCTTTACAGTGGCCTTGATGATGAGCTAGACGCATAGCGTGAGACGCTCTTATTTATGTGTCTCTCACCTGAAAGTAAGCCGGGCACAACTATAACCTTAGTAGGTTCCGACCCTAGTTTAGGAGGTTCATCGTTATGGTGAATATTTTTCCCCTTTTTCATATTGACTTTTGACCCGATGAGATTGGTATGACTTTTATTCTTAGGTCATTTAATTAGTGATTTCCAATTGTGGCTTGCACAAATATTTCCGTACTTGAGTACTTATTTTTGGATATTTATTTTTGTCCACTCACTCTAACGTTTTAAAAATGTTTCTCTCTTGGGCCCTTCGTTTTCCAAATGTCTAGATCCCAAGTCAACCGAGAAAATGTCAGACTTACATGAAGATGAGGCATAGTCAACAAAATCGCTTTCTTTTGCATTTTGTTATTTATATATTTGTTCCTTTGATAGAATTGCTATGATCACCTTGAGATGTTATTAAAGATTGGTTAGGATGAGTTGCATTAAATTTGGGGAATGTGAAATGGGGATGGCTCCAAGTGTTGTACTTATATTATTTGTTATGGAAGTGTTTGTCGACTTGTAGGTAAGTTTGTCAATTCTCAAATAAGGTTATGCCGAAATTCTGGTAGAATCATCTTTGGAGGCGGTCCCTAAAGGACTTGCTTCAGATTCCAAGGTGTTATCCAAGGTGAATCTTGACAGTTGGTTATTGGTTATGTTAGGAGTTGGTTATTGGTTTTGTGGGGTGTTTTGGTAATTTGGTAATTTTTTAATAGCTTTGAAATGTAATGGTAAGTTGAGAATGAGATGGTTGTGGTGGTTCTGTCCTTACAGTAGAGTTGTCAATTTTAAAAGAGCTTAAACTGAAATTTTGGTATAATCTTTTTTAAAGGTGGTTCCCATATGACTTATTTCGGATTCTAGGATGTTATCAGGGTGGATCTTGACAATATGGCTAGAAAATTAGTTTAAACTCACACAATGCAGTTAAACATGTTCAACAAGATTGTGTCTGACCTTGTGACTATTGTTTATATCCTCAATGATAACGTACAATCGTTAATTCTAATTTTCAGTTGATCAACTTGGGTAAAACTTCCATGCAAATCGTGATAATTGACACCCATACTAGTAGAGATACATAATAAGCTTGCCACCGAAGCTTTACAGTTCTTGTTTATCTTTGATCATAACCAATATTGGTATCATTTTGTCAAACCATGTTTCATTTCTTGCCCCGGTTACTGCAGATTAAAAGAGCATGTTCATTATTGGGTCAGTGAGTAACACATTTGGTAATAAAAACTAGCCAAACCCAACATAGCATTACAAAATTTGGTAAGAAAGTGTCAGCAGTAATGAAAATTTACCCCCAGCTTCCACCTCAACAGTCTGCTGCCTTCCAAAAACTACTCAAGTACATGAGCAGCTTCAAATTTAAACGAGATTCAGAATTAGATAAGACCACCTGGTCTGCATGACAGACAACAAGTGTGGGCTAGAAATATGAAACCGATCTTAATCCACCTCATAGGTGACCAGTTTATCGTACATGATCTATTAGTAAGGCAAGGTATGAACACACACACAGATGCTTTCACTGATAATGAAACCAAAAGCAGAGGCACAACAAATAGTCGATCATCTATACGACTATTTGGAAACAAGATAATAGAAATAAGCCAAAAACACTGGCAGCTCAAAAGCAGTTAGTAGTAAATCGTATTTATAATTTGATAATTTATCAAAGAACATACATTCTCAAATTCCAACTTATAAACTCCTTAACTTGTCCACACATAAGTTGAAACCAGAGAAGCAAGTAGAAATACATCTATACGACTATACTCATCTTATAGTCTGATGGGACAAAATAAAGTGCAGATGAATCTCAAAATGTAAACATAATGAGAATCTCGATCACCAAACATGTACAGAAACTAAATGATATTATCTGTGGCGAGCATCTTACCTTCTTCTGCATCCCCAGATTATTCAATTACATAACTCTCAGCTTTAATTAGCTCAATAATACCAGATAAATCTGACCATGGAAAACAAATAACAACCAGCAAAATTGCAATTACAATCGACATTAAAGAATCGAAGTGATCTCCAGCAAAATACCTTCAGCATCTGAAAAGAATAGGTTCCGGTTCTTTGAACGAGAAGGGCATCTTATACCAACTACACATATACTAGCACAAGATAATAGTTCCTCATGCTGTACTAAATAGCAGCCTCAAGTATGTATAACCAACTCGTTTTCTCATATGAATTGCAGCAAGCAAGGAATAGCTTACATAAACGCATAGGAAAAGGAAATAGAAGAAACAACTTCATATTTGTGATGTATTAACTTCTGTGTCTAGAGGCAGAAGATCTTGCATTTGCAACAATATTGAGTTTTTGTAACCAAAAAAAAGACCGAGTCAGGATGCAAAGTTTAGTTTGGTTTCTGCAAACTAATATCCATTAATAATTAAGAATCTGGGGAAGTTTTACTATTCTTTTCTAGACAATTCTTTGAATTTTTGGGTGGACAGTGGACTTGGACTACACGTAATTTATTTCTTTGTTGGAACTTTGTGTCGAAGAAGACTCCTTTGAAGGGTCAAAATAGTTACCTCAGATTTCAGGTCTCAAATTAAAAAGTTACCATTTAATGTAGGGGAGAATTTCCCTGGCAATTTGGCAGAAACTGGCACTAGCATAATAGGCATTTAATAAAAAATAATAAAAAACCATTTTCTCCATGATTCATGAATTATTAAGGTACAAATCTTTTCTGTCTCACTGGGGAAAGAACAAATTTTATGTACTCAAGTGGAGGTGGGTGGGTGGAGAGCGAGTCAAAGTTTTTAGGACATATTTTGAGTTGATGCAAAAGATACTGTGTTGAATTCAACGAGGCCGACCAGAGCCAGAAAACCACAAGAGTAAAGTGGCCAAAGCCTTTTGAATCCCTTCTGATAAGGTCTGCAACTTTGCTTCCCCCTCTCTCTCAGTTTTCATTTCCATGTAATGATCAAGTTTCCATCTTTGGCAGTTGGGTTTGCGGATTTTTATTGCTTGATTTCTGGGTGTAGGTCTTCTTCTTCTTCTTCTTCTTCTTCTTTTTGGGTTTTGTTTCTCTTCATTTTGTGGTTATTTGGACATCTGGGACTTGCAGACAGAAAAAGGTTCAACCTTTCATCATGGCTGATAGCCCCAGGACTGATATTTCTACAGATGTGGATACTGACGACAAGAACCAAAGGGTATTCCTTCTTTCACTTCTCCTCTCACTCTTGTGTGCTATTTTGGGTTTGGTTCGAATTTGTGTAAGTTCAATTCGTGTGACCATTCTTCATTTCTGGGCGTTGAAACTTCTGGTACTTGTTAAAGTAGAGAATTTCACACTTCTGACATTTTGAGAACTCTGTATCTGCAGTATGATAGAGATCAGTATACCATCACTGCTGCGGTTTCGGATTCCAGTGATAAATCTAAAGACCCAAAGGATCAGAAGGTGATGGTCAGCAAGTCTAGTACATTGTTGTGATATGTGAATTGAATCTAGCAGGGTTTGAAATGCTCATTTGTTCAATTATATTTTGCAGACTCTTCGAAGGCTCGCTCAAAACCGTGAGGCCGCAAGAAAAAGTCGGTTGAGGAAGAAAGTAGGCCTTTTCCTTACTTTGTTTACGTCATTGTTTGTATTCAGTTTTTTCAGCTATATTGCTGCGAAATTTTACCTTAGTATGTATTTAGTCATTGCTTTTTGCTAGGAAATTAATTGCGTACAGCTCAAAGTCATGGGAGTGTTCTTATATGGCAATGACATATTTTAGATAGAAATACACCGCCCTACTGGTTTCAAATAATGACCTTATCTTGGCCATTAGTTTTGTTATTGAAATTTTGACAGTCAGTAAATGTATATTCTTGCTTATTTATAATTCTATATAAAGGTATACTTATTTAGCTTATAAGAACATATGTCAGCTATGTTTGCACAAGAGTCTGCATGCTCACGAGTGTTGTTATCAATTAGTAGCTGAAGCTGAAAGGAATTTGTGATGAGTCGGAAGTTCATGTGGTTTTCTGTATCTAATGTCTGCATTCTTATTTCCTTGGTAGTCTTGAAAAATATATAACAAAAGTGTGTGATCATTTCTCGGTTATATCGTAATGAATTTTTTTTGCTCTTTGTATTTATTTGTCGCTTTTGTTATTTCTAGCAAAAAAACACTGGCCTGTTATATAGAAATGGAATATCACACAGTGCTGTAGTGACACTTGTTAGCCATTGCTTTTGCTATTCCTAGAAAAATTGGTACGGCTCAACTATATAGGATTGATATAGAATATTTAGAATAGAAATCACCTGGCCTGTGATTTTCTTTAGTGAATGCATGTTCTAGTTGTTTAAATTCCCATGCAAAAACATTTCATTGGCATAATTTCTTTAGATTCTAGGTAAAGATTCGATCTTGTTTATTACGAGCACTTTTGAAATTGTTGATTTGAATTTTCTCATACGATCAACCATACTTTATTCATGTGTCATGTATTGCTTTCTTGGTTTTAATCTGGAAGTCTCATAGTGTCACATAAGTCTTTAAATTTTTCTTCGTTTTATCTTTTCAATTATTGAAATAAGTAATCTTAGGAAATAGGATTATTAGAGCAGAGCGGATTACAATTCTGGAAAGTCGGTTCTGTGTGTGCTTTTGGCTATTATTTGTTACTCGGGGTCCTAGCATACTTGGCCATCTGCTAATCACTATTAGATTGGGGATGAGGGTGAAGATGGGCATATATTCTCACTAGGATTCAGCGTAGTGTCTCTTAATGGGGATATTTCGGTTGTATGACAATATCTCTCTTTTATCCTGGAGAGTTAAGCAGCTCTTTTAATTACTTTTCTTTTTTCTTTTAGAGTACATACATGGTTCTACTTTGCTTTTGAAAAAGTGGTAGTGTTCTTGGCAATCCACTTTTCAACATATTTAACTGCTTGAATCCAATTCAAAGTAGATCAATGTGAAGTGCAAGTGTAAAATTGGAGTGCCGAAATCGCCCAACTTGAAAAAATAGATTTGAGGAATATGCCTAGGGCTAGATAGTGCATTATTGAAAACTTATTTATACTTTATGCCAGACCTCTTACGTAAACCACTGAACTGTGGTTTAGTCATCTTTTCATTTTGGAAAGGTTGAAGGACTAATGAAAGAAATGAATGATGAAGGAAAACAAATAATATTTGATACATTCTTAAAAATGGGTTTACTACCTCAAACCATCCTCTTTACTGTTACAGTTGACATAGTTGATCAGGCTTGGTGACTAATCATCCTTCCATTTCGTGTATGATATGCTTCCCAACTCTCTTTTACCCTGATATTTTCTTCAGTCAGTTTCTCTCCTCCCATTGATTTGCTAATATGTCCTTTGTAAGGGGGACTTTAATTTGACGGTAGACTACATTGATATTGGACGCTTTGTTTACAACTAGAACCTAGCTTGTGACCGGTAGGTATAATCCTACCATTAGTAAGGGTTTCCACTATATCTCTGCCTCCTTTGGTCCATTCCCTCCTTAAGTGGAGGCTTTTGGTATCCCAGTAAGCATAAGAAAATGAACTAATGCATGTACGGTTAGAGGATGCCCCACCGGAAATTGCAGGTCACCCTTGCTTGACCGTAGCCTTCTTGGCCACCCCAATATATGTGGAATGCATTCATACACTCCCATTTAAACTTAGTATTCTACTATTTAGTGTGGATGTGTTCAGAACCAGCTTGTATATTCAATAGGTGGTCATGTGCTAGTGTATAAGCTTCTTAAAGGGTTGCTTATTTGGATCCTATGTTAGGTTCATTCCTCCTGAAGAAGAGGCTTTTGGAATTTGAGTTAGTATATGAAAATGACTGATGCATGCATGGAAGAGTTATTTCCAATATATATAGATGCATGCATACACCTTTAGAATTCTTATTCTAGTGTTTAAGATGGGGTGTTCATATGGCTTAAATGAGAGACTAAAAGAGGAGGAATCTCTTGTAAGATGCGTGTTACTCTTTATCAAAAATCAAACAGGAAAATTGTAGGTTCTTCACATTAAATATGATTATTGGAAGTTGTTATTGAGTTGCATCTGTACTTGTCTATTGTAGGCATATGTTCAGCAGCTGGAGACTAGTCGTTTGAAGCTGAGTCAACTAGAACAAGAGCTTCAGCGAGCCAGACAGCAGGTAAAGTTCATCTGTTTCCTCACTAGAGTAACACCTAGTGTATTTTCCAAATTATGTTGTGCCTCTAGTTTTCCTGGTAAATGGTTTCTTGTATCTCCTAAGATTTTATTTTCATCTGCTCAGGGAATCTTCATATCCAGCTCAGGAGGAGACGCTGCTCATTCGACAAGTGGAAATGGTATTCCTTCTTTCCATTAAGTTTGACTTGTGAAATTTTTCCTGTGAAAATAAGGTAGAGTAGCTTCTGTGGGATATGTGTTTGGTTTTTGTGACCTGAAATTATTGGTGAAGTAATTGTTTAGGTCGTGCAGTCATAGAGCATGATTTCAAATCAATGGTCATTCTTTGATTCCTAGAGAATGAAAACTCTCTGTCTCTAGTCTCTCTCTCTCTCTCTCTTGGACATATACACACAGACGTTAGGGATTATAAACACAATTTGGAGACGTTAATACCACTTGTTAGCTTTTTCTGTCATACAGCTTGTCTTCATGCTTTTGGCATAGAGGTAGAATTATTGAGCACTTATTGAACAATTTGGTCCATGTTGGTTGCATGAGTGGATTGCTTATCAATTGTCATTATGGTAAATGGAGCCACTGCCTGAGGTTGATATAAGTCTGTTCTAGTTGGTATTTGTACAGGGTGATTCTTGAAATTGTGATGGGTAGTCTATATTTAGCTCTGTGGGATGTACTAGCAGTCACATTACACGAATTTAATGAATGCCAGGAAATACTCAATAATTTGATGCAATCTAACCATCTATATTGCATGAAGAGATTCAAATAACAGTCTGATTTTGTGGTGCTAGTATTCCCATCACTTCCAGCATAATTAGCACATATTATTTCCGGTTGTTTATTAATGACATTGGAAAGCCTGGATTTTTTCATTTTCTTTTTTAATGTACTCTTCTAATGGAATGACGCTGACTGCAAATATTTGGATGACTAAAAATAGACTCAATTCTTAGTCGGTGATTTTGTGTCTCCACTGGTTAGTTTGTTATCATCGTGGATCTGATTTTCATGCTTGTGGGATGTTAGTAATCCGAAGCTTGAATATCTGTATAGAGCAGGTTTTTTGGTGATTGTTCTTTACCCAAACTAAGAAAAAATAATTATAAATTTCCCAAATTTAGATGCCTTTAAAAGAGGACAGGTAACCTGGTCATTGATTCTCAATGGATTCAAATTGACTGTTATTTCCATGAAATAATTTTTTTTTCTGTTTAACTGAAATCAGAATAGAGAGATCTCAAGCAGACCAGATTGTATGTTTGCCTGCACAGGCTGAAGCTAAAACCGCTTAGACTTAGCTTGCTTTTGAGTTTGGTCTTCTTCGTAGTTTACTTTCAGTGGATTGTATGTTTGCCTGCACAGGTTGAAGACAAAACCGCTTAGATTTAGCTTGCTTTTGAGTTTGGTCTTCTTCTCTTACTTTACTTTCAGTGGATGGGGTAGGTTATCGTGTTCACTGTATCTATGTCCAGGTGCTATGGCATTCGATGTTGAGTATGGGCGGTGGCTGGAAGATCAAAATCGGCAAATTAATGAACTGAGATCTGCTGTAAATTCTCATGCAAGTGATGCAGAGCTTCGTATTATTGTAGATGGAATCTTGGCACATTATGATGAGATTTTTAGGCTGAAGGGCACAGCAGCTAAAACTGATGTATTCCATCTGTTGTCTGGTATGTGGAAAACACCTGCAGAAAGGTGTTTCTTGTGGCTTGGTGGTTTTCGTTCGTCTGAGCTCCTGAAGGTGAGTTAACTTGATGGCATGACAAGGCATGGTCTTGAATGCAGTCAAGTTGAATGTTCTTTGTAACCATCCTACAATTATTTACTTCACCCATTGAATGCATGCTGATCCTACAATGTAACAGAAAAGCCAGAAGTGGTAAATAGAAAATCTTGCTTCTAAATTTCAATTGAATTGATGAAGTTCTACAAGGTTTGGCCATCTTCGTTGTAGATGATTTAGTCCTAGAGTGCTGATTCAGCATCTGCCTATCTTTGGGTCTTCAAGTTCTCTTCTTTAATACCAGTCCATGTCCTGTATGTTGGAACAATTCCATCTTGTAATGGAAGGGATAATGATGCATCAGGCAATGTTTATTCTAAAGGGATTGTTCCTTGTTGTTCCCCTGTTATTATCACACCCTTTCTTAACATTCCATAGACTCCCCCACCCCCGCCGTTCCCCTGAATTGGCAAGGATGATGTATATCACTATTTCTCTCTTCTTTGGAGGCTGATATCAAAGTTTATGTGTTCACTAGTTTTGTTATAGCTACGTTTTTATCATGATTTTTGTATATAGTGTCTTTTAGTGACCTTATTTCCCTTTATGAAATTCAATTGAATGTCTATCTGTGCAGCTTCTTGTTAATCAGTTGGAGCCTCTGACAGAGCAGCAGTTAGTGGGGATTACTAACTTGCAACAATCGTCCCAACAGGCAGAAGATGCATTATCTCAAGGGATGGAGGCATTGCAGCAATCTCTGTCTGAGACTTTGTCCAGTGGATCTCTTGGCTCCTCCGGTTCGTCTGGTAATGTTGCAAACTACATGGGTCAAATGGCCATGGCAATGGGAAAGCTAGGGACTCTGGAAGGGTTTATCCGCCAGGTAATACCTTATAGTTCATTGCTTTATTTATTTACTTTTGCCTTGATCAATAGAGCTACATTAAATACACAAACATTACTCGTGGTTGTGAAACTGTTAATTTTGATAATTATATGAAACTATAAGAAGGCCAACAATAATGGTCCCACCAGTTGCTTTGTTTCTTTTCTCAAAGGGGTAGAACATTTGATTCCTGAATCTCCCAACTGCGCTTTGGCTGTTTGGGGTAGGGCTGGGTGCTGGTCGGCCGGGTTCGGTTATGGCCCAAACCGGATTCAACCCGGATTGGTCAGGTTGAGCTTTTTCTAGGCCGACAACTGCTTTTCATTTTTTATGCGCTGATGAAACCGGGTCACTGAATTTTCAGTTCGGCCCGGATCGGTTTCAGTTTGAAACCGTTTGGACTTTGATACCAGATTGCCCTTAATTTTTTCAGCAGCCTTTGACCCATCATAAGTTTATAACTTTCAGTTTCATTCTCTCTTCCTTCTCAAACAGAAACTCAGAAAATTAAGAAATAAACTGAAATTGTAACAAATAACAACTAAACCAAACAAGGAGATTAAAATGGTAGTGGAATCATTCTGGATCCATTTGGATTCGATGGGAGATGAGAGTAGAGAGAGGAATGGGGGACTGAGTCGAGAGAGATGGGAGACTGGAGAGAGGTCTTACGGCAGACTTCTGTTTTATACGAGTATGCAGGGTTTTTTATATCTTGACTAAATCAGATGCAATAGGTCTACGTGAAACCCTTTTTAACAAATAAAAAGTTAACCACTTATGAAATGATTATTTATAATAAAAATAGTATTTGTTATTCAATGTATTAAAATATCGGTACAGTGCGGTTGCTTTCGGTCGGTGGAGAACAGCAAGCCGCTTTCGAACTGTTTAATTCCTGTGCGGATCAGAAACGCAGAGTCTCTGAACTGCTTCTGGTTCGAACCAAACTGCTTTTCCGGTCCAGTTTGGCCGGTTTTGCAAGTTTCGGTCGGTTTTTTCCCAGCCCTAGTTTGGGACTGAACATTTTGACATTCTGAGTCTAGTTTGGTGACAAGATCATTTCCATGCCTGGCTTTTCTTCTTTTTATAATTCCCGTATGAACCAAGTTAAGATTGTATAAATAGTATTAGATTTAACCATTTAGGACAGTTTACAGTTTAATTAGGCATCAACCTGCCACAGCCCCGTTTCTCAGCTTTCATGTATGATTGGATGGCTGAGATGGCGGAGATGATTTTTTATTTTACGTCCCAATTGTTTACATGGTAAAGATTTTAAATGCATCGTCATCCTGGACAAGGCCTAGCTAAATTGTAAAAGAAACCCTGAAATGATTTTTCATTATTTGTTTATCCCTTACATGTGCCTGTTTTATGAACTTCCTAATTCTTTTATGTGCTCATAATATTAGGCTGACAATTTGCGGCAACAAACACTGCAACAAATGCATCGTATCTTGACAACTCGCCAGTCGGCCCGTGCGCTTTTGGCTATAAATGATTATTTCTCCCGACTACGAGCTCTCAGTTCACTGTGGCTTGCCCGTCCAAGAGAATAAAACGTTTTTGCAGGTGCTCCTGAGCTGATTCTATTGTTGTGGCCTGCAAAATATCTGAATAGAAATTGACATCCTCTAGAACAGCACTGGTATCATTACCTGGTCATCTTTATAGATTTTCTTTTAGATTTTCTATCATGTTGTAGCCGCAGAAATTATATCTTTAGAGCTAATCTTGTAAGTTTCCACATTCTAGTCATTATATATTCTCTCGTAATGCTATTGGTGACGGTTCACATGTATTTCTTTATTGTTAATAATAGTGTTATTGTTGATGCAAGTGTAACTGATTTGGAAATGAGTTTTGAATATGGCGTTGGCTGGTGTGTTTATCACAGTTTGCATGAATTAAACACCTTCAGGTGTCGCAAGAAAGTTTACCCAAAACTCTAAAAGATGAATTCAGGAATATGCACCATGATTTCTAGGTGCAAACTTTGTGACTGCCCCTCAATCTTTAGTGTTTTACAACTCCTAGGTGATGTTTGACATCAGTCTAGACTCTAGAGTCTGCAGCATGATATTGCATATTTGTTTCAATTGTTTGGTTCATTAGCTCCGAATCAAACGTTCAGTTCTATTACATCTGTTCCTCGGTTATCAAAGGGAGCCAGTCACGGCTTGTACGTAGGTGATGTATTTCACAAATTATGGGACGTGACTGGCTTTGTATGTAGGTGAATCACAAGCAGTTTCCAACTTTCCATTCTCCGGGGACGTGTCAGTCAGTAATTTGGTTCCTGTTTATTTTTTGAATTAAATTCAGTTTTACCCTTTTGAGATCTAGGGTAACTTCAATTTAGTCCCAGGCTCGATACTTATTTTACTTATTAGAAGATAGTTTACTTAGGGGTGGGATCGGGATGGGACGGTTCGGGATCGGTACGGGACGGGATTGGTGTTTTTGAGATTTGGTACCGAACCGTCCCGATACCGAATAGTTCGGGACGGGTTCGGGACCAATCGGGACAGAACCAAAAGCAAAACGACCAAAACCTGCATCTGCTTAATTTCTAGTCTCAGCTCAGCCTCTGCAAAACCCCAAAACAATGAAGACCTTGCCTATCACAGCGTACACATTTATTTACTTTGATAAAGACTCATTCAAATAACACAGGTCCAGAGAGAGGGAGAGATCTGGCTTTCATGTTTTTGTGCAAACACAAACACTGCAACAGCTAAAAAGCCTAACTGGAGTACTGCACTAAACCTAAGAAAGAAGACTAGCTTTAAACATAGCCAAAGCGGAAACAAAGAAAGAGGAGGAAGAGAGAGACCCATCATCCCATCCCATAAAGTCATAAACAGAGGCCTTACCTCAGAAAGCTATAAGAGCCACTCCCATCCCCTAATCTAAAAACAGACACAGCAACAAAGAAAGACAACTACTACATCTATTTAATAGATTCACTCGAAACATAAACCAGAAAATTTAAATCACCACAGAAAACCACAAGAAGAGAAAATTTACCAAATTCAGCATATTCTCAGCAAACAAGCAGAATACAAAGCAGAACACAAAGCAAGGAGAGCAGCAGAGAAACTTACCAAGACAGAAGAAATGGTTCACTCAAGTAATTGAACACACTGATAACCAAGTTCATATTCATCACAGCATCAATTTGTGGCCCTGGAAATAAAAACTGATAGCTTGAAAAACCAGTAGCTTAACTGCCTTAACAAATAAAAACTAGTAGGTACTACGTGTATAACAAACCAGTAGCTTAACAAATAAAACAACAAAACACAGTCACCATAACAAACCCCAAAGCAGGAATTCCATATTACAAAGTCATCATCAAACAACAAAACACATTCACCATTACACAATTAAGTCATTAACTTGATCCATACCCCATCTCACTGTCATCATCACTATCGAACAGTCCATCTACTCCATCATCCGATTCACCATCAACTTCAACAACTTGATTCTTTCCCTTGGTTATTGGAGGAGGACAATTGGTTGAAGATGTTGTGGTTGCATGGTCTACATACCACATTAAGAAAACACATACACGATGAGTTAATTAGAAAGTTAGATAAATGAAACAAGTCTAAAATAACTTAAATATCAGAATCCTTTACCTCTTTCACACTGCTCATAAAACTCGAAGTCTGAAATGGATGGTTCTTCTTCTATGCAGCTAATATCGTTGCCTCTCAACCAACTTTGAAGACAAATCAATGCTTCAACAGATCTAGGAGTTAAGGAACTCCGAAAGCTATCAATAATTCTACCTCCGGTGCTAAAAGCGGACTCGGATGCAACCGTTGAAACTTGAATAGCCATGACATCTTTGGCTATTGCTGCAAGTACAGGGTACTTGGATCCATTCATCCTCCACCATAGCAAAATAGGAAATTCAAGTGCTGCCTTCTCATCAAGGCTAGTGGCTTCAAGAGGATCCAGCAAGTACTTGTCAACTTCATGTGAAACCACAGCTTCATGAAGCTTTGAAACTACCTTGCTCCAATCAGCCATGTAACCACTGCTGCCAATACTTGTCACAGTGCTTTGTGACGTGCTTCTAGCTTCTCTTTCAGGTTTTTTTACAGGGGCATTATTTGGTGCATATTCTTCATACAAGGACATCAACAGATCCTTCAACTTCTTTGTTTTAGCATCCACCTCTTCCTCGGTAAACCCTTCATTCATGAATAGATGTGTTATATGTCTAAGCTTACACCTAGGATCAAGTATCAGCCCTATAAACACGAAAGGATTCAAATCACTATAGCTCCCAAAATACTTGAGGAATTTAGTCTTCATCTGTCCAGCCATGTCATACAACGTCTTCTCAGTTTCTGTACGTGTTGGTACTACATCGTTCTTAGTTTCAGGCTGCACAAGGAGCTTTCCAATCTCGGTTTCCATTGATAACACATCATGAAATGTGGTGTGGATTGTGGGACGACTACTTGCACTAGCTCTTAGAGTAGCATTGTAAAACACTCTAAGAAAGTGCACAAACACTTTTGCCTTGGCCCAATCTGCCTCCTCAGGTGGCCCTACTCTTGCCCTCCTTCCTGAAGTTGAAATCAAATTTCCCTCCTCATCAAACTCTTCATCAGGCTCTCTGAAATAAGCTGCAAAACCGGTGTCTACATCAACTTCCATTCTTGCAAAGACTGCTTTGAACTTCTATGTAGCTTCCAACATTAAAAATGTTGAATTCCACCTTGTAGGAACATCCATAACAACCAAGCCTCTACAAGGGATCTCTTCCTTTGCCACACAAGCCTTAAAGCTATCCAACCTTGATGATGAAGAGCGCACAAACTTCACTGCATTTCTTATTGCTAGCACTGCTCTATTCAACCTTTTCAGCCCACTTCCAACTATCAAATTACAAATATGGGCTGTACATCTTACATGCATGTACTGACCCCCTAATATGGATTCCGGCTTCTCTCTTTTGTTCAACTTGGACCTAACATATTCAATGGCACACTTATTTGCCGCTGCATTGTTGACTGTGATGGTAAGAACCTTGCTGATTCCCCAATGAAGCAAACAAGCTTCGATCATAAGACCTATAGAATTCCCACTATGAGAAGATATAATGCAGAAATTGATGATCCTCTTATGCATTTCCCACTTATCATCAACAAAGTGTGCTGTTAGAACCATATAGTTCATGTTTTGAACACTAGTCCAAGTGTCGGTAGTTAGGCAAACCCGATGATGACTAAGATCAGACTTCAGCTTCATCTTCGTCTTATCATACAATTTCAGAAAGTTTGTCACCAAAGTTTTCCTGCAAGGGACTTTGAACAAAGGTACTGTCACATGACAAAAATGCCTAAATCCTTGTTTTTCAACAAAGCTAAAAGGCAATTCATCAACAACAACCATTTCAACACAGGCTTGCATCACATTATCAGGATTAAATGCTACCATCTTCATTGAATTTCCTTTGCTTTTATCACCGGCAATTATTTTCTGATTCTTATCTACTACTTTCCGACCCGGATAATACTTGCAGTACTTTTTTAAGTGTCTAATCATCCCAGAATTTCCATTGCTAGCTGAATCACAAGCATAGTCTCCTACTTTACCTTTAGGACAGTATATACACTTTGCCCTCATAGTCACTTTCACGATATCTTCGTGACCCTTCACCTTAATTAATTTCTTATCTTTATATTCTTTAAAATGCTTCCAAACCCAACTGCGTTTCCTACTAGCCCGAGTCTCTTCTTCACTATCATCTAAATGAATAGCTTCTTCAACATTATGAGGCAATGATTCAGAGACAGAGGAAGAAGTACCAGTGGTCCTAGTCATCTGAAGATTCTGAACAGAGGGCAGGACTGCTTCTCCTGAACAATCTGTCCTAGCTTTCTTCTTACTCTTTGTAGTCTGCATTAGAATGAAAGCAGTGTGAGCATACAATATTATGGAACCCCATTTGATTATGAAAGCAATATAGATTTCCTGCATTCTAAAGCCCAAGCATTATGCTTGTATGGTTCTGCACTCAATCTGAATATTTACTGTAACCTTATCGTCAAGCATTTTCAAATTCAATTATTATTGTGAGTTTTCAACACACAGTAGAACTTGGAGACAAAATGAAGGAAGAGATCAACTAAGCTGGTAAATCACTACATTCTCATCGATCTAACATAGAGGTTATGGCCGTTCTACACTCAATCTTAGATCTAAGGAATATTGACAGTAATTAAACTTCAAAACCTAGTGATTAAACTTCAGATTGAGGATTAAACTTACTCCTAGTTTTCCCATTGAAGGAGAGCGACGGCGAACTGAGAAAGCTCGGCGAGAGGAGAGGAGGCTCGGCGAGAGGAGAAGACTCGGCTTGGGGTTTCTTCGTTTCTGACTTTCTGCCCTTTCTGGCTTTCTGGTTTCTAATTTTGAGTGGAGTGAGAAGGTTGTAGAGGTAGTGAAGGCGGAGAGTAAGGAGTTGAAGAAGGAGAAGGTGGGGAAGAAAAGGGGGATGATTCAAGAAGTGAGGTATTTGGACAGCACTGCGGGTGAGGTGGTTGATGAGGAGAAGTCAGGGAAGGATATTGTCGGGGGAGGTAAGGTGAATGGGAAGAGGAAGAAGAAGGTTGTGGATGAGTCTAATGGTAAAGCTAGTGAGACTGATCAAGTCGATAGTGCTGAGATGAGAAAGTCAAAGAGGATCAAGAAGAAGGATGGTGGTGAGACTAAGAGGTCTAAGGAACAGATGGAGAAGGAAGCTAAGAAGACTTGGAAGTTGCTGAGAAGCCTACGAGGAAGGTGGTTAATCCTATTTAAGAAATTCGGGACGGGACGGGCTTTTCGGGACGGATAGAGCCTATACCGATCCCGGCCCGTTTAAGAAATTCAGGATCGGGTTCGGTATCGGGACGTCGTATCTGAACTTTCTGTCCCGTCTCGTTCGGTATCAGTACGGGATGGACGGGTTCGGGACCAGGATTTCGGGTCCAAATTCCCACCCCTAAGTTTACTTATAACCTCTTCTATTCATTCTAATAATCCCAGTCTATATTATTAGTTTCCGAATATCAGTCGTTGCCCACTCATCCATCCATGACTAACAGTTGGTCAGGAGTCACTTATCACTAGGATGTATATATATAGTCAATGGCGTAGCTGACATCTCACTTAGAAGAGTTAAATTTGATTAACGAAAAAAATAAATTATCTTCGGTCACTCTTTAACAACAACACTATTTTGCTTAAAAAGGTTGCAAATGTTGTAGAATCATATTGAGGGAATGAATTCTTCTTATCTTATTGATAGAATGAAGCCCCTTTATATAGGGAAATACATGGGCTCTTGGGCTATTACATAGGCCAATGAGCCACTTACATGGATATGTGTAAAACCCTATTACAACATGGTTTACTACATAAAGCCCGTATACAAGGCATGGACCAAGACACATATATATCAAATATCCTAGAATACTCCCCATTGTGTCGCGTGTCTTCATGCCGGTATGGTACTTACGGTGTTGCCTCATCAAAACCTTACCAAGTAACAAAAACCCTGTGGGAAAACTAAACCTTGGTTGAAGGAAAAAGAGTACAACGCATCAACTACTCAATTGAGAACTCGTCATATGATGCTCTCCCTGATGTGTAATTCAATCGGATTTTCCTGATGAATGGTGCATTCCAACATGCTTCTCAAGAGTAGATGTGAGTCAAGACTTAAACAAGTCTGCCATGATCAACCACAAATGGGGATCAATGGTCTTAGCGGTGCATGCAATGTTACCTCGTTAAAAACCTTATCAAGTAAAAACCCAGTGGGACAAAAAGTTGTGACTAAGGGAAAAAGAGTGCAACATGGTTGACACAAACAACCACACCCTTCACATTTGATCATGATATGTATATGCTAGACTTTCTTTCAAATCTGCATCTCCCCCTGATCTCAAGATCATTCATAGGGCGTTTCCAGATCCTTAGTGACCACGGATCTGTTTTGACAACTTGGCATATGTACGCTCTTTCAACATGTTTCAAATGTGGCATTACTCAGTGCCAGCAGCTATGTGCACGGTGCCTAGCAGCTGTATGCACAGCGCTCGGCAGCTGGCGTGCACAGCGCTCGGCAGCTGGCGTGCACAGCGCTCGGCAGCTGACGTGCACAGCGCTCGGCAGCTGGCGTGCACAGCGCTCGGCAGCTGGCGTGCACAGCGCTCGGCAGCTGGCGTGCACAGCACTCGGCAGCTGGCGTGCACAGCGCTCGGCAGCTGGCGTGCACAGCGCTCAGCAGCTGGGTGCACAGTGCTCAGCAGCAGGTGCACAGTGCTCGGCCTCTGGTGCACAGTGCTCGGCATCTGGGTGCACAGGTTCACGTATAGTGCTTGGCAGCAGTGCACGTGTGCACAGGCAGTGCAAAGGCAGCACACAAGCAGCGCAAAGGCAGCGCATAGGCAGCGCGCACAGGCAGCGTGCACAGGCAGCGCACAGGCAGCGTGCACAGGCAGCGTACCATATGTCCGGCAACTCGACCACTAAACCAACCGGTGCCTAGATCATGATTCCGCTTCCGATGCATCTCGATTCATGCATGGCTAGCTATGACATAGGCAACAAACTTTCTCTCATGCCATAGGGATTGAATATGCTAGATACTCTTAGAGTATTCGAGTGATGTCCTTTGCCATATCATTGCATTGCGTGGGCGCAAAACTACTTAGCTTTATAACGAATGAAGGTGAGGTCAAGTCTTTCTTTTGATTAAACGGATCACTGTCTCTTGGAGTAAAGACCTTGACTAATCATGGGAGCATATGAAGGTTCCACTCTTCTTCAGAGGACCTAAGCCGATTGATGGAAATACATCATCAACACAATCGATCGACTTTAATACGAGATTGTGTCTTTCCCAAGATACTTTTCATTCCAACATCGGATATCCAGCATATACTGCGATCATCCGGAATCAATACGCAATGACATTATTCATCATATCTCATCCGAAATTAAGGAGTCATGTGCTATGCGTCCAAAACACTTGGCCAACGCAAGCTCCACTTGATTTGGCTTATGAAGTCTATTTAAGATCTTCATGCATATCTCTGATCCCATAGAGACGTCACTATGATCATATTCATAGGGCTGCATGTACAGTTATTGGGGAAACTACCAAACTGACAAGGTATTGGAGTGCAATAACATCCATTACGAGAGTACATCTCATCGTAGTTGATCCCAGTGCGTGTTTATGAGAAACCTTGCGTCATAAGGGAGTCTGAGACTCTTGTTCTCACTACGCTAACTCACAAAGGTTTACTTGATAAGGTTTACACTTGCGGTGTCGGCAACACCTGCCCAAGGACCTATCCCTTTGTCCGGGTCGCATCTTCCCATTTTAGGTCAATACACTTTGTCGACATATCAACAAACGTGTGGTTCGATAAACTCATCATCTCACGTCCTCATGTACACTAGTGTAGTCATTGTAGAGATCTCTTTCTATGAATTGGAATTTGACGTTGAGGCATCCCCTAACGATAGTCACAATTCAGACTAACATGAGACGGAGTGAGTATCACTTATCAATGGACCAGTAGTTCCAAACTAGCTTTCTCTCTCAGTGCGAGTCTATATCGAACCCAAGGGCCTCAACCTAACCTTCAGGGAGCCACAAGGCCTAGGACACTGTTTATAGGTGGAACCTAATATTTCACCTTTATCGGGTTACAATTCAAGAAAGAACCTCTAAACGTAGTTAATTATTAAGTATGCTTTATTTATTGTGCTTGAAGTATTGTTTATAGGGTGAAAAGCCCAGTTAAATGTGAGAAGCCACTCTGGGTCCTTTGTCAGGGCCCAGTTCGCCGTAAAGCTAAGGAAAAGCAAGGGAAACTGTTCCCACATTGGAAAAGGACAAGGCATGCTGCCTTTAATGCTACTATAAATACCAGCGCGGGCCTCCCGGTAAGGGGACACGCAACTTCTCAACTATTCTTGAGTTTTCTGCTTAAATTGACAGTGTCTGACTTAAGCATCGGAGTGGCTTCCCTCGGTAAACTCGGGGACGCCTCTTTGACGTGTTTGTTCTTTACACAGGAAAACTCAGAGTACAAGGAAGGACGCTATTTCTGGAGCCGTGTGACCCGCTAAAGGGACCACGAGTTTACCCGGAAACAATTGGTGCTCTCGTTGAGAGTTGAACTCAAGACCTTCTCGTTTTAAAAGAACAATGGCGGAAATAGCAGGAGAACAAGATCCAACTAGGAGGCTCAGCTTCTCAGGGGATAATAACCCGGGGGCGTCCGAGACCCAGTTTGGCCAAACAGATTTGGCAGCAGCATTTGAACTCTTGAAAAAGGATTTTCTCGCTCAGAAGGAGCAGTCCTCTCGAGAACATGCCGAGTTGATGACGTTACGGGAGCAGTTAGCAACCATCCAGGCTGAGCATGGTCTTCTTCAGGCAACCCTAGCTCAGAGGGCGAATGCCAATGAGAAGTCAGCCAGACTTGCTCATGTAATAACCCCAGTAGGGAATCCTCCGGGTTATGGAAACCCGCGAACCTTTGACAGTGCATACATGCCACCCGCAACCCTCCCACCCGCTATTCTACCACCCATTGCTCACCCTACCCCAAATCCCCAAATTATCCATCTCTCCAATCCTCTGTTTAATCACAATCTTTCAGGACCCCCTCCACCTCCAGAGCCGGTATTAAATCAACCACTTCCCCCAGCTGATGCCCAGACCCGGCTTCTCTTACAGTTGACGCAAACTGTGACTCAACTTGAGCAGCGTCTTAACTCGGGGACAGGGCAACAGCAGTATCAACCCCTTATTACCCATGCAAGCCCATTCTCCACCCGGGTTCAGGCAGATAAAAAGCCCCCGAAAGCTAAGCCATTTAAGATCAAGAAGTATGCCGGAACGGGCTGCCCATATGCACACCTAGAGTTCCAGTCTCAGTTGGATTCAGCCCGGTTCACGGATGCCCAAGCATGCCATGCCTTCCAGGAGACACTCAGTGAGGAGGCGTTGAGTTGGTTCCTCAAGTTACCAGCTTTGTCAGTAGAGAGCTATGATCAGCTGACACAGAAGTTCCTTTCCCTGTTTATCTTACTGTCTAGTGCCAACCGAAGCACCACTTCACTGTTCAAAGTGCAGCAAAGGGATGATGAGAGCTTGAAAGTCTTTGTAACCCGTTGGCTATCTACGACTTCCAAATGTGGGCACTTGGATGAATCAGTGGCATCAGAGGCGTTCTTGCAGGTGCTCAAACCAACCCGCTTTGTGGTTGAGCTCAGGAAGCAGCGGTTCAGGTGTTACGACGATTTGATTAATGAAGTAACTCGGCAAGCTCAAGCCGAGTATGACACCTTCGGGGAACGCCGGACGAATACCGGGTTTACAAGCCAGCGAGCTGATGGATGGAGAAAGGAAGGGCAAAATAAGAGTGGCCAGGGGTACTACGGCAAGAGTTCAAACAGACCAAGAGAGAAGCCAAGAGAAGCTCCATACCCAAGACCTCCAGCCCAGGAGGCAAAAACCCCATACATTCCTCGATATGAAGTGTTAACCAATTTGACTGCCTCCTATGAAGAAATTTGGAACCGCCATAGGAATGACATTCCCCCGGCTCCAAAAAGGAAGTTTCCTAAAAAGGCAGGGCCGGACAACGGGCAACATTGTGCCTATCACAACGAGTCCGGCCACACTACCAACCGGTGCTTTTCCCTTCGAAACAGCATTGAATATATGATTCAGAACGGCAAGCTAAAGCAGTATAAGTCACCCGCTACAGGTGCCAACCTGATTGAAGTATATGGGGAGATAATGACAATTCACGGGGGTGGCACCCAAGGAGTATCAGTTCACCGGGCCAAAAGACTTTGCCCAAGAGGCCCGGAGTTGGAGATAATGCAGCTTCGTCAGGAATGCCGCAAGGAACTGGTTCCTTGGGATACCGTGTCATTCTCTCACTCTGAAGATACGCTGAAAATGTATCATAATGATCCTTTCATAATTACTCTTCAGATTGATCATTGGCGAACTCGGCGAGTTCTGATAGACACGGGAGCCGCTATCAGTGTCATGTTCAGCAGCTGCTATAAAGGGTTTAAAAGAGGAAGAGATAAGCTGTATAGAAACCACGAGCCATTGATCAGTTTCTCAGGCGAAACAACTCAACCATTGGGGTTAGATCAGTTAACGGTTACAGTTGGAACCGGGCACCAATCCACAAGAATTGTAGTTCCCTTCATAATTGTGGACTGCCCATCATCCTATAATGCCATACTTGGGAGAGATGCCCTTTGGGGCCTACAGAGTTTTATAGCGGGTCATATGCTGCTTATGAAGGTGCCTACACCCGGGGGCTGGGTTACAATTCGCGGAGACCAAGAAGCCGCTGTCAGATGCAACGCGATAACAACAGCTCAGGCCCAGCATGAAATGTTTTCAGCCGGTTTTTCCCTATCCCCATTTGACAAACCTGATGACCCTAGGGATAACCCCGACTCCTTGCCCATCAGTAAGACAGCACAGAAGAAGAGCCAGAAGTATCCCGCCAAGTTTCCCCGGCCAGCCCCAATTGAAGCAACGAAATGGATTCGGATTTCAGAGGAGTACCCGGAAAGGAAGATTTGTATTGGCACAGGCCTTGACCCAGAGGTCAAAACCCGGATAATCGAGCTTCTAACCCGGAAGCAGAAAGTGTTTGCATGGTCATATGCCGACATGCCCGGGATCTCTCCAGAGGTTATGACACATTCCCTCAATATTATTTCGGGTATTAAACCGGTACGACAGAAGCGTCGTGCATTTTGTGTAGAGAAATATAAAGCCATCTGGCAGAAGTTAAGCGTCTTAAGGACATCGGGTTCATTGCAGATGCAACATACCCAGATTGGCTGGCCAATGTTGTGATGGTCAAGAAAGCAAATGGAAAGTGGAGGATGTGTGTCGACTACACAGATTTGAATAAGGCCTGCCCAAAGGACAGTTTTCCACTTCCCAAGATTGATCAACTGGTAGATTCGACCGCGGGCCACCCGCAGCTGAGTTTTATAGATGCATACTCGGGGTTTAACCAAGTTCCGATGAATCTCGTGGATCAAGAGCATACATCTTTTACAACGGACAAGGTGATGTATTACTACAAGGTGATGCCTTTTGGACTCCGGAATGCAGGAGCCACATTCCAGTGCCTGGTAGTGGGCATGTTTACTATAGAGGTTTATATAGATGATATGTTGGTGAAAAGCCGGGAGACAAGTAAACACCCGGATGACTTGGAGACAGTTATTGACATTGCCTTAAGCAGGGGAATGAGATTGAACCCAGAAAAGTGTGTTTTTGGCGTGTCAGGAGGAAAGTTTCTCGGGTTTATGGTTAGCGCTCGGGGGATTGAGGCAAACCCGGATAAGGTTCAAGCGGTTTTGGCTATGGAACCGCCAAAGACCAGAAATGAAGTCTAGAAGCTTACAGGTAGGCTGGTGGCCTTATCCAGGTTTATATCCAGGTTGACAGATAAATGTGCCCCCTTCTTCAAAATTCTCAAGAGTCAACACTGGGGGCAGATTACATGACAGGAAGAGCACAATCAAGCTTTTGAAAAGTTGAAGGAATACTTGGCATCGGTTCCTTCCTTATCCAGACCCAACCCGGGGGAAATCCTCTATCTATACCTAGCGGTGTCTCAGACAGCTGTGAGTTGTGCCTTGGTGAGAAAGCCAGAGTCTGACGAACTGCCGGTCTATTATACGGGAAAAGGATTCACTGATCCCGAAACTCGGTATCCAAATATTGAGAAGCTTGCCTTGGCCTTGGTGGTAGCGGCAAGAAAGCTAAGACCCTATTTTCAGGCACATTCAATCCATGTGCTCACCAACCAACCACTACGGCAGGTTCTGCAAAAGCCGGAGACTTCAGGGAGATTGGTCAAGTGGGCAATTGAGTTGGGGGAGCATGACTTGCACTTTAAACCGCGCACGGTAATCAAGGGCCAGGCAGCAGCAGACTTTATTGCCGAGTTTATCCCAGCAGAATCCACAGTTGCTGAAACTCTCGCTACAGAAGGTGACCCGGAGAAGTGGCAGATATTTGTAGATGGGTCAGTGAATCAGAAGCAGTGTGGAGCAGGAGTCGTATTGCTGGACCCGGAAGGGAACATGTTTGACTATGCTTTACGTTTTAACTTCAAAGCATCAAACAACACGGCTGAGTACGAAGCCTTAATCAAGGGGCATCAACTCGCTAAAGACATGGGAGCCCGACATCTCCACATATTGAGTGATTCTCAACTGGTGGTGCAGCAGGTTAACGACGGATTTCAGGCAAAGGAAGCACATCTTTCCTCCTATCAAAAGTTAGCGGCTTTCTTGCTTGAAAAATTTGACACCTTTGAGATTACTCAGATACCGAGGCAACAGAATGTGAGAGCAGATACTCTGGCTAGGATTGCAACAGGGGAAGATCCCAATGCCGAGTTTAAAGGCCTACTAGTCGAGACGTTGGAGAAACCAAGTATCTCACTCTCCTTTTCTAAGATTTTCGCAGTGGAAGCAAAGCCGCCACCATCTTGGATGGATGAGTTCATTAACTTCATCCAACATGGAACCCTACCTGAGGACCCGGTAGCGGCCAAACGACTACGGGTTCGAGCGGCACAGTATAGTATCCGTGATGGGAAACTGTATCGACGAGGACATACTTTCCCTGATTTGAAGTGTATCACACCCGAGGAGGGAGACCGGGTTTTGCAGTCACTTCATAGCGGGGTATGTGGAAATCACTTTGGAGCTCGTAACCTGGCTTTCAAAACTCTCAGAATGGGATATTACTGGCCTTCCCTGGAACAGGATGCCAGAGTCGTGGTAGATTCCTGTCTTCAATGTCACCGGTTTGCAACCTTTCCCCGGGCCCCCTCAGTCCCGTTATCAGTCATCATTTCTCCATATCCATTTTGCATGTGGGGGATTGATTTCATTGGACCTCTACCCACAGCCCCGGGACAGTTCAAACACGCCATTGTCTCAGTGGATTATAATTCCAAGTGGATAGAAGCTCAACCCTTGGCTCGGATCACAACCGCAAATGTTAAGAAATTCCTCTGGAACAATATCTTTTGCCGGTTTGGAATCCCAGAGACGTTTATCATAGATAACGGGACACAGTTTGATAACGACGAGTTCCGGGAGTTCTTACAATCCAATGGGACAAAGGTGCTATATGCCTCCCCTGCACACCCGCAGACTAATGGACAAACCGAGGCCGTTAACAAGCTGATCAAGCAAGTTTTGAAGAAGAAGCTGGAGGATGCAAAGGGTTTATGGGCTGAAAAACTCCCAGAAGTTTTGTGGGCACTTAGAACAACTCCAACAGAGGCCAATGGAGAGAGCCCATTTTTTATAACCTTTGGCTCTGAGACAGTAATCCCGGTAGAGATGGAAGTCCCTAGTGACCGGGTACAACTGTTCGACAGGGCAACCAATAATGAGGGCATTCACCTTAACTTGGACCTCCTGGAGGAACGCCAGGAGCGTGCACATCTCCGGAATATCAACAAGAAGCAAAAAGTGGCCAAACATTACAATTCCAGGGTTATCAAGCGCCCACTCAAACTCGAGGATTGGGTAATGAAGGAGGTTATCCCCAAGCCAACGGGGTTGAAAGCTCCATGGGATGGTCCATATGAAATTGTTGAAGTCGTGGGCCCGGCCACGTTTTACATCAGGGGTACAGATGGAGTTACGCTTCCACGGCCATGGAACGCACAACATCTACATCTCTTCCCCAAATAGGTACCAAGTTATATATGAATGTCCAAATTTATTATGTTTTGATGTTATATATAAAACCTTTCAGGCCCACATAATGCATAAAACCCTACCGGGTTATGTTTATCAATCAGTTTGTTGAGTGAATGCAGCCTTTAGCGGCCCTACTTGTATGCCTTAACCGGCAATCTCCGGAAATCTCCATGACGTGAAATATTGCAAGCCTTAACGGCCTTATTTCACTGTCAAAACTCGGCAGTCTCCGGAAATCTCCATGACGTGAAATATTGCAAGCCTTAACGGCCTTATTTCACTGTCAAAACTCGGCAATCTCCGGAAATCTCCATGACGTGAAATATTGCAAACCTTAACGGCCTTATTTCACTGTCAAGACTCAGCAATCTCCATATGACTTGAAATATTGCAAGCCTTTCACGGCCTTATTTCAAGCCCTTGAAAGTCGTAACGGACCCGTTAACATGCCAAAACGGCATTATATATGTAAACTGTCAACACTTGTAGATTATGTATCAAATTAACGTGTTATTTGACAGGAAGAATTATGCAAACTTGAATACTTTTATTCATAAGCCAGTTACAAATCAGAAAGCCGCTACAAAAATAAAGGCTAGTCTACAAAAACAAAGACAAATCCTCCGTGAAAGCTCCAGATCAGGGCGCTGCAGACCTGCTACCCCCGCCAGTGCTCGACCCGCCACGTCCTCCCCGGGGCCGTATGATGAACTGTCCTCCACGGGGCAGTGGCCGGTTTTGCGGACCCCCGACAATACCGCCACGGGATGCACCTCTCCGGGCTACTGAAGCAGGAACCGGGGAACTTCAAACCGGGTTTGTAGGAGCTCTAGGCTTTGCAGCCACAGCAGGATTCGACCGGGAGGCGCCTGCAACCCCGTCGGGTCTGACATGACCTTGGTGACCATCATAACCCGCTTTGTCGAGTCAGCCTTGGCGAATCCCGGCGCTAACAATTTCGGCACGAGCCTCAGCCCTTGCCGTCCGCAGCTTCAAGTCAAACTCGGGGCTCGCCAGAAACTCGGAGATAGCAGAGTCCTTGGCCTGGGAAACCGCCTGAACCAAATCTCCTTTTTGCTGCTCCAGAGAAGTCACTTGTTGCTGCAGAGCCTGGTTCTGTTCGGTCAGCTGAGCTATAGCGGCATCTTGAGAACACCGGTCCTCCCGGTGACCCTCGATGACCCTCTCAAGCTCCGAGTTTTTGGCCACCAACTCTGCCACTTGATCTTCTGCCTTGGCCAACTCCTTCCATGACACGACCGCTGATGCGCTGGCCTCTTCCCGGAACCGAGCAAGGCATTCTTCGCTCATCGTCACCTGGTCCCGGGCCGCCCGGAGGTCGTCCCTGAGCACTCTCTCTCTCTCTCTCTCTCTCTCGGGAATACCTTCGTTGATTAGCCGGTCTGTTGCCAAGTATGACATCCTGACCGCCAAAAAAAAATACCGGGTTAGAATCCAGAAACAGAAAAACCCCAAACACAAGTCACACGAAGAAAACACTTACTCGCATTAGCTTCTCCTGTGTCCTCCGGGCAGCAATTACCGGGTCTTCGTGCTCCAGGATGCAGGAGTCAGCGGCACAGTTCTTCATATCCGCTACCATCCTCTGGACGGGCACGTCCGCCATCCCTCCACTCGCCAACTCTTCCATGATCTCGTGGATGGCCCGGTGCTGCTTCCTCTCCTTCCTCTCTTTCCTCCTCTTCCTCCTCTCGAACCGAGCAGAGCTGGATGCCTCTCGGGTGCGTTTGCGAGAGGGAACGGGTTCCACTTCGTGCACTTTGTCACTCCCGTCACTCCCCTCAAGGTTCTCCTCACTCATCACCCTTTCCAAGCCTCCAACCTCTTCACCCCCGTCGTCATCCTCATCCTCAGTAAACTCCTCTTCACCCGGGAGCACAGATGAGGGAACCGCGCTCATCAACGGTTCTTCAACCTCCTATTCATCTGCAAAGGTGAATTGAGTCACCGGTTCTCCAGCTACCGGGTCTTCCGCCACCGCAGGATTCCCATCAACCTCTTCCTCTTCCTCCTGGTACACCTCCGTACCGAGAACCTCAGCTAGGTACCCGGGGATCACGTTGAAGTGCAAGGTATCAACGTAAAATTTCTGAAGATCCCCTTGCTCGGCTTCTGGGCGCAGGAAAGCCGCTTTCGTGGTCAGATCAATATCATACAGTCGACCATCCGCTGCTTGCGTCCGGATCCCGGCCCATACAGCTTTATCTTCAAACCCGTCGTATATCCCCGGGTTCTTCCGCTTGGTAAACTCCATCGGAAGAAGAGCTGCAAAAAAACACATAGCCCGTTACACAAAAGCATACGACAACAGGAAAAGTTCAAAGGAGACTGGACAAACCTGGGAGCTCCATCAACCGGCACCTGCTGTACACATACAGCCTACAAAGCCGGTATGAACTCCGGTCATCTTGACCCTGGAAGGCCCATAGCATCCTCCGGATCCTCTTCTCCATCACCGGCTCTAGAGGAATGTCGGGGACATCTGCAAACACCAACATGATTAAAAGCCGGGATAGAAAAAAAAGAAGAATCCGGAGAGAGAAGAACTTACTCATCAATTGTTGGAAGTCAACCGGTACTTGGAGCGTGTATCCCGGGTCTTGAAAGTTTCTTATTAAGAAACTTTTCTCCCTCCAAGTCCTGCTCACTGAGGATGGCAGGTCCTCGACGATCTTCTTAAAAGTCGCTTTGGACTTCAATTGGATGGTCCCGCTGAAACCCGCCTTCCGGGAGTACTCGGCCCGGTACATGACATGTAACTCATGGTATGTCGGCATCTGCTGCCTCAACACCTTATACATGACGCACAACCCCAGAAGCTGCCTCCACGTGTTCGGGCCAATCTGCCCGATAGCAAAGTTGCTTGCAGCCAAGAGGTACTGCACCTCTACCTTTAGCGGGAGTGACAGGCCGCACCGCAGCTGATACTCGTGGCACAGCGTCCACCCATCCCCGGGAGCGAAGAATTGGTCCTCGGGTTCTAAGGGCCGTATCTCAACGGACTCGGGGATCTTCCAGTTGCTCCTCAACTCCACGATCTCCTCCGCTGTCAGTGAATACCCGGGAGGTCGAGAGCGGTCCCATCAGTGAAGGTTACAAAATTGGACTCGGGGACGTGAGTGTCCATTGCTTCATTGGCCATCTGCAAAACCAAAAAACACGGGGACGTCAACAAAAACACAGATAACCCGGCGACTACAAGTTAAAATCCCACCCAGAATAACGCAGAAACCCAGAAAAACCTTCTTGGAAGCCCAGAAACAGCACAAATATCATCCCAAAACACACAAAAAGAGGGGAGGAGAAGCCATACCTTAGCTGGGAAGGTTTGAAGGGATTTTGAGGCAGATTTGAGTCTTGGAATCGAAAGAAACAGAGACAAGAGAGAGCGATAGCAAAAAAGCTCGAAAAGTTATCGGATTTGGAGGTGAGACAAAACTGTCACTCTCACCCCTTATTTATACAGTTAAAGGCGTGCACTGAAGGGACGTTTTGGTTTTTCGAGAAAAACGACACGTGTCACGCATGCCGCGTCCCGAAACAGAAAAACTTTTCAGTTTCCCCCCACTACAACCTGGAGACGTCGTTTTAAATTCTCAAGGTGAAAAGTGTCTGCGGGTTACGCTTGCGTACGGACTTGGGGGACTGGGTACCCCGGGTTTGGCTGCTAACTTTGTAACCCGGTAAAGAAAAGATTTTAAGTCCCCACCCAAGCGTACCCCTTGACTGAGGACTGGGGGACTTGTTTATAGGTGGAACCTAATATTTCACCTTTACCGGGTTACAATTCAAGAAAGAACCTCTAAACGTAGTTAATTATTAAGTATGCTTTATTTATTGTGCTTGAAGTATTGTTTATAGGGTGAAAAACCCAGTTAAATGTGAGAAGCCACTCTGGGTCCTTTGTCAGGGCCCAGTTCGCCGTAAAGCTAAGGAAAAGCAAGGGAAACTGTTCCCACATTGGAAAAGGACTAGGCATGCTGCCTTTAATGCTACTATAAATACCAGCGCGGGCCTCCCGGTAAGGGGACGCGCAACTTCTCAACTATTATTGAGTTTTCTGCTTAAATTGACAGTGTCTGACTTAAGCATCGGAGTGGCTTCCCTCGGTAAACCCGGGGACGCCTCTTTGACGTGTTTGTTCTTTACACAGGAAAACTCGGAGTACAAGGAAGTACGCTATTTCTGGAGCCGTGTGACCCGCTAAAGGGACCACGAGTTTACCCGGAAACAGACACCATGTTGCCACATTATGGCGCCCTCACATCACCACACAAGGTGACGGCGTCAAGACCATCTCAATATGGTCGAGCTATGGCATCAAGACCACCTCAATCTGGTCGAGCCATATCCTCTTGGTAGGACATCATTCCTTACAGACATATGCAGCATTGATCTCGTCACTATAGTTCTATGGGGATCATGTTGAGACTTAGTGGTAACCAACCTCGACATTCACGTCGTTCCCACTTGAACCCTGGTGTTCGTATCTCCCCCTAACGGCAGGAATACAGTCTCAAAGTGACAATCCGCAGTGTAGCGGTTAAGGAGATCGTCTGTCAAGGAGCTTAAGGTGGAGAGCAATAAAATGACTCTAATCCAACCTTAGAACATATTCATCTCATGCGACACATCATCATTGGGCACTATGACAGTCCAATTTGGCACATTATGGAACTCAAGGCTTGGAGATCCGTTACAATCCCGCTGAGTTCAAGGATTACAACTACGTGTCAATCCTAGCACACAGTTACGAGCTGTCGTGCATCAATTCAATGATGGTAAGTCGTGGATGAATCAATACATGCCTGCATGTCCCTCTTCATGGATGGGTAGTGAGCCCATAGATACATAAGCAGCATGTGATAGACGATGGTGCAACACATGACCAGTGTGTTAGCCCTTCAACCAACACCATAAAAGCGTATACGGTATCCATACGTTGGTTGCATCGGTCTACATAATCCCTTTTTGGATTTTCAATAAGAATGACATCTTTTGTGGCATAGCATAAGAGGATCTTTCATCTTATTTAGCTAAAGAACAAGCGTTACACAACGAAAACATGAGTACTGTGCGGCTGCTGAGGACATCATGTCGGAGCACAAATACAACATACAATCATGGCGTATTTCGTTGTTATCGGGGGAATGGACGCCCAAGAATATCAAACAATTCTGGCTCGCATATCTCACCCGGTATGACCCAAATGTCATAGCTTGTCTGAGTCAATTGTCCCAAATATACTTATTGGCGACACCTTAGGACTCATACTCTTCTCCATGATGCTTTTAATAAGCACTCATGAAAATTATACACAAAAGTTTCAATCATTCTTATCATGGTAATCGTTGGTGTGTATGTTCATAACACACTTCAATGTTCGATTGCCTCTCTCACCATAAGGAGGGCATTTGTGACTTGGATCATCGAGCCAAAGGCATCAAGAATTGATTCAACCATGTCATAAAAGATGGTGAAGATCCGATCAAACTTAGTCACAAAAAGGATTCACAATCTGCGAAGAGTATGCAGTTTTCGTGCAGTATGACCTATACTCACTGAAACAGCCATAACTCTCTCGTCTGGATGGATATGAACGAACCGCTTAAACCATTGGAAACTAAATTCACATAGCTTTCCAATGATATAAAGTGCGCATTCCAGTTCATCCGGAATTGATATGGGGGCTCTGCCGAAATTAAGGGGCAGTGGGATACAGTCTACTATGACCTGTACGCACTTAAACTGTCATAACTCTTTCGTAGGGACAGCAATGAATGAGCCGCTTAAACCAATGGAAACTAGACTCAGGTAGCTTTCCATTGATATAAAATTCGGCTTCTAGTTCACCTGGAGCCATTCAAAAAACTCTGACGAAGTTACAACACAGTAGTTTCAAATTACTGTGGTCGCAGATTTTGACATGATGAAGCTTTCAACTTTAAAGTGGTATCGCAGGAGTTATCCTCGACCTAAAAGTAAAGTGTACATATGGCATTACAAGTCTTCAACATCTATGAAGGACGACATTTGGTAACAGCGACATGGGGGGATCCAAAATCAAGGGAGTAGGTAACCTTTGCCGAGGTTAACCACGTCATCCGATGATGGAAAATCTGCTGTTAGATGAAGACTAAACCACGAACATCGGCACACTTTCATAAGGCTGTGCATGATCATGTCATTGTGTGAATACACTTATCGAACCAACGATTTCATCGAGGTCTCATTTCGTTTAGAGAAAATCAAAGAGCCCTTCACGACGTCAAATGTCAGAGGCATCCATTTGATGTTCCGTACACCCTTTTGTACGTTTATTTGTATGCATTCATTCTTTTGCTCAGGATTGTGTGGGTAGTCCCACCGTCTGCAAGGCACTCAATTTCTTCACATAACATACTTATCGAACAAGGTAGATACGTGAGAAAGAGACATAAACACCGAAGGCAACCTTGTGCATTGTAGAATTCCTGGCAGCATGACCTTTTCTCACTAAAGTAGTCATAACTCCTTCGTTAGAAACGATATGAACAAATTGCGAAAACCGTTGGAAACTAGACAGATGTAGCTTTCTAGTGATATATGGTTTGCGTTCTAGTTCATCTGGAGCTGTTCAGAAAGCTCTTCGGAAGTTGTTGTTCAGAAAGTGGCAGATTTACTGTTTTTGTTTTTTGGTTGCCCTCATTTGCAGCTTGCACGTATGCTAATGCACTAGGCGCTTGGCAATATTTGGCAGCGCATTGCACCTACACATATGTCATTGCATTAAGCACTTGGCAACATTTGGTAGTGCATGAGGAGCCACACATATGCCGGTGCACCGAGCACTCGACAACATTCGGTGGCTGCATTACCGCTGACGCCCTATTAAACGCACAAAACCTCCTTCACGGGCCACAAATGCATCTATATGACCACGTGACCAGCCCACAATGTGAATATCCACCCCATGACCTTTCCACTCCATAACCAAACCTCCACTATGTCTTCTTTGTTTTTCCACAACATAACAATTCAGATATCCTAATAGATTACAAATTCTCGTCATCTCCATCTCACTCTTCTTAGTCTCCATTAGAAACACTAATTCGGGGTTGCATGCTAAGGCATGGAACTTGTGTGGGTCCCCTAATCCCAGCATTTTCTAGCTTAATATAATCATTTATCATGATGGGCTCTAACACCGGAGCCTATCAAGGATTTCTTCATAGAAACACCCCGAAAGTTTACCATCTTGCTAGAAGACCTGACACAGACTTCCTGAACCGTACGGTTGCCTCCCTCAGCATTCAACCTCTTTTTCCAAGTTGGGCTTGTGGCTTTATTAATATTCAGCTTTTGTTTGGGCTTATTAGACAAAATGTCCCCTTTCCCTTTACTCGAGCCCACATCTCTTTCCTTTCCTTCAACAAACCCTCTTCCTATCTTTTTTCTTGGGTTAATGGTCTTAATTAGAAGGCATAAGACCAATAAACCCTTCTACCACTGGAACCTCAAAAAGGAAGCATCCTTCCAAATTCCTTTCTCTTTTAAATTAGAAGCAATCCCTCTAATATCACCCAAAACCATGTTCTTCTTACTTTTATCAGCCTAAAATCCCTCCATCGAATCCTCCATCATCATATCATCAATTATCATCCCCGAATCGTCAGCGCAAATAGCATAAACACTTACTCCTCCAGATTTAGGGGAATCTAAGATACGATCTGAAATATTAGCTACCTCATATGTCACCGGAATAACCATCAACACACACTTTTGTCGCTTGGTGGCCGGAGACTCCACTATCTGATCAACCTCATGTTCTCTCACATGCCTATAAACGCTCAGATCAGGAGCTTTACACTTCCAGCCTCCATAATTATTGTCACGTCTCCACCCATAGGAACTACTGACTAATTCATCATCCGACCTCACATTGTACACATCTTTGATTACAGTCTTCCAACGTCTATACCAGATTTCAATCTCTGAGAATTCTTTCTTCACCGGGCTGTTGGGGGTAACATGTGCCATAATTCTACAATAAAAGCAAAAGTAAGGCAACCTTTCATACTCTAAGACTAATTTCTTTGTCGGACCTGAATTAGTGTTCACCTTGACCATTTAGGAAGAGGCGAGTCTAATTTCAGTCGAACCCGGATCTTCAACTGATCCCAACAAAAGTCTCCAAATTGATCCTCATCTGGTCGCACAAATTTTCTAATGTAGTTACTAATCCTCCTTTCCATCTCCTTATTAAGAAAAAAGGTGGCAAGTCTCCACATCTCGTGTTCTAACAAATCCACCGTCTTCAGATCAACTCTCCCATCTGCTTCTACCAAGGCTACCAAAGCATTATCAAACATCCACAAAGCACCATCCATAACCCTATCCCTGTCTGGTTGAGAAGAAAACCCAACCGAGAATCTATCTGAACCCTCCACTTTACAGAACGAGAAATCCTCGTTTGTCTTCCACAACTCTTATAATTTTCTGAACAACGCCACCTTGTCGACCTTCTCTGTCGTTAAAACTCTCCCTACTAGAAATAACCGAATATGGCCCAAATCGGGGTTATTTTCTATCCTGTCAATTACCATATCCTCTACCTGCATTGCAAAGGCTTGTCGCACCGATCGACATACCATTTCTTCTAATCTACACAGCAGAACACCAATCAATACCTAACTATCCCACAATAATATTAACCTACACCGAAGGAAGCAATAAAAACTAGTCACGATGACCATAAACTCGTCACTCTCTAAACCCTAAGCTCTCTCGCCGCTATAGAGAGAAGGGACTCATTAATATTCATTAGGTTGCATTGTTATGGAGTCTATTTTGGTTTTATGGCTTTTTATTTAATCTTTTGGATTAAGTAACGAATTAGGCTAGTTAGGCTAGGTCAGGGTTAATCCTCTATGAATGTAATCAAAATGTATTGTGATTAGTGGCCACAAAATGCATATTTACCCCTATGAGTACGCTATTTGGTATATTATTGGCCTAATATGAATTGATTATTACATATTATTTGATTTAATAGGCTTGACGGTTGATGGAGATTTTGTGATTAAAAGTCAAAGGAAATGCTGGAATGTTGATAATAATTGGTCTAAAGTATGAGTAATAATAAGAGAGAGATGTCAAGCACGTGTCATGCTCTTCCCCTCTCCCTCTCACTTTGAAGCCCATTTCCTTTGCCGCACGAAAACACAACTTAGACTTGCCTAAATCTTATCAAGACTTTAATTGAAGAGAGTTAAGGAGAAGAAATCATGAAGGGCCAGATCCTCTCAAGCTCCTTGAAGTCTTTAGGAAGGAAAGTGGAATCAAGATTCACCCTCTTCAAGATAGGGGAGATTTGGCTACGTGAAATCCGGGGAGATTTCTTCGGATTAGCATCGATTAAAGACTGCCACAGGAAGTATAACATCAATTGCAAGAGTATCTACTATGTTAGACAAGTACTAAGAATGTTGTTCTTGGCTGACCATCAATTCTTTCAATGTTTCTTCACACGAGGACTTTGGAGGTTCGGCTCGTGCTTCTTGGTATGGTTGATAGGGTCTCTGAAAATTCAGCACATTGATAACCTTGATTGTTTCTCCAAGAATTATTTAGAGGATTTCTCCATCCTGAATATTGATCACTCATCAGCCTTGCATTAAAATCATTCACTTGTTGAACTTCTGCCAACGGATTTGAGGAACAATCATCAATTTCATGGGTGTAACTTGAACATGGAGCACATGTCTCCTTCACCTTGCTAAAAAGTGGAGTAAGTCCCTCTAATTATCTTCTCAGAGCTGCAACTTCTTCCTCTAGTCCTTCTCGTTCTTTGACTTCATACATACATTTTTAATGTTGGAACTTGCACTCGAAGAACTTTCCAGTGATATATAATACTTGAGTGCATGTTAACAAAAGATTGACAAAAAGTAATTAAAAACTGAGGATAGTAGCTCAATCAAAAATGAAATCGTTAATTGTTCAATCAATACACAAAACAAAACAATGACTAAAAACACACAAAACTAAAAGACTAATAAAAAAATAACACAAACTATGACAATTTAGCTAGAACCAAAGGTTAATTTTCAATCTCGTGCTTACGGCGCCAAAAACTTGTTGTCAAATTTTAATTGAAACTCGCAAGCATACGATTCGTCTATAGTATAGCCTAAATGCGAGGTTGTTCTAACTTGAGATTGAGAACTAACTTCCAACTCTAACTAATTGACCAAATTATGCTAAAGACTAACAAGAAACAAGAAGATTTTTGTGATTTTTGTGAACAATAAAAAGAGTAAAACAATCATGATGATTGAAAATACGTTTTGTAAACAATGATGAATGAATGCTAGGACTTCCAACTTCACCATCACAATTCTATTTGAGTTCCTAGTCTTTAGATTACTAACTAAATCGGTGTTGAAGAATCCGCCATATAAGCCTTATGACAGAGTACTTATATGCATAAATTGTCAAAAACATGAATACTACCTTAGTATAGCATTCAAGGTTTCCTCAGACGTATGTCATCTACTCTCTAAAGATCAATGAAGTTTAATGAGAACAAAAAGATTCACACAAACCTTAAAACAATATATGGTTTTTCATCACAAAGAAACATTCAAGATTCAACATAGGCATCTACCTACTCTTGCATCAGATAGCTTGAAACAAAAGCCTAAGGTCGCGAATCTCAAGTATTTTAAAATAAGCAACAATTATCGTAGAGATTAAAAACTCAACACCAAATCAATAATCATCCAACTAAAAGCATCGAATAGTCATGCTAAGGATCCATTGTAGCCCTAACAAAAGATTTAACTACTAAGAGTTATAACAAACACGATGATCACAATGAAAAACATAAGAAAACTAAGAAGAAAGAAGAGATGGAAGATAGGTGAAGATGGCAGCCTCCAAGTAGTTAAGTCCAGAAGCCCCCACCACCCACTTTAGGTTGCCCTAGTTATCTCCTTTTGTAAAACCTGATCAATTCCCGATTTGATGAGGCATTCCTTGTTCTTCTTGGACTTGGATGAGGATGTGACACTCCAAAACATAATTTGAGTCTTACATATGTCCATCAAACTTCTATAATCTCATTTGAATATTTTATGCATGTTCAGATCTCCACACATGAGCGTGAAGCTAGATTGCACATTCAGTCCATCTTGAGCAGTCTTCCTTCAAGCTGTGATATCTCTCTCTACAAATATCAGAATCACAAACTGCAAAAAATTGTAGAAAGTAGACACAAGTGTGCACGCTGGGGTGCCAAAGGGTGCACTGGGGTGCCAAAGGGCGCATATGGGTGCACGTTAGGGTGTTAAAGGGCGCAGTGCATGCTGGGGCGCCAAAGAGCTCATTGGGGTGCACACTAGGGTGGCAAAGAGCGCAGTGCACGCTGGGGAGCCAAAGGGCGTACTGGGATGCCAAAGGGCGTAGTGCACATTGGGGCGCCAAAGGGTGCACTGGTGTGCATGCTGGGGCTCGGTGGCCGGACACCAAAGAGCGATGTAGTCCTAAGGCACTTTTTTTGTAACCGCCACAAGATGTCGCCATTTATGTGGTCATTTAGGAATTTGGAGCATAAAAACGCTACTAAACTTAGCTCTTGGTAGTGACAAAACGTTTTGTATCAGGTTCTCACAGACGACGTCAATGTTATAACTAGTTTGTTATAGTGATGTGTATGGGTGTGTGATGGCGAAATGGAGACAATGGAACACAAGGTTTATAGTGGTTCACCTTACCTTCGGTGGGTAAGGCTATGTCCACTTAACATGTACCAGTCTTGGGTGCCTTAATGACGAATTACAAGAGTAGCAGTAACTATCAGATGTCTAATAAGGAGAGAGTCTCCTTTATATAAAAGAAGGAGACTATACCCTTTTACACGTTTTCGATGTGAGACAAGATGTCTAAAATGTGTTACGTGAGGACGTGTTGGTGAGGCCAACAATGTGACTTCATGATGTCTGATTGGCGACTTCCTAGTGTCGTTGCGTAGCTTGTATGACAGCTTTCGTAATATATGTCGTGGACGAGTCTCATTATAGCTTGTAGGCCCACATAAATAGTATTACTTATTCTTGATGGTATAGACACATTAGTGGCTACCTCAACATACCTGTCTCTCTCACATTTGTACTTTCATTCCACATCATTTAAAATTTGTTCTAACTTTGTTAACTTATAATTTCAAAATTAAAAATTATAAAAAAAAAAATAGTAATCTGAGATTGATTGCAATATTTTTGAGATTGATTGCAGTATTTTACATCTGTACTTTCATTCCACCTCATCGCAGCATTTGCTATTACGGCTCTGAGAGTTTGCTCCGGGAAAAAGACGCCATTATCAAGTTTGGATGAGTATCGAAATTGGTGGTCTTTCATACCTTTCTATTTACATTCTAACAAGATGGGATGTCCGTAAGGTGAGGTGAAAAATGAATGTACAGGTGCCAAATGATAAATGAAGAAACACATAAGGACAGAAGATTTTCTTTCAGGATCTCATTCCCTAGTGCTCAATTACAATACTCGAAGCTTTTTCATTATCTCCGTTCTCCATTTTCGCCAATCCTAACTGCGCCAAACCTTGAGCCACAGATCCTCATAGCATGCCGGCTCAAGGTCGCGACCCACAACCCAACCAGTTGCCAACCGGATCTTATGTCCATCCATCCACTAGAGATCTCAAAACAGACCAACAACGACCTTCCTGAAAACCTACACAAACATAACAAATTGTGGACTTGCGACTGTTCTCAAGCCAAAATCATGCAAGAGATTTAATGGGCAGAGAAATCTCGTTCGGCAACGAAACCCTACGTCGACTAAGCCTTAAAGGCCGGCAAGACAAGGCTGCCACCGGATGAGATGTGATTTTGAAAGCACTGCCTTGCTAAGGCTTTTTTGGTTGCTCTGCCCTCTTAGTGTTGTATTTAGTTATTTGTGGTGTATTATGTATGTGAGATTTGGAAAGGTATTATAAATTAATATATAAATTTAATATGAGCCGGATTGATCAAATTTATTAATTTAGTGAGATATTAATTAATTGATTAATTAATAATTTATTAATTTATGAAATATTATTGAATTTCTTAAATATGATTTTTTTTGTTTTTTTTAACAAAAATAATATTATTTTGTTCTAGGATCTAATGTCATGTGTGTTTTGACTTATTGCCATTATTTTTTGTCTTGACTATGTATTCATTATTATTACCATATTGGTACTTTGTAATACCTTATATAAATAGTCTCCTATCAATAAATATGATCATGATTTTTCTCCATATCTTCTCCCTCATATTTTCTTTGTCGACGTTATCATGCATCTAGCTCTAACCCGAGCTGCTAGATAACTGAAAAAAAATTTAGCATTTGAAAAAAAAGCAGAAATCCCACCGTTTTGTAATGGGCACCCAATAGCCTTCCCTGCGGCATCCCAAGTCATCGATCGCTACTTTAAGCCGTTCTCCTTACCGATGATCCCCAAAGTTTTTCAGGTGTGCGTATCCCATCGTACCTCCATCTTGGCTGGATAGGTACCGTCACGCACCTGCACGTGACCGATGAACCCTTTGAATCACTCCCAGCGCCACTTTTGCTGCCAAAACCCAGGTGCCTGACCCGGCCATGTGACGCTGCATCGTCCAGCCTTATCCAGCACCCAGTTAGGTCCACGATGCCTAGGAAACCTAGCCCAGTTTTTCGGCTATCTTCACTAGCCCGGGTCCACAACACGTCGACGTCTCTACCCAGTTTTTCAGATCCGACCCGGATATGCTTGAAACGTTTTGTTTAAACTAGGGGCAAAATGGTAAATTTTCCCCTCCGGTTTTAAATATTTTATTTCAGTGAAAATCAATTTATTTGCTATAGTAATTCATTAATTAGTTTTACTATTTACATATAAATTATATATTTTGAATATGACTAACCATATACTTCATTTGTCATGATAGTACCATGTGACGTGTCAAAATGGAATTATACAAACAACTTCGCTGTACACACATGATATTAAGCATGAAATTTGCAAAGTAACTTTTATAAACGCAGTCTATTTGGAAGACTAGCAAGTAAGCTTTATATTAGAATTCCGTAATTTCAAAGTTTAAATAACTCGGGGGATAAAATCCCTTCCCTATTCTCCTACCTCGTTCTATGCTTGGATCAGTGTTATTTGCAGGTACACAAATCCCCTAATTACAAATTCGCACGGTAGCTCGAACCCCTTAATTTTGGTAGTTGAGAAATTGAAAATCAAACCATAAAGTATCGTTAATACATTCAAAGTGTAGATCTTTAACGTTTGGTATATTGTAGCTTGCATCACTTGATTTTGATCCTTAACAATAAATTCCAGAATCTTGAATTCGCAAGGTCCTCAATTGAGTAGCTCGGATCACCGATCCTCGCGAATGACAAACCATTGAAAAAAAAACATTATTTGTGATTTCTCTCGAGTCTCATAATAACTTTGTTTTTTATGTAAGAGTAACATATTCTGCTCAGATAAGTTTTGACATACTTAATGCCCACAATAATAGATGTCGAGATTATACATCTTTCACTCTAAAAAAAGGCGCTACATCAACCTGTGAAAACAAAGTTACTAGTCACGTGGACTGATTACCACTTGTTGACTACATATTGTCGATGATAATTTGTGGCATCTTGATCCATAATATTTAGCGAATTTGATTCTCATCGGTTTTTCTAAGTCCTCAAAGTTGGTTTATTCCCAACAAGGCTTGAGTTTGATTAATCTATTGCAAACATGACTTGCACTTACGCTAATGTGACCAGCGTATTAGCATGTGTCAGTCTGACTAATCCCTATTATGGTAAGGCAATTTGGGTCATGGAAACAGCAATAGAGATCGCGTAAATGTCTAGAAAAGAGGGGTTACACCCGTCATAGTGACGTCGGTCCCGGCCTTGACACAAATTTGTCAAAACTACTCACGCCAGCTCAAGACAATGCAACCGTTATAGATATCTAGATAGCCATGGCATCTTGATCCACTGTACTTAATTATAGTGGACTATATGTCACTAGGATTTGGATATGGAATCCCATGTTGTTGGCAATAAAGAGGTTTGAGACACCGACTCATACACGCCTTGTAAAGCTTGTTCTTGAGCTAATGAGGAGTGAGACCCTCTTATGCTATAACACAAAAGAGAACATTTCATTCTTACGAAAAATCCAAAATGGATTATGTAGATTGATACAACCAATTTATGGACACCATTTATGCTTTATAGTGATTGGTTGAAGTGTCAACACATTGTCTACTTATGTTACTTATACTTCTACGGTCTCACTACCTATTGTTTAAATAAGTTTTATCAAAATAGGATTTGTGCATCTTGTACCTCATGTTCATACGCAATATGGTCTCACCCCGATAAAGCAACTTCAGCTTGTTTTTAGAATATTAGTGATGCGCATCAATCTTACTATTATGTGATGAGACTATTCTTTTTGCATGCAGCTTTAATATTCATCCACGACCTACCATCATTGAATATATTGCCTGATAGACCGTGATTGTGTGCGAGGATTGACACAGATTTCAATCCTTGAGCTCGACAAGATTGAAACGGATCTCCAAGCCTTGAGTTCTGCAATGTGCCAAATTGCACTGCCACAATGCTTAATGATGAGTCGTGTGAGGTGAATAAGTTCTTAGGTTGGATTTGAGTCAATTTGATGACCTCCACCTACAATCTGCTTATGTACAAACCTTGTCAGACTATCTTTTTAACTGATATATTATGAATTATCACTTTGGGACTGTATTTCAGTCGTTAGGGGGGAGATACGAACACAAGTGTTCTATTTGGAACGACTATATTATCGTGGTTTGTCTCCACTAGGTCTCATTTGATCCCAATTTCTTAAAGTGTTAAAGTAACATGATCACATGTTGCAAATATGTCTACAAGGATAAATGTTCTATCAAGAGGACATGACGTGACCTAAAAAGTTGTTCTGGATGCCATCACCATGGATGGTCATATATGGTGATGTTATAATGTGGCAACATGGTGTCACAGGTCGTGTTGCTCTCTAAAGGTTAGGGTGAGACCCTTAGGTTCGATACTTACTCAAGAGAGAAAGCGAACTTTGACACAACCTGGTCCATTGATCAGCGATTCTCAAATCTGTCTCATGATAAAGTCTAAATTGTGGTTAATTATCGTTGGGTGACGCCTTAATATCAAATCCAAAGACATGCATATACAGATCTCTACAAGTACTCACACTAGTGTACATGAGGACGTGGAATGATAAGTTTACTATTGAACTACACTTCATTGTTAAATCGACGTAGTAGATTGACCTAATAGAAAGATGTGATTCGGAATTAACAAAGAGATATGCCATTGGGCAGGTGATGCCGACACCGCAAGTGTAAACCGTATCCTATATGCCTTTGTTAGATAGTGTAGTGAGAACAAGAGCTTAGACTCATGTTATGGCGCAAAGTCTCTCACTAACACGCACTATGATCGACTGTGATGAGATATGCTCTTGTAATGGATGTTGTTGAACTCCACTACTTTGTTAGTTTGATAGTTTTAGAATAACTGAACATGCAGCCTATGAATGTGGTCATAATATCATATCTATGGGATCAGAGATATGCATGAAGGTGTGGTTTGTAAGAGAGGTTGAAACGCATAATGGTAGCACACCTAACTTCTAAATGAAATGCAAAAGTGTGTATGCTACCTACTCCTAAGTATATGAGGTCAAGTTTTAGTATAAGGAAAAAGTAGAGTATCGTACCTAAAAAACTAGGGGAAACTTAACCCTAGCTTAGATTACCGCAAAACACACATAGAAAACACATGCAAGTCTACCTTTTTACAAGTTAATGGTGTAAGCCCTTTGGAAGCCAACACCACCAAATGATGATATTAACAATGGAAGTAGTGAGTTGGTTTTGAGTTGATTTAACTAAAGTAAGTCTAAAATGTAAGTAAGGTAATTAACTAATAAAGTGTGAGAGAATAGATCAATGAGAGAAGTAGAGACCTAGGCATCGCACCTAGCCCTTACTCATGCACAAATGTAACCCCTAAGTGATGCAAACATGCTTTTGACAAATTTTCCTTTAGTGCTTTTGTGAAGCTACCAAGAAACCAACTAATCATGCGATCTAACAAAGTCTTTTGGAGCTAAGTTATATTACAAAACCTTAGTCTCATTTATGTCTCTTTAAAACACAAGTGACCTATGTACCGCAAATCCTACCATCTTTTGGAGTGGTTAAACTCACCGCACATACATTAAGTTAAGAGTAAGAAATTCAAGCAACTTAGTATTTCCCGTAAGAAGTACTAAGCCACCACCCTAAGGCTACTCATGCTCATGGATACAAGAAGTTGTCAATTTCAATTTTGCAATTCATTAGTCCCTAAACATGCTTTCTAGGTGACAAAACTAGCTAACACATTTAGTAAGCAATTAATTATAGAAGCCTTAAGATTCAAACATGCATCTACATCAAATTAAAATGAAAAATTACATTGTTGCACAAAAAGTTAGGCTAGGGCTTGTCTTAGCCTCAAATCCAAATACTCACAATACATCATATTACAAAACAAACCAAATACATCAAAGAGAAAGAGAAGGGAAAAGAGGAACGGAATACCCATGGATTTGACCCTTGGTGAAGTCAAACTACGAACCCAAAATTTTCTCCTAGCTCTCTAGATGTGAGAATTGCTTCAAGGTATGGTATTTTCGGTTTTACAACCCAAAACACCATACAAATTCATAAACTCAAGAAATTAGACAAAAGCTTAGAATAGTGAAGGGTTGTGATTGATTTAGAGTGTGTAGTAACTTCGGTTTTGGTGAAACCCAAGTGCCTACACACCTATTTCTCACACAATCAAAGGGACTATATACAAACTTTGAAAAACTAGACTAAAACTACAAAATGAGAGAGAAGAGAACCTACATCTAAAAATGAGAGAAGAGGGAAAACTTCTTCACAACATGGAGAATGAGGGTTTAAATAGGCTACAACACTTGAAATGAAGGGTGGAGATGCAAAGTAATGAATGGTTGGATGTGGTCAAATGTGTAGCACAAAATGTGAATCTAGCCTTTGGCTAATACCTAAACTACCCATAGATATTTTGGGTATACAGAAAAAGTAAGGGCACTCTAGGTATTTAGCCAATAAGACAAGGGGACAATGCCCACATCAAGAGGACAAAAGAAAAAAAAAATATATATATATATATATAATCACTACTCTTATTCAAATTTGAATTTGAATAATTCATTGACTTCTATGCTCTTTTGCCTTGTTAACCATCAACCACCTTTTCCGACCACCACCTTGCCGACCGCCGGAGTTTCACTTACTTTTATCGGTATTGACTTTTGTTTACCAGTCAATTTCGTCTTTAGTGAACTTTATAAATTTGCTCAATTGGCTTCGATTTTTCACTCTATGTCCGAAATATGTGCGTAAACCGCATATTTAGCACGTTTTCGCTTCTTAGCTCATTTTTCTAGTATGAACAAAAAAACATACAAAGTAATAAATAAATAAATAAAAGGATATAACGAAAGAATAAGATTAAGGCAATAATTATTAGACATATATTGACCTATTAACACACACTAAGTAACTTCTTGATTTGGAAGGGATATGATGAATAATGGCCTTGCGTGTTCATTTAAGATTAACATGGCCTCTTAATGCACAAGACATACCAATATGTATCGAGCATCCGAAGTTAGAATGAAAAAGATATTGAGAAAGACACAGTATTGTTATGAAAATCGACAATTGTATTGATGTTGATTATCCATCAATCGGTCTCGTAATGGAAGTCGATAATTGTGTGTTGATAATGTATTTTCATCAATTGGCCTAGGTGCTCTAAGAGTGATACATATATATGCTCCCATGATTAGTCAAAGTCTTATCTCTGAAAGAGAAAGATTTATTAAGAGATGAAATCTCATCTAAGTACAATAAAATGTATCATGTACTTGACAAAATAAGAAAGGCTTGACATATCATTCATTATGAAACTAAATATAGCTCTACGCCAACGCAACGCTAATGGAATGACATAAGGACATCATTTTTAATACCTTAAGATATTTGAGCTTATTTTATCCCTACATAAGAAAGACACAATCGAAAACGAAATAAGAATATGCCAAGTTCCCTAAGTCAAATTCCACCAGATTTACAAGAACACTCACTGGAATACTGTAAAATTGGTACAACTGGTAAGGATTATGTGTCTACTTTCTATGTACACTAACCATTTGATCATAGTTATTATATTGAGTGAGCTACGACCATTTTTTATGTATGACAGATTTGTCACAGAATCTGATTTTGTCAAAACAGTTAGTCGACTTCGACTAGATGTTGTGAATAGCTCCACATGAACCAGAAGGTGTGTTATATATGGTTGGAAGGTACATATGTTTACTTTCTAGAACCCTTTACAGATTGTCCATATATATTTTCTACGGGAAGTTACAGCTGTTCCAGTCTCCAAAGGTCATGCTCCATGAGAATCTAAATTTCTACGTGAACTTATGCTTTTGAGTTCTCAAGCAGCCTTTTCCTCCAGGTCTAAGTAAAAGATCATGTTGAGAATAATATGTCATGATATATATTAAAAATTCTAACTAACCATACGGCCCCCACTTAAAAAAGTTAAACAGGACAATAGTAGCTTTAAATTCTACAGTATTATTAATTCATATTCATTGGGTCAATATGATTTCTCTCATTTGTATTATCTTACAACTTTAGCAATATATATATATATATATATATATACACATTAAAAATTATAGCTAGCCATACGGCCCCCATTTAAGGAAGTGGAGCAGAACAATAGTAGACTTAATTTTTACAGTATTATTAATTCATATATTCATTAGGTCAATATAATTTCTCTTATTTGTATTATCTTACATTTTTAGCAATTATTAATTTATCATGTTGCTCCCAATTCGGGACCGGTGTAAATTAATATTTTAACGAGATTTTTAATTAATTGAGTATTAAATTATCAATGTTCAACTATGTTATTAATTTATATATTCATTGGTATCAATGTGATTTCTCTTATTTGTATTATTTTATAAATTTAACGATTATTAATTTAACACGCTACCTCAAATTTCAGAACGATAAAAATTAATATTTTAACAAAGGTATTAATTAAGTAAGTTATAAATTATTGAAGTTCTATTGTATTATCAATTTATATATTCATTGAAGTCAATATGATTTCTTATACTTATATTATCTTACAATTATTGTGATAATTAATTAATTTATCACGTTGTTTTTATTTTATGACCGGTAAAAATTAATATTTTAACTAGATTATTAGTTAATTATTAAATTATCAACATTTTATTGTATAAAAATAAAAAAATACGTCAAAATATGGGGTCCGCATATTGACCCGTGAGCCACGTGAGTTTGAGCAGCATCTTTTGTCTGATCCGTACTTAGCGCTCTGTCTCTCTCTTGTTTCTCGCTCCTCACAATTTCCCTCTCTTTCTTTTCTTTCTCGCTGCAACCCCAAACCCTAATTTGAGGAACCCACAGCCTATTGGATAATGCGAGAGAACGCCGCTCGCCGCAGTCGTAGCCCAGCAAATCAGCGGTCGGCGAGTTATTATTCCCTGCCGGCATGAGCATTGTGCGTTTAATGGAGAGGAATCTTTGAGCAAAAGGAATTTCGATTGAGTATGTGTGATCTAGTGGCCCGTACGGGTCGACATCAGCAACGTTACGAGGCTGGGTGTCGTCTAGTCGCCGGGTAATCCTGATTCCTCTTTATTTTGATTGATGCTGGGGGCCTCCCCGTTTAATGGATTTGGACCTTTTTAGCTGATCTGTTTGTGTTAGTATTATTTTGTGGTTAGAAATGTGTATAGTATGACTATGGTAGGCCGGGGATGATAACGATTTAGTTGTGTGAGCCTATTTTCTGAATGGGTTGATCACATTGAGAGGGTGTTTCCGTGGTGGGCATGACATTTTGAGAGCTTTCCTAATCCTTTTGAAGGTGTGTCTTTACCATTGGGTTTTTGGGGAGCTAGAAATTTGGTGAAATATAATCATGTGGAAACGGATATTACAATTTGGGAGAGTTTTAATTGAGGCAATTATTTTGGACAAGTCCTAGCTTTGAATGAGAAAATGCCTTTTTATGAGGTGGATTCCTTGGGACGTGGAGAAATGGTTTCAATAAGTTATAGAGTTGGTCGAATCAAATTTTTAACACAACTATGGCTCTCTTTGAGTATAATCTTCCGCACTGGTTAGCGGTTATACGTCACAAATTGATCATTCCCTTGCCTTTTAGGCGATCTCTCCAATTACATCAACTGGGTGTCTCATGATTTTTTTTGTGTTGGAAATGATTATGCATGATCTTGTAGTAGTACAAAAGTAAATATGGCTACATTCTTTGTGGGGCATGATGCTTTGTGGCTTTTGGTTGACAAAATGAAAACCAAAGTGTGTGACCCTTGACCCTCTTTGTTACGCTATGCTTACAGAAAAGCCATGTCACATGGTGGTATTGCTTTTGAATATGATTCCTCTTTCTTGAAGGTGGTTTAATTTGCTAGTGTGACTGTATTTGATGTCAAACCAAGCATGTGTAATGAATGGTTCACAAAACTCTTTTTAGGTATTTTGTTATAAATAAATGCGGTGATTATGGTTAGAGCCAAATGTAAATGGGGATGAATTAGTTTCACTGAGGATACCGAGAAGCTATTGGAACTGGTTTGCTTAGACTGCTTTGCTTCAAGAGTGACACTTCTGTTGCTTTGTAAGTAATAACTATATGGAATCTGCTTCAACAGAATCATTTCAGAAATAAGCTCTAGGAAGTACGTAATACACAATGCACCTAGTAATTCAATGTTTTGCTAATATTGATGACAAAAGCTTTACTTTGATTATGAATCTAGTGATTGAAATATTGGTGTTATAACATTTTGTAAATTAAATTCTTTCTTGTACGTGGCTTGTTTCTTTCTATGTACCTGACATGACGAAAACTGACTTAAATGATTTTTGACAGGTGTATTCCATTCAGGTACAGAAATGTTGATGGCGATGCTGATTCTGAGAAGATTGTTGAGGTCCTTATGATAAATTCATCTAGTGGACCAGGTCTTTTATTTCCTAAGGTAGTCATTTTCGGATTGCAGTGTTAAAATGGTTAATATCATGAAGTTTTCGTTCTAAGATTTATTCAGTGTCCTCCTTTATGTATATTGTTGTTATTATTATTATTATTATTATTACTGTAACTGATAGATACAACCGTAACAGAAGCTTAACGTTGTGATATGTATGGAAAATGCTTAAGACCCCAAAATATTATACCAAAACTTATTACCAAATGATGTGGCACATGCCACATCATTGATTACATGGACCTTTTGCTTTAGTGGAATCATCATTTGCTTATCTTTCTGAATAAAAAAATATAAAAAATAATGATAATAAAAATATAAAACAGACGATTGAATTTTTACAGAACAATGGATGGCAAGTTGGCAACGCTTGAATTGTTCATGAGATTTCAAAGTTTGATGTATGATCAATCATTCATTGCTACTATGACATCAATTTGCTGCTGGTATGATACTTATTTTTTCTTCTGAAGAAAATTCTATTGATACTTCGATCAATAGAATCCTATGAGGGCAATTGGATTTGGGGCAAAAGAAGAAACTCATAAGTACTGGTGAATTTTGTTAGTCTATAAACATCATGGGATGAGACTAATAACCATGAAGGAATTATTATTTCACAAGCAATCATTATAAAATCTGCCCTTTTCTTGCTGCTAATACCCGTTCTTAGTTCTTCTGAGTTTGTCTCAAGTTTGACAATTGTTGTTGCGGTTAAAAAAACTGGGGAAGTGGAAGATGAATTTTGGTAAATTAGTGTTAATGTTTTATTTTCTTTTTAGAATGAAGGGATTAAGTACTATAAAATATCAAAATGAACATAATTGTGTTTGGTAAATGTGGTTAGAAAATCCATGTCACTATAATATTGCAAACAAGAGTATTTATGTGGCAGATGCCACCTCGCATTGTATTCATAATTGGTAAAATTTGTGATACATAGCACTACTTGATATGTTTTATTATACAAAAGATTCATGCTAGAGAGAGTGGACTATTGGCTTCTATGAAGTTTGAGGTTCTTAAGACTGCTTTTGTCCAACATTTGGGTATAGTGAAAATTATTGCCTGTGCCTTAATTGCCTATATTTAAGTGTCAATGTTGTGAATCTGGGGTATGAAGATGTAAACGCTGAATATGTTAGTAATTTTCTAGTGGCTGTAAACACATCCGCCTCAGTACTTGATCAACAAATCAAATTATGAGTAGCCTATGGTGTTGCTCAATACAATGTTTGGTTTCTTTTGTTGTTTATGGATGACTACCGTGGCATAATCAGAAGCAAACATAGGGTATGGGTTGATGCATGTAGTGCCAAGATAATAAATCATTAAGGGTTAAAGTTGTTGCCCATGGGGGAGTGGTTTCTGATATTGAAAACTGGTTAAAGTATCTTGTAGAATAAGATTGTTGTATCAGTAACGCAGATTGAAGGCAGTGGAGTGGAAGTCATTCCGCATTCCTTTTCAATTCCCTTGTCACAGGATTGTCTGATAGCTCGTTTCTTTTTGTGCTTCATCCCAATTATGTATGTAGTTTTAAAGTTGGTCCATATTTTAGGAGAAAACTGAAAATTTCTGAACCATCTTTAAATTTGACAAGAACTTAATATACTCGAAAAAGTTGATAAATGGGTATTAGACTTCTCACTTTTTGTTTTTGGAGGGAGGGTATATTGAGAAAATGTCATACAAGAGCCTCTAACATATGTAGGAGCTTATATTGATAAACAGATAATCTTGGATTATGGGAAAAATGTTTTTTTTGTTGCTAAATTTTGACCAGATTTTGTCCAATAGTTACTTTATTAGCCTTTTGCATTTTTTAGATGGTAAAGTTATGACAAGTATTATGTACTTTGTTTGCATTTAGGAAATAGAGAGCTCATAATAAGTTGCTATCAAATTACTCACTTACAGGGAGGCTGGGAGAATGATGAAACTGTTCAGGAAGCTGCAGTAAGAGAAGCTATGGAAGAAGCTGGAGTTCGAGGAGAATTGATGGTAAAATACATCTTCCCAATTTCTTTCTTTCCTATACTTTCACCCTTCACAAGTTTGACAGGTCTGATAGAGTGAAATTATATGATTATTTCTTTTTCAAACTGGGTTAATATTTTTTTTGGAGTGCCATGTTGGGTATCCATTACTATTATGAATTCATCCTCTTCCAATTAGCTCATTTGTTGTTTTGTCACTCATGAGATGGACTAACCTAGCACCCTGTTGATATATTTGACTTTCAGGATTTAGTGGGATATTATCAATTTAAGAGTAAAACTCACCAGGATGAGGTGAACCCAGAAGGTATATGTAGAGCTGCAATGTTTGCTTTGTTAGTCAAGGTGGAGCTTGAGTCGTGGCCGGAACAGAGCACTCGAAACAGAACTTGGCTGACTGTTGAAGAGGCTAGTGGTAGATGCCGACATGCATGGATGAGTGAAGCCCTGGTGGAAGGCTTTTCAAAGTGGCATGCAGAGAAGATGCTAGGTGCAAGTAGGATGTAAACATTGAATTGCTAGTTGGATGTGCCTGAAATGAACCGAGGCTTTTTTAGGTGGTCAAAACCTAATCACTCATTTGCTGGAATTTTGGTGGAATTGATTTCGGGCACTTTTCTACTTCCAGTTGATGATCAAGAGTGTATGACCTTCATAGTTACTGTCCCTCATGATTCAGAGGGTTAATTTTCAGCTCTGTTATTTGTGCACTTATGTATAACATTCTCTGTTAATATTCAAACATTTACTTGCCCTATAATTCCTGTTCGGATAATTCATATTGAATTTTACAGTTTTATTTATAGTCGTAGCTTTTAACACCCATGGAATTGTGATGTGAATTGATTCAAGAAATTTGTGGAAAATTGCTGATAGCCAACTACTTTTCCTTATTGAACTCAAAGATCCAATTTAGTTAGTATAAGGTTTTTGGTTACAATCATAATGCAGTGTCAAGAATACACTGGTGGAGTTTAGAGCCGGATACACCCCTTCTCCTTAGAAAGGCGCCGGTAATGCCCTTTAAGCTGTCTATGCAACCTCTAGGAGCATGGGAGATTGAAAAAAGACCATGCAGGCCATGTGCAAACACTTTGATATGATATGGTCTATCAGACTTGCATGTGGTACAGCCAGTTTCAGTCATTTCTCCAAATCTCATATGACTACCAAAAGTTGAAGTTTATAGGTTTAATCAAGACATGAAGATAGCTAGTGAAAACAATTGTATGTATCCGTTAAGCTGAATCTGAAATATACTCATTTTTCGATTCAACTGAAACTGATGATTTCATTATTATACACCAACCCCGATCGTTTCTTTTACTCATCGCTGCATAAATAAGAGCATAGCAGGCCAATGTCAGGCAGCTAAGAGTGACGATATATACCATTTCACTTGAAATCAAGTCGTTATCCACAGGACATAAACTGATGAGTTTAGCCAATTAATCATCTTGAAAGTCAATCAGTCCTCCACAATTATCATTCTTGCTGCTGGATCTTGTTCTTGATCCGTTTCTCCGTAGTTACGTAATTCTTCCAAACATTCCTTCGTGACAAAAATCATCCTCTGGCAGTGGAACAAAAGAAGGACCTGATTGCACCTCACAAGCTAATCGTTGGAGTCCCCAATTCTCCACGCCTTGAAAGCCAATGGCTTCTCTAAAGACCTGGAATTTGAACCAAGAAAAAGCAATAAACAAAAACAGAAGTGGGAAATAAACGGCAAGGAAGAAAAAAAACAGATTGTCATTGATACCAAAACTAGGGTTTACAAGCGTATGGGATCTAGCCACTTGTTCAACATCTAACTACTTAGGGAAATCTTGTCATAAAGCAGCTGGAATAGTCACGTGCAGTGCACATGAATTTCTCAACGCCAGCCACACAAAATGCAGCGTTATATTTATTCCTGCTGCAACTCGGAAATTGTCATTTTGGCTTGTTACATTACAACCCTCTCCACCTCAAACTTGTCCTCAAGTTTGATCTTAGCTTCAACCTCAGTGTTTGAAATCTGGGTACCTGCGAGTGATGTGATTTGCAAATTCTCATGTATTCTTTTCATCTATAAATCCTTTCCATTTGATCAACCATTGAGTAGCTGCAGCATTCATTTTCTTGATAATCCTGGTAGCCACCACAGCTTCAGGCTCCCAACTTCGGTGACCATCCACTTGTAGTGGGCGTAGCTGAGCTTCCACTGTTACATTCTGTCCCAGCTTCTTCTTGAGAAGGGATACATGGAAGACATCATGGATTTTGGCTTGAGCAGGTAGCTTCAGTATGTATGCTACATTTCCAACCTTCTCCAGGACTTCAAAGGGCCTATAGAACTTGGTAAAGAGCTTATGAAATACTCGTTGATGCACTGATTGTTGTCTGTATGGTTGGAGTTTGAGATAGACCAGATCCCCAACCTCAAAGTTTCTCTCAGTATGTTTCATATCATGGTATCTTTTCATCCTAGCTTGAGCTTCTTCCAGGTTTTTCTTTAGCACTTTTAGCACTTCGTCTCTACTCCTTAGGTTCAAGTCTACCTGTGCAACTACAGTGGACCCTGACATATATGTCTTTACTGTTGGAGGGGCATAACCATATAGAGCCTCAAAGGGGGACATCTTGATAGCAAAATGGTGAGAGGTGTTATACCACCACTCAGCCCAAGAAAGGGTTTGTACCCAAGACTGAGGCTTGTCTCCCATTGCACATCTCAGATACTACTCTAGGGTCTTGTTTAAATTCTCAGTCTGACCATCTGATTGAGGGTGATATGCAGAAGATTTGCTCAGCTGAGTGCCTTGTAGCTCAAAGAATGACTTCTAGAAAGAACTTAAGAAGATGGGATCTTTATCAGAAATGATATTGTTAGGCATTCTATATAACTTGGCCACTTCCAGCACAAAAAACTTTTGCCAGAGATGCAGCTGAGTAGGGGTGAGCTAGGCGAATAAAATGAGCATACTTGGTCAGTTTGTCAATAATGACCCATATTATAGTCTTCTCTTCAAATTTAGGCAGTGTCTCAATGAAGTCCATGGAGATGGTATGCCAAGCTTGAGAAGGAATGCTGATAGGCTGCAACAGACCTGGGGGCAAGACAATTTCAGAATGCTGCTGCTGGCACACATCACACAAGGATACATGTTCCTTCACACTTTTCTTTATGCTTGGCCACTTGAAGCTTTTAGTCACCCTTTTATATGTCCTTGTTCTCCCTGCATGACCTCCAACCTTGCCCCTATGCAGTTCCTCTATGATTCTCCTTCTCTAATCCTTAATAGGAGGGACAAATATCATGTCCTTGTAAAAAAGTTGGGAGTCAACTAATTTGAAGTGTTTCTTCTCTCCACCTAGATGTAGCAACTTGATGATGTTTGCTGTGTCCTCATGTTTCAAACAAGCTGCTTGTAGCTCTTCAATGTAACTATGGACAGTTTTGGAAACTCCCATAATTGCAGCTAGGGAGGGCATCCTAGACAATGCATCTGGGGCCGCATTATTCTTCTCAGCTTTGTACTGGATAGAGTAGTCATATCCCATGAGCTTAATGAGCCATTTCTGCTGGGCAGGGGTAGTAATCTTCTAGGTCAACAAATACTAGATTGTTTTGTGGTCAGAAAGGATCTTGAAGGGATGCCCCAATAAGTATGGTCCCTAATGTTGTACTGCAGTAACCACTGCCAACAAAAAAATCGATTTGCAAGGTTTTTCCCCTTAAAAACTTGATGAGATACTCATCATGATTCCTCATAAGAAACTAAACTAGTTATGTTTGGATTATTGGTTCCACTAAAATTGTGATAGCAAAGAGGAATTATGGATGATTAGGTAAGTATGGGGACCGTGCTGCAAAATATATGAATGATGTTGAAGATTGATGACCTTTAATTTCTGCACATATGCTCAGCTTCTGAATATAAATGCAGTGAGGTTTGGTTGAAAACTTAACAAAAGACTTGATAAATGACAGAAAGCCTGGGATAGGAAGAGACATGACATGCATGCTATTTTCTTTTCATACTATTAAACAATTTTGATATGCGGCAGCATCGCTAATGACCATTGGCAAAAAAAGTCAAACCGAGTTCAAATAAAAGTAAGACTTGTAACCCTAATTGAACAAGAGAAATACTTTATTTGTGCCTAAATGCATATTTTTTTATTAAAGTTATAAATTTTGACACTTTTATACATAATTAGAGTGAGAAAATAGAAGATAGATAAGACTTACAGGATTTTGATCATCGTTCGCCGATTGTCAGACTCCGATCATCAGATTCCAATCACCGGTCATCGATTGCCGGATTCTGATTACCGGTTGTCAATTGCCAGACTCTAATCACCGGTCGTCAGACTCCGGTCACCGGAATCTCGTTGTCGGTTGCCGGATAACTCAGTAACTCAGTTCCTGACCCTCAATAACCATCGGTAACTCGCTTACTACCCCTTAGTTGTTCGAGGTGAAAATGGATTTTCTCGAACAACCAGCCTTGGAGCGTGCCAATAGCTATGGGTTAGGTACAACCTTGATCTTGATGCTTGTCCGCCTTCTGACTTCTCCTTAAACAACTGACGTACGGACGCTGGTTAGAACGACACTAAGTTTCTTCACAGACCTAGTTGAGGTGCAACTAAGATTTTTCTCCTCTTCTCGTGAAGAGGACGTTTCTTACTCAGACCGATGTGGTTGAGTAGAGCTATAAATCAGGATTGAGAGACGTTCACTAAAAAGTTCCTTGACAAACCAGAGATATTTGCTAGAGTTCTCACTCCAACAAAGGTTTTGCGAGTATTCGCCTACGGATAGGGCTTTATGAAACGGTGGTGGACTGTTCGATCACGGATGAGGCATGGTGAGGTAGAAGCGGGAACTGCAGACAGATTGGGCTTTGGTGAGTAGTTGCGGAGAATGCCTACGGATAGGGCTTTGGAGAACAAAAAAACCTAGGGAATCGTTTTGGTAGGGGTGCTCCGAGGGAGGCTTGTTTTGCAGTGTGCAAAAGTTGTTTGATGATTGATTGATGATGTTTGAACCTTACACCTTGACCCCTTACATAGTGAACACCAGGATTTGTTCTTACTTACCAATTAAGGAATATCAAATCTCTTAAAGATTACTTCCTTAAGCAACTGAAAATTTTTGCCAAGCATGACCTCAAATGGAAAGAAAATATTTACAATTACTTAGACCGCAAGAGTCGGTCCAATGAGCTCGAGGAATCAGCATTCACCAAAAGATGTTATCTTGGCCCAAACATTGCCCCCAGGCCTTGAGATTAAACCAAAGCCCACTTGTGAAATCGATAAGGGCTAGAAACCCGGCCCAGTTTCTTTAAATTATTGGAACTCCACATCGTTCCCCCTTTTCCGTCTTCTACCTTCAATAAACAACGCTTCGTTTCAGTAGAACCCTTTCAATCTCTCTAAATGTCTACACTAAATCTCATTTCCACACCATCTTTCCAACATGACTGACATCCCTACCCAAGAAATGGCCATTGATGGCTAGAGAATCTCCGTAAGACTGAAAACTATCAATCACCCAAACCACTCCCATATGGAATTGACCACCAGATACACAGCCAAGCTTAGTTCATACATGAAGTTCCCAGATGTTCAACACTACTATCACGAATCAAGACCTCCAATCTTTCTTTTTCAGAATGTTCCTGTCGAAGTCACTACGTGGCAGAAACAAAGTGACTATCCAGTCAGGATTAGAGCTTGGCCATTCCCAAGCGATCAGATGATGAAGTGGTACAAAAATCGCAAAGCTCTTGATCTGGATCGATGAAAACTGGCTGGAATCACGGATGTTATTGATCTAAGTTTCACTCTGAATAGTCGCGGCACAAATCGACCCCCCAATGATGGCTGCTACCTGTTTTTGGAACTCCTTTAGCAATACTTTAGACTTCTAGTTTGGTCAAATGGGCATCACCCTATTGGATATTCATGCTATGACTGGTTTTTCAGTTGCTGAGGAAGCATATCAAGAACATCTCTTCGAGGATGCAGATGTCTTCCATACTTTTGATACAACAGACTACCCTACGCATCTGTCTTACAAATGATGGGTTGTACATTTCCATGCTCGTAAAGACGAGCAAGGCTGTATTGCATTTCTAGACTTCTGGCTTCACAAATTTGTAGTCTGCACAACAACTCAGAAACTAACTAAGGCCTGGATGCGCACCGCAATCCTTCTTTTCAATGGGCACCGTCTTGGTTTAGCACAACTAGTATTGGGGTTTCTATATCAAGCGTTATACAAGCTTTCACTTCATCAACAGAATTATGGCGACATATCAGACCCATTTTGGATTTTAGACCTCTGGTTCAGATCTACTTTGTCCAGTTCAGAGATGAGCAAGTTGTTGATTTCTCTGAGCACCAAGTATTAGGAAGAGCATTCACCGACACTTCTTGACCTCCAACTATAGGATATGCCTGGTCTCTTGAGTACCTATTCAACCTTGATGCCACCACCCTAGACTCTAGTCTTCTTGTTCTCAACCATAAGTATCCTGAAGCTCAGGCGAATGAGTTTATGTGGTGCACAGCGCAGACTCCTAAAGGGCAAACGCTATTCAACCAGTCTATCTCTCTTATGGATTTTCCTCTGCCAAGTTAGCTGGTTTTGAACTCTACGCACCCAACCACTTCTACCGCCAGCTTGGTATGTACTAGCGTGTGCATTTTCCATTCACCAACAACATCAACTGCTACAGCTCTTGGCGAATAGAGAAAACACCGAAGCAAAAAGTATGGGATCCTCGCTTCCGGTCTTGCTTGTCTCCTTCCACACCCAATATTTACAGCTTTGAACTGCTATTCTCCACCAATGACGCTTCTCAAGACTATACATACTTGCTAACGAAAGCTAACAATTGCTTCTCTATATAGTTTGAGGAGTCTGATATTAACACTAGCATCAAACTATAAAAGCTATAGAACCCTAACATGCAAACTAAACGTGCACTCAAAACATACAAGAAAATATTTCATCAATGAAGTAGTAAACAAAGTCTCAATCTTGAATTGAAATAAACTAAAAACCAAATATTAAAATACCTTGGTGATCATGTCTTAGGGCTTCAAGCAGTCCCTAACTAAGGAGAACTAAATAAACATAATAGAATGATAACACAACAAATTGGGGAGAATGAGAGGAGAAGAATAAGGAAAGAGAATCAGGTCAAATATGATAGCGTAAAGTTTATATTGATTCCTTCCACCAATCCTTCTTGATTAGGGGTTCCTTAGATATCTTGATTGGCTTGGACCAATAGAAGTATGTCAACTCATTTAATTCTTTAAAATCAGCTTCAAATCGAGGTTATAAGTTGGAATATGAAGTACAAACTCGTCTATGGGCTTCTCGGTATGATTTGGGCCTCGAAACACAAATTCCCGTCAAGATTCAGATTGGTGCGCAGATTGACGTTCTAGTACTAAATCGGTCATAACTTCCTTTTAGGAAAATGCTATTCACAAACCGTAAAATGCTCTGAAAAGATAACATCCGTAGCTTTGCAACGATATAAAACTCATTATCTGGTTCTTCTCGAGTTGCCCTCAGTGTTCTGTCGAAGTTGGATGACTTTTATAGGCAGATTTCAGAATTTTGCCTTCCAATCTCTATTTTTCTTCTTTTCTTCTTATTTGCTTCAGAACACATAGAAAACAAAGTAAATAACTATAAAACACACCAAACAAGTGAAGTATAGAGGAATTCGATATAAATAATGTATAATTATGCACCTATCACATAGTAATAAAAACTTTACTAAAGCCAAAAGCTCAGAGAACTCTAAGAAGAAAATTCCAATCATGAGTGTCAAAAGTCTTACGAATATCGAACTTAATAGCAACATTGCCCTAGGGTACGTTTCTTCTTATTTTTATCATTTTCTTTAATTTCTGCACTCTCTTTCTAGCAATTTGCAGTTTGTTTCTTTACGTTTCATGCAATTTAATTCCTCGCAATTACTTTCTGCTCTTTAAAATTTGTTCTTTTATCTTCCACTCTTTACTTCTCGCAAAGCCATACGAAAAAATCCACAAAAAAAGTAGTATCGGTGAAAATACCGATAGTCCTTGAAATAAAGGCTAGAAAACGTACAGGCCAAGACGGTTCCTATCTCGGCCTACAATCGCTTTGAAAAAGTCATATCAGACGCAAAACAAATCAAAACCTCACTTAACCAACATTTCGCGAGTTGGCACACCCCCGCATTCAAGAAGGATGATTATGTTTCAAGTCCCTCGGCCTTAATTCAGGCCAAAATGATTTTTGAGACCAACAATAGTAGATATCAATAATCAATTTTCTAGGTAGGTATAAACGCTGATTGCCTGCTCAAAGAGAGAACATGTACATTAGAATGAGGTAGATGTGTTATTATACCTACAATAACTACCAAGTTGTCTTATATCTTACATGTTGATTAGTCCACTCTTCCCCACCTTATCTTCCAAAAGTTCGCCTTTCTTCTTCGTAGTGTTACATGTATACTACATTTAAATCTATACATAAATTGAGAGATATTGCATACTCAGAAGCTTGATTATTTGTTCCTCAACTTCTTAATGAAGAATTAACCCCCTTCCCAGCACCAGCAGCGAAGATCCTTGCAATCTCCAACTGTGTATTGGCAATAATTTGTGCTCGCTTCAGATCCATCTCTCCTCTCTTTGCCTCTGCTTCAACTCTCATCCTCTCTATCTCTCTCATTGTATCCATTCTTGATTGCTCAGATCTTACCACAACCTCGGCTAACCATCTTATGCTCTCGGCTATCTCTAATTCTTCCCTTCTTCGTGTCTTCTTCTCGATTTTCCTCTTCATTCTCTTGGACCTTAACTTTTCCTTATCACTATAAAGGGCTGGTGTGCTACTGTCTATCTCCAATGGGTTCTTGTCCGATGCATGGTCTGAAAATTTCAGACCCGCTCCTTCTTCCTGCATATTAATGATTCAGTGTCAAATTTCTGTCACTCAAAAAATCCATTATAAGCATTGATTGTGGCAGCATTCTTGAGTGCATAGTAGGAATTAAGTGCAGTTAAACTCTATAGTCTGTAGACTTGCACCAACAAATTAAATGTGGAATGATCAGCAAGCCTGTGTGTCTGATTGCAGGCTTCAAAACTGTGTTTACATCAAAAAAAAGCCACCAGGTGCTATGATTATGCATCCTTTGCTAAAGTCAAAAATGCAATTGCTTGAAACAGACTTTGTGGGCTAAAAGTCTGAATCTTTATTCTTCTTGGTTTGATCGGCAAAGTTCCAATGAAAACTAAAAATAAAAAAGGGTGCTGGGTGATGTAGACACTGACCTTGGCATCCCTATCAACACCATCAGACCCGAATGAATTCTGTGCTGTTCCTAAATGAGGAGGAAGTGGCGGTGACACCGGCACTGATGGCTCCAACAACATCAGGGCGTGGTTTCTATGATGAGTCACCGGAGCCGGTAGCGGTAGTTGCTGCAGTGGTGGAGTTGGAGCTACACCTGCTACAACAGTTGTTGCTGCTGCTGCGGGTGGAGGTGGTCCGCTGCCACGCAGCAAAAGATCAAGACGTGGATAAAGAGGCCAAGACGAGCCGTCAGCGGTGGCCGACTCGGAGCGGTAGCGTTTCTTCATGGACTCGATCTTGTTCTTGCACTGCGTCTGAGTCTTGGGCGACTTGGAGCAACCAGCACGCGACGAGACGTGTCGGGCAACATCTTCCCAGTCATGGCCTTTGAGCTTGGCTCTGTTCCTGAGGACCCATTTGGCCTCATAAGCCTCCAGAAGACTAGACACAGCTCCTTCACTCCACTCATCTCTCTTCAGCCTGTCACTACCAATCAAGGGCTTTGATCGTGGAGAGTCCAAATTGTTAGAGAGGAGACATGGGGTTGGATCCTGGTTACCCTCTTTCTCCATCTCTCTCACACTCACTCCTGCTCAATTTTTACCCTTGAATTTTGGGTAAGCTGCTAACATGTTCACCAACCAAAACACGTTTAAGCACAACCCACTAGCATTTTAGAGAGAAGAAAAGGGGAGCTAGCTATAGTGAGAGGAAGATGAGAAAGGGAGCACTACCCACTAGCATGTTAGGCTGTGAAAGAGAAAGGCAAAATGGTAGTGGGCGACCATGGAAATTGGAGGTGGCTTTTGGTCAAATGAGTAAATAATGTGAACCCGTGAACTTTGGTTTCCCTTTTTTCACTTTTGGAGAGATGGAGGTGGAGCTATGTGATGGTGACGATGTTGGTTTTACTGTTGTGGTTGGATTGTTTTGGCTGTTAGCGTTGATATGAAGCCAAGTGAGACATCCACTACGGGATATTAGAGCGGTGGTGGTGGGTCGGTCTCTCACGTGGGTCTGCTGCCCACTCCATCCAACCCAATTTTCTCATTTCACCATCTCCATTTTCTCCCCTTCGCCACAGCCATCCAATATGCTACGGCCATTCAAGTACTTGAGCTTCCCTTTTTTCGGGCCCTCCCCCTTTCTGCCTTTCCTTTATGCACTTTTGAAGGAGTCATCACCACTTGAGTTAGTGAGTTGCTGTGGGAGAGAGAGAGCAATCAGCAATATTATTAATTATTCTGCTTGGAATAATACCATGGAACTTCAGGATTACGGGTGGGTTCCTTAATGGATTACTGTATAAGAGGTATGGACTATGGAGACATTACGGGTTGCCTGCTCATTTTCCCATTTTTCTAGGGGTGGGCATAAATCCACTAAATTCTGGTTCCGTCCCGGTTCCTTCCCGATCCTGTCCCGATTTCGACGGAATTTGAAACTAAAAACACTCATCTTGTCCTGTGTAACTTTAAAAATTCATAACTAATTATAGAAATATTATTTTCGAGAGATTTCAACTCTCAACTGATCTTTAAGATGTCCTCTATAACTTTCATGAAGACAGTAAACTCATATAACAAACCGATTTGTATAATTTTTTAAAAATAAGTCAACTAGTCCAAAATCTCATAATTGATATGCATAATTTACTAATGCACCCTAACGTTTAACAAATCAAAACTTAATCTAGAAAATTCATTTTCAAGTGATTCAAATTCTGAAATGAACTTTAAAATGTCTACTATAAATCATATGAAGATACCTAGATGAAACTTCAAATTAAACTGTATGATTTTAAGAGGAAACGAAACAAAACGAAAGCGTGTTCTTCGAGCAGGGAATTGAATTGGGACATGAATACGAACCTCCACTAGAAATAGATTGTGATCAGAGCAAGAATGTGGAAGATGAGTCACCTGCGATAGGCCAAAGTGTTTTTGCCAGCATTTTGTGGAAGATGAGTCACCTAATTATAAAGCTAACCTAAACTACTCAGAAAAATACGAAACTTTACAGAGATATAATAGACATACATATGAACATTTGTACAAAATTTCAGGGGAATCAGAGATAAATGGGTAAGAAAATAAAATCATAGAAAACAAGAGACAAAATAGTGACCAAAATACTAAACAAAAAGAAAACCACATCCTAAACTACTATATACATGTGATCATCTCTTTCCTCATACAAGACTCAAGCCCAATCTCATATGAACATGCAATTACATTATCCTAATTCTAGAACTCGAATTTATGCAAGTTTAAAGTTTGAAATAATCCTTAAGTAAGAATAGCGGACGCAGCCCAGTAATCACTTAAATTCTTCTTAAGTCTTCTAAGTATTAGCCGACACAGCCCAAATACGAAGAATATTTCATGAAACATAACCAACGCAGTCCAATGTCACATGAATCATTAAGAACGAAAAAATAGAGTCGAACATATCAATTCAAAAGTATAGCCGACGCAGCCCATATTAACATGCTACCTAAGATGTCATGCCTAGGCCCGAGTTTACCTCCCTAAACCCGGGTTAGGAGGTGCGGGACCTATCCTAAGGGGGATTTACTCATAATCCCCCTTGAGAAAGGATAACCCTTTTCCCAAACTAATTTTAACAGTCCAAACGATACCGAAATAGACCTTACAACCAGAGGTTACCCCGATTTCCGCATTTGGATTTCATACTAATTACTTTAGAGGACCTAGGGTCTAATTAATATTTGTGATTGCACCCGAATCCCGGTCAGGCTGCCTACGTACCTTGAACTCAGGGATCAAGCCACATGTAGCTCTTATTTTTATTAACGCCCTAACTGGGCAAAACCCGCTTTACTATATATCGGTCGATCTATTAATATAGATAACAATCGCATATAGCATAACCGGAGTTTAACATCTCCGCTGAGGTATCCACCAACCAACTATCTATCAGGATTAACCTGAACATTTCACCATACATATCTACGACATCCATACACATAAATACAGAAAATAATGGCAATCACATAATTATATGAATCCCCGAAGGATATAATAGTCAATTTATCCCCAATGGCACTCTTGTAAATACCTAAAACTGTCAAGAGCAATATTGTCAATTCATCCTCAATGGCATCTTGGAAAATATGCCAGGCTGCCAGGGGTATTTCTGAAATTTCATCCTTAACGGCAGCCGTATAATTATCTAAACTACTAAGGGTAATAACATCTTTTTAACCTCAATAACAGTCTTGTAAATATACAAACAAGCTAAGGGCATTTATGAGATTTTAGTCTCAATGGTATCCCTATAATTACACAAAACAGTCAGGGGCATTTATGAAATTTCAGTCCTGGTGGCACCCCTGTAATTACCCCAAACTGTCAGGGGCAGTTTTGACATTTTACACCCCCGATAAATGGTAAAATATCAGATCTACCACGATAAAAATCTGGAGATTTACCCTTCTCTACCAAAAACTGTTCCGGTCGGCCTACCGACTGGTTTCTACCCCATTTTTCGGTCACAACTCTACCCTAGTTGATCCTCAACAACAATAAACGTTCATCAATGCAGATTTCACATCTGGCATAAGGAAAATATGGAGGGAGGAAACTTTTACCTCTCGAGATCACGCCCGGGAACCACGTACCCAACGACAACAACAGTACGGTGCCACTCGGACACTCACACTCGTCAGCCGTGCTAGCGGCTCTTAACGGTGCTCCCCACTTCACCTTCGTCCCCTATAGCCTTCGGTGTCCTCCATCCGAGCTCAATCTCGTGCCCCTTCACTTCTGGACCCTCTGCTCACCATAACTCGACTATTGAAGTGACCGACGGGAGGCGCGACAACCATAGGCGTGCGTCATAGCTGGCCTAGTGGAGTCCTTGCTCCGACCCTAGAGAGAATTGAGAGGAGAGAATGACCAGCTGAGGAGAGAGAGACCAGCTGAGGAGTGTCCCCGTTCCCCCCCGGATATATATATATATATATCTCCACAATCAACGGCCAAGATCAACTATGAAAAAGTTACCGTAAACAGTAATTAGATATTTTTTTGACATTTACTATTTACCATAGATTAACAACACATTAACCTGAATAACTTCCTCATACGAACTCCGATTACTTCATAGGACATATTCACGAGTTTGCATTAACGTCCTCCACAACTTCTCCGAAGGAAGTTTCTCTAAATTCCTGACTTATCGTAAAGTCACATTTTTACGGTAAAGTAAATAATAATTATTATTCTCGTAAACTAAATAAATCCATATTAAACAGCTCGTAGCTTTGAAAAATATTCCGGACATACCGGAGGACTCGTATTAATATGTTCTACACTCTTGTGACATATAATCTATTTTTCCAAAAATCGAGAATATATCGATATGAAACTCGAATATTAATTCAGAAAAAACTGACAGTACGGTTACCACTCTCTATAACCCGTCTAATCTCAGTAAAAGAGAAAATTTTAGGACGGGGTCTTACATAAGATTGTTTCTTCCATTACTTATGTTAACCAACGCAGTCCAAACACAAGTAATAGACATAAAAATAATCACACAACCCTTAGGTACACAAACTCAAACAAGCATGCTTTAAGATAATTAGAACATCATACGATAACACAACCACATGAACACATAAAATACTCAAAACATGTTATTAATCTCTATCAAAAACTGATTCCAAAACAACGGTAGAGCAAAGAATTTACTGCTATTAATTAGAAAATAAACCAAATACATGAGTTTGAAGTTAAGATTACACTTGGAAAAGAGAAACGACGAAGAACTTCAAGAGAAAACCTAAACTAAAGGCTGTTTTGTGACAGAATTTGGGAGGATGAGGAGAGACATGGCAAGAGCAGCTTCTAGGGTATGTGCGGCAAAAGAGAGATCATCTTCACGTTCTTTAATTGTTCTATATATATGAGCAGCTGCTATTAGGGTTAGATAACCCCTAATTTTCATCCATGGACTCTCCTATGTGGTATGGGCCTTGAAATTGAAGTTTCGGTCTAATTCAAAAATTCAGACAGACTCACATTCGGTCACTAAAACAGTCATAACTTCTTTTTCAAAATAGGTATTAACAATCCATATAATGTTCTAGAAAGTAGACTCTTCAAGCTTTCCATTGATATAAGACTCATCTCCTCGTTCGTTGTGAGATGGTCATAATCTTCTATCAAAGTTAACTAATGATTTTGATAGATTTTAAGATTTCATTCTTTGAACAACATTGATTCATTTTCCTTTCAAATTTCTCCTAATTTGCTTCTTTTATGATCCTCGTCTTTATTTACGACAAAAAATATAAAATAAGTTAAAACAAATATTGTTAAAAAAAATTACATAACTAAATAAGATCTAATCAGCCTAACTGAGTAAAAATCGGCCAAACTCGTTAAAAGTTAGTCCAACTCGAGACAAAAAATGGACTCACCTCCTCTTAGTCGCTCTTGCTCTCGCCTCTCCCTCCTCTTAGTCGCTCTTGCTCTCGCCTCTCCCTCCTCTCAATCGCCGTCCTCCCCGCCCTCACCTCTTTGGACTCACCAAAACGTTGAAGAAGTCGTCGTTGGAGGAACTCGTGAAACCCAAAAAACATAAAAGAAGGGTTTTGAATTAGAGCTCGATTTAAATGTGCAAGGCAAAAAGATGAAAGGAGAAGAAGAGAAGAGATGAACCCTACCTCCAATTTGTTAATTCGCACCTTAAAACGTCGAGACTCACCAGAGAACCGCCGTGATTCATCTCGGACAACCTCCCTCTAGGGTTCGTGCATGTGTGATTTGAGAACTATGTTTTGTAGATCAAAGGAAGAAAATCATTTTACAAGTATTTTGGTGATGAGTGGTGGCCAAAGACGGAGGGCGTCGCCGCTGTCATCGATGACGACGAGAGGAGAGGGAATCAAGATAGATCGGGGGAGGGGGTTTGACCGAGGTCAGACTTCTCTCGTCTATTTAAAGGGAGATGGACGGCTAGGAATTGATGAGAATAAATCAAACGATCCATAATTAATCGGTGAAATTTTATTTACTAGAGTGGTACATAGAAATTTACTAGGAACTTAAATTATATTTAATTATATGTTTAAAAAATAAAAATTAATCTAAAAATTAAAATTCCGACTACTCCCCCACTACTCTACTCGCTAGTCCTCGGTCGGCCGACTAGCGACTTTTAAAACCTTGCAATGGAGATCATGTTGGTGTGAGTCATACTTTCCTTTTGTATATATTTGTAATTACTATTATTATTAGGATTATCACTTACCTTAGGAAGATATACTTACCTACTTTGGCTCGGTTGTAATTTGTATATAATTCCTCCTTTGTGAGGTGAATCAATATCAATCAATATTCAGCCACAATTGTCTCTTGTGTTCATTATTTTGACTTGGTATCAGAGCAGAGATCCGAACTTGGACTCTGACTCTTTGTTCTTTGATTTTTCACCCTTTGTCCTTTTGTTCCTTGTCCTTTGATCCTTGCATCATTGTTGCCCTTGATCTTTGTTATTGAATCTTTCCGCTGCATATTTACCATGACTAAGGATTCCGAAATCTCACCTGTGCTCACAAAAGTTGATAGTGGTGAGAGCTCTTATGACTCCAACAAAATCTCTGTCTCTGTTAAAGATGATTCAACTGGCAGCTATGGTGGTGTCAAGCTTAATGGCACCAATTATCGAACTTGGAAGAAGATGATGGAAGCTCACCTTTGGGGGATTGATAAGATGGGCTATGTTGATGGTTCGATTCCTGAACCACCAATTGAAGCCAACAACTATTCGAAGTGGAAGACTGTTAATGGTTCGGTAACTTCTATTCTTTACAAATCTATGACGGAAGATGTTTCACAAATGATTATGGGATGTAATACAGCTGAAGAAATTTGGGAAAGTCTCAAAGAAATCTACTTCAATGGAACAGATTTTTCCGAGGTTTATGAATTAAGTACTCAAGCAGCTCGTATGACTCAAGATGGGAGACAGGTTGCTATGTATTTTGCAAAATTGAAGGGGATTTGGCAAGATATTGATCAGATGCATCCATGTCGCATGAAGTGCCCAGATGATATCAAGATTTATAAGGAAGAGCAAGACCTTATGCGGGTTCATGTCTTCTTAGCTGGCCTAGATCCTATATTTGAGAATGCAAGGAGTGAATTGCTTCGTCGGAATACTACACCTAGTTTGCAGCAAGCTTTTTCTTATATCCGCAAAGATGAAACTCAAAGGGCGGGTACTAGAGGAGTTACCTCTGAAGTTACAGGTCTTACCATTCATTCAAAGCCTTTCAATTCGTCCAACAATCGGCCATTATCAGGCAATCGGCCTCCTGCTTTGCGTCCTTCTCCTCAAGGTCCTCCTCCCGGGTTCTCTCCTAATGGTATCTGTAATTACTGCAAAAATCCAGGTCACATCAAGGCAAATTGTCATAGGTTGGTTGGCTTTCCAACTAATTATTTTAATAAAGCTCGACCTCAGGACAAATCCAAGGGAAAGGCTGTTGTCCATCTTGTTCAAGATCAAGAGTACTATGCTATGACAGACCCAGACCACACCGACGTTGATGGTAATGGTATCATGTTAGTAAGTCATGGTGGTAATGGTAAGATTGGAGTGGCTTTACAAATTTCTAACTTTACTGGTAGCAATACATGGATTATTGATTCTGGAGCATCTGACCATATGACCTATGATCGTAGTTACTTCCTTTTTCTTAACCCACCTACTATTTCCTCTGTTGTTAATGCCAATGGTGATTCTTTTCCAGTTTTAGGCATAGGGTCTGTTCGTCTCACCCCTTCTCTAACACTACATGATGTTCTTTATGTCCCTGATTTGTCTCATCATCTCATATCTGTGCCTCAGCTCAATACTCAATCTCGATGTTCTGTAACCTTTTTTCCTTTGTATGTGATTTTTCAGGACCTCCTCACCAGGGAAATAATCGGCAGGGGTTATCTAAGGGGTCGTCTGTTTCATCTGGATTGCATGTTCGCCGGAATGAAGCCAGAGAATGCAGTCCAAGCAGCTTTGATTTCGACTGGGGTTACTAATCAAATTGAAGAACTGTGGTTATGGCATCGTAGATTGGGACATCCTTCCTTTGGCGTAATGAAGAAATTGATGCCCTCCTTGTTTTTGAGCGTTGATGAGTCTAAGTTGCATTGTGAGTCTTGTGTCTTAGCTAAAAGTCATCGTGCGAGTTATCCTTTGAGTACTACCAGGAGTTCTGTTCCTTTTAAGCTTATTCATTCCGATGTATGGGGACCTTCCCGCGAGTCGACTTTTTCTGGCAAACGTTGGTTCGTTTTGTTTATTGATGATTATACCCGTCTTACTTGGGTATCTTTGTTAAAACATAAACATGACGTCTTCTCTGCTTTTCAAGAATTTGCTGCTCTTGTTCGAACTCAATTTGGAGCCAATATTAAAGTCTTTCGTTCTGATAATGGGGGGGAGTTCATTAATTGTCAGTTTACTCAATTCTTCCAAACTTGTGGTATTGTTCATCAAACTACTTGCCCTCAAACTCCTGAACAAAATGGGGTGTCAGAAAGAAAGAATCGTCATGTTCTTGATATTGCTCGTTCTCTTTTGTTTAGTGCTCACATGCCCAAGTATCTTTGGGGAGATGCAGTTCTTACTGCCTGTCATCTCATCAATAGACTTCCTTCTTCCGTTCTCAATAATCAAACTCCTTATGATGTCCTTTCCAATCATGTGTCAGTTCCTTCGTTTTCTAATCTTCCTGCTCGTGTCTTTGGGTGTGTGGTATTTGTTCATGTTCCTAAGAATCAACGTTCCAAACTTGATGCAAGGGCGCTCAAATGTGTTTTTGTGGGCTATGGTGTCAATCAGAAGGGCTACAAGTGCTTTCATCCCCCTACACAGAAAGTTTATGTTACCATGGATGTCACCTTCTATGAAGATGCTTGTTATTTTTCTCCTCCCAATCCTTCTCTTCAGGGGGAGAAACATACTTTTTTGGAAGAAAAGTCTTGTGTGATTCAGCCACTTGGGGATGAAAATGTTACTCGTGTAATCTTTGATCCCACGATCGATCGTCAGGACAACGACGAGACAGAGGCTTCCAGTGGTGCACCAAAGATCGATCGCATTGGTCCTAGCGATCGATCGCCCGAAGAGACAGAAGCTCCCAGTAGCTTACCATCCAGTAGCGCACCAACGAGCGATCATGTCCTTCCTAGCGATCACGACAAGGCAGAACATGCAATCAATCAAGGCCCTTCACCCCTCTCAAATATAGATAACTCTTGCCAGACAATCCCGAAGGAGAGTCCTAATCTTGAGGTTAGTAATGTTTCTTCTAGTTTTGGTAATGGTGATAGTATATGTGTCTTGCCTCCTAGGTCCACTCGTGGTAAACCACCTCGCCAATATGAACCAAGTTTAAATGTCAAGTCCAAATATGCTATAGCTAACTTTGTGTCCACCCATCGGTTGTCTGAATCCCATGCTTCTTTTGTGAATCAAATATCCTCTGTATGTGTTCCCAGTAAAGTGCAGGATGCTCTCAAGGATCCCAAATGGACTCAAGCAATGAATGAGGAGATGGAAGCTTTGGAGAAGAATAATACTTGGGAGTTGGTGCCACCCCCACAAGGAAAGAGAGTTGTTGGGTGTAGATGGGTGTTCACTGTCAAACATAATGCAGATGGTTCGGTGAACAGGTATAAATCAAGACTTGTTGCAAAAGGATTTACTCAAACTTATGGCGTGGATTATGAGGAAACCTTTGCTCCAGTGGCCAAGATTAATACAGTTCGAGTATTGATGTCTCTAGCAGCCAATTTAGATAGGCCTTTGCAACAGTTTGATGTGAAGAATGCCTTTTTACATGGAGAGTTATCTGAAGAAGTCTATATGGATCTACCACCAGGATATGAAGCAAACGCAGAAGGAGGATTTGTATGTAGTTGAACAAGTCCTTGTATGGACTTAAGCAATCACCACGAGCTTGGTTTGGAACGTTCTCTCAAGCTATGCGTCGTTTTGGGTACGAACAAAGCAACTCTGATCATACGTTGTTTCTGAAACGTCGGTCAGGTAAGGTGACTGCCTTGATTATTTATGTTGATGATATGATAATTACTGGTGATGATTCTGAGGAGATTGAGAGACTAAAGGGTCTACTTGCATCAGAATTTGAGATGAAAGACCTTGGTTCACTTAAATATTTTTTGGGAATTGAGGTTGCAAGGGGGAGTTCAGGAATTTTCTTGTGCCAGAGAAAATATGTGCTTGATTTGTTGACAGAAACAGGGATGCTAGATTGTAAACCTGCTGATACTCCTATTGAGCAAAATCACAAGTTAGCTGAGTACCCTGACCAAATTCCTACAGAGAGGGCTCGTTATCAGAGGTTAGTTGGCAGATTAATCTATCTCTCACATACTCGGCCAGATATTGCATATGCAGTAAGTGTTGTGAGTCAATTTATGCATAATCCCAGTGAAACCCATATGGAAGCTGTGATTCGCATTCTGAGGTATTTGAAGTCTGCACCCGGCAAAGGCTTAATGTTTTCAAAGAATAAACATCTGGATATTAGTGGTTATACAGATGCAGATTGGGCAGGTTGCATTACAGATAGAAAGTCTACTTCTGGTTATTTCACTTTTGTGGGCGGTAATCTTGTTACTTGGAGGAGTAAGAAGCAAAAAGTTGTGGCTCGATCGAGTGCTGAAGCAGAGTATAGAGGTATGGCCCATGGAGTTTGTGAATTACTTTGGTTGAGAAATGTACTTCGTGATTTGGGATTTAAACCAAAGAAATCCATGGATTTATATTGTGTTAATAAGGCAGCTGTTGATATTGCTCATAATCCAGTACAACATGATAGAACCAAGCATGTTGAGGTTGACAGACATTTCATCAAAGAGAAGCTTGATTCTAAGCTTATTTCCTTTCCTTTTGTTCGCTCTGAAGAACAGTTAGCTGATGTTTTGACTAAAGCAGTTTCGAGTAAGGCTTTTTATGACTCACTTGATAAGTTGGGCATTCGTGATTTGTATGCGCCAACTTAAGGGTGAGTGTTGGTGTGAGTCATACTTTCCTTTTGTATATATTTGTAATTACTATTATTATTAGGATTATTACTTACCTTAGGAAGATATACTTACCTACTTTGGCTCGGTTGTAATTTGTATATAATTCCTCCTTTGTGAGGTGAATCAATATCAATCAATATTCAGCCACAATTGTCTCTTGTGTTCATTATTTTGACTTGGTCTCTTGAGGTCTTGTTCCTCCGACATTCCAAAAAACAATATTCATCTGAATCGATCAAAACTACAAGATTCAGAGATCGACACAATATGGATCTGGGTACGCACTAGAAAACAGAAAACCAGATCGCATAGAAGAGAAGAGTAATTGAGAAAAGTTTGGGACCAGAGAAGAAAGAATCAACCGAAGCTGGGAAGGAATAATGATTGGGGAGGTGGCTTTGGTGATTGGGATTGTTTTGAATAGGATTCTATATGGGTAATAGGGAGAAGATAAAGGAGACCTGAAATGTATAAGATCAAGACTATCTGGAATAATCAAGGTTATGTCATAACAATACATTGGAATAATCCGACTATTTAATCGCCAGTCTAATAATTATGCCAATGGAATGTCATCTGCCAAACTGAGACTATAAACTCTGCCATCAGATACCAATCCAATTGACCTCAAAACAGACACAAAACCATACATTATTACCATCTTCAAAACACTAAGTTGAGAAGCAAGCATATATAGGATAGTACAACGGCCTATTTTATACCCAAATGAGACTTTTATTCTCCACATTTCTTCCTGGCATATATACCCTAAACAAGTGACTACTCCAAAAAAAAACTTTTGAAGGCAGCCAGAATTATTCCACTCATCTCTTCACTCTTCAGGATCAACAAAAACAGGCACAAGCAGGGCCCTTCTAGACCATAACATCTATAATATCAAGTAAAAATTCACCACTTGATAAATACTTCTCAGACATGCAATCATGAATCCATATGCCATGGACTGTCACCCGTAAGCATATTTTTGCAAGTGCAATGGATTGTAAATAAGAGTCAAAACACCAAATTGGGTGGCATGTTGATTCCATTGTACTCTATTAGAGACTCAGCTGATAACACACTAATGTGAATACAAGTCACTATAGGAGTTGAGTGGAGAGGCATATCAACTACAATGCTATACACAATATATATGCACCCTGTAATGTACTCAAAAAAGCAGTTAATGTTAGTGGTGGTCCATAATGCCTTTAATAGTTCGGCTGTGGTGATAATGATACAATTATACACCGGCCAGGTAGAAAGTCATTAAAGATCAACAAGTGGCTTGTGTGGAAAATGACAACAGTGGAGACTGAAATGCCCCTTAGCATGTATGAACCATTATAGAAGTAACAGAAAAAGGAAAATAGGTGATTAGATAGAAGAGAAATCAAAAAGGTGATTTGGGTGATGAGGTCTGCTAAATAAGTGAACTTGGATGTAAAATTTGATTAAATTTACAAGCGAAGTGCGTACCAATAAAGAAGTAAAGAAAAACATATCCTCATGCAATAAGAAAACATATACCAGCCTAGAGCTTGGAGGACTGATCCTACCACTGCTAAATGATGAGTGAAGAAGAGAAAAAATAACAAATAAAAAGAAGGAAAAAGTTCATATCAATCTGCTAAATCATGTTTTTATATACACTGAATGAGGGCTCAGTTCACCTGATGAAAATACTCCCCACAAGTTAAAAGAAATTGAGAGTACAATTGTAGTTTGCTTCTCTACTATAGCATGGTGATTGGAAATTCTTTAGACCAAAATAGTAAACAAAATTGGACTACAGTACATTGAAAGACCAAAATGGTAAACAAACCTCTATCCTTGGGGCATCTATATAAAAACTTTGAGAACACACTCTCTGAAAGGTTAGACACAGCTTTCGACCAATGAGCATAGGACATCAGAATAGAAGTTGGAACAGATTGTTCTCACCCCATGTTATATCTAGTACAAGTATAAGCCAATTTGAAAGCATACTCATACAACTACTTAATTATTCGAGTGGGTATGTATCCAGAAGAAACCAATCTCAACAAAGCTAATAATTTAGAGCACGAGTATAGACAAGGGCAGAGCCATTATTACGCCCGAAGGGGTCCGAATCCCCCTTAGAATTTAGAAGGTTTGATGTTTAATGTGTAATTTAGTTGATTATCAATGAATTTTGGTTAAATTTCATCATTAACCACCACCCCCCAAGAATTTCTCATAATCAATCAATTTTAAATGTCAAATCAATTATATTAAGAAATATATTTATAGATTGATTGGTCTTTATATCAATTTCTCATAATCAATCAATTTTAAATGTCAAATCAATTATATTAAGAAATATATTTATAGATTGATTGGTCTTTATATCTTGACAATCAAAATAGGAAAGAAAGTTAATAAGAAATTAAATTACTGCTAACAAAATTTAGCAAAATAAAAATTTATGAAGTAATGAATGATTCAATTACTAATTTTTCCCTATTTTTTAGGGGTTAGGAAATGTATATTACAAAATTTGCTTCATTTGAAGATTTTTGTACAAAATTTTGTTCATTTGAAGATCTTCATTTGATCATCTTACATAAGAAAAAATACACCAAATTTTAACATACGCTCTCTTATATATGTTTGAACCCCCCAAGTTTAAATCCTGGTTCCACCCTATAGTTCTTCAGTACTAAAGCCTAGTCAATACACATTGTCTGACCAACATGATATACAATATTGGATTAAAACAAAACCATGATTGGAATTTGTTCATAATATAACCTCTACAATGCAATAACAGGAAACAATGCAATAATAGGACCAATTGGAATTAGTATATGAACCATTTCCATGTAACAACAAACACGAAAGGCAGCCAATATGTACATAATTGACGACGTAAGTAAAGCCAAATTCAATTCAAGGAAGATTGTCTTAGTAAAGAATCAAACCGTGGATCTCTGAATATACTTGAAATGCTTCTATTCCCGCCATCAATCACCTTCAACAGCGCCACCCCTTTGCTCTTCCCTTTCGGACCTCCATTCTCCGCCACGTCAGCAATCCCATCCACCACCCCCAATCCCTCCTCCCTCACCTCCACCACTGCCCTCTCGCCGCCGCACCGAGCCAAATTGAGCAGCGCCGACACAGCATTTTCCCTGCTCCTCAAACTCGACCCAGTCGAGAAATCCAGAATGTCGGCAAGAACCCTAACTCCGGCGACCCCGCGAAACGCGTCCGCGCTCTCCCCGCACCCAGCCACCTGCGCAATTACCGCCGTCGCGTCCTCCACGATGCCGAGGCGGCCGTCGTTCACCACCAGAGTAAAAAGGGCGGGAACCGCCCCGAGCTCCACCAGCGAGGCCCGATTCGAGGCGCAGAGAGCGATTCCGAACAGAGCTTTGAGCGCGTCCTTGACAGACCTCGGCGGCGACTTAGGGCTTTTGACGATGTCGATCAGCGAGTAGACAATGTCGCGCTTGGCGCCGATGATCGGCCGGTAGTCCTCCACGACGAGGAGGCTGTGGAGAGTAGCGGCGGAGGACTGCACGGCGGTGGCGGAGGAGGTCGGTGAGCTGTGGTGGCGAAGCGCGTGGGAGATCGCGTCGAGGAGGCCGCGCGTTGAAATGAGGCTGTGGCGGCAGGAGATGGAGATGTTGAGGAGAGTAGCGGCGGCGTCGTCTTGGAAGTCAGTGGAGGAGCCGAAGAGAGTCTCGGCCAGATAAGGAATAGCGCCGGCGTCGGCGACGATGGGGCGGCTGTCGGCGTCATGCTTGGTGATGAGGCGGAGCTCTTTCAGGGCTTCGGATCGGGTCTGTTCGGAGACGGAGCTGAGCTTGGAGACTAAGGAACGAGCCGTACGGAGCTTCACATCCATTAGTGAGATCGTGTGTCTGATTGTTATTGGATTTGTGGGTATTTTGGAGTTTTGGGTTTGGGAGAATTGGTGTTGCTTTGAAATGGGTGTAATGTGGATTTTTGTACGAGAAGGTCTGAATTTGAAGAATTTCACACGACATTTAAGAATGAACAGTGAAGGTGGTTTAGTTTGACAATGAAGGGGTGCTCCAAAGTCACAAAAGACTCGATAGTATCACCAACTTCTATCCTATCTTTTTGGGAGAATCTTTAATACACTTCATATCTAAATAGTTAAAATTAAATTAAATAATATTAATACATAAGTGGTCAGACATATGAATTGTTATAAATAGTTAAGGTCGTGTCGTGTACATACACTGCCGTGAATACTAGGGCTGTGCATAAATCCTGTAAATCCCAGTTCTGTCCCGATCCCGTCCCGATCCCGGCGGGATTTGAAACTAAAAACACTCGTCCTGTCCCGTTAGAGAAACAACGGGACAGGACGCGGGACTGAAATTTTGAGTCCCGTCAGGCCTGTCTTGTCCCGTGTAACTTTAAAAATTCATAACTAATTATAGAAACCTTATTTTCGAGAGATTTCAACTCTCAACTGATTTTTAAGATGTCCTCTATAACTTTCATGAAGACACTAAACTCATATAACAAACCAATTTGTATAATTTTTGAAAATAAATCAACTAATACAAAATCTCATAATTGATATGCATAATTTACTAATGAAGACCCTAACGTTTAAAAAATCATAACTTAATCTAGAAATTTCATTTTCAAATGATTCAAATTCTGAAATGAAACTTAAAATGTCTACTATAAATTATATGAAAATACCTAGATGAAACTTCAAATTAAACTGTACGATTTCAAGAGGAAACGAAACTAGCGTAAGATGGCTAGGATTAGGTTCCTCTCGTCTAACTTTCAAAATTCATAACTATTTGTAGAAACCTTATTTTTAAGGGATTCTAACTCTCAATTAATTTTTATGATGTCCTCTGTAACTTTCATGAAGACATTAATCTTAAATAACCAACCAATTTATACAGTATTTTAAAAGAAGACAACTTGTTCAGAATCTCAGAATTTACTGATACAGACCTTAAACATTAAAAAATCATAACTTAATCTAGAAAAATCATTTTCAAGTGATTTAAATTCTGGAATGAATCTTAAGACGTCTACTACAAATATTATGAAGTTACCTAGATAAAATTTCAAATGAAACTATATGATTTTCAGAAGAAAATAAATTGATGCATGATGGCCTGGATTGGCCCCGTCCCTTCCCGATCTCGTCCCGTCTCAACCGGGATTAGGCCCGGCGGGATCAAATCTAAAAAATGTAAGGCCCGTCCCGATCCCGTCCCATGTGTAACAACCGGGACAGGACGTGGACCTCAATCCCGTCCCATGCCCACCCCTAGTGCATACAAGAACTTTCCTATTTATTGTGCTTGTGATCCATAAAAAACTAAAGATTGGTTTTTGTCCAAAACCGTTCTCGGAAATATGAAAGAAAAGAGGTGAAAAAAAGAGACGGAAGTGATACTCCTGATAGTAAGGAGATAACAGGTTCGATCATCCGCGTGTGTAAAGAATTCCATAAGAAGAGCTCTAATCTTAACCCCTCGCAGTTCGGAATGGTAGCTCACTCAACTACCATTTTATGTACCAAAAAAAAGAAAAAAAAAAGAGACGGCCCTTAAATGTGGTCGGATTTGGTTAAATGTCAACCATCTTTGTTTAAGGATAAAATTAACATTCTAATTCATGTAATTTATCTGTGATTGATTCGTTAGCTAGCTGTGCGGAACCAAACCCCTAAATATATATTTTCTCTAGCAATTGCACCGCTAAATAAATATCTAACCAAATTTTTATAACAATTAAATCCAATTCACCAAACTCGTATCTCTTTCTCTCTCGATCAAGTTCAACGATGACTCCATCTTCGCTCTCTACACTCCCTTCTCCGTCGACTTTGCCTCCGCGCCACTATCGACTCTCATACCTTTAGCTATTTCATCTGTCTCGACCGCCAATTCCTCAAGGCCTTTGTTCGTGCGTAAGCTCAACTCTCTTCCTAATCTTTTTGTTTCTCGCACTACTCGTCAATTATTGAATCAATCACGGTGGGTTTTTTTAGGTACAAATCAATGCTTAAAATAGAAAAGACGTGAGACGAGGCATCGAATAGAGTCAAAGACTCAAGCTTAGAAAATCTTGAGGCGAAAAAGCGAAACCTTATATTTAAATTTTTTAATTGAAATTAAATAAATTATAAATATAAAGTCAATACAAATATATTTATACATTTAAAATTAAAATTAAGTAGATATATCACAATATTTTTTCCCAAACTTAAGCATGGTATTCTCTATCACTATTTAGGTCAAAGATGAATGAAACCCAACACATTCACCATTCACCCTGGAATATGAAGTTTAATAAATCAAAACATTTTAATCAATTCTAATCAATTGAGTTCAATACCAATTGGCCTAGTGACATAGTCTCCCTTTAAGTAAGTGGAAAGTTGTGAGTTCGACTCTGTTTGCTCAAAAATGGTCTTGGCCGAAGCAAGGCCGAGATTCTTGGCTACAATGTCCTTCTGATGTGCGCGGGCGTGCCAACTCGCGGCCAAATGGTCAAGCGAGGTTTTAATTGATGTAGTGCGCTTGATCTGACTTCTTCACGTGATTGTAGACCGAGGAAAGAACCCTCTCGGCCGTAAGGTTCTTATGTCTGTGTTACAAGGACTTTCGGCTAGGTGTCGTCGGGATCCTCGAATACGTTTACTTTTAAGTGAACTCGATCGTTCAGGTGACAGGTAAGAGATCTATTAGATGGAGATACTCGCAAATCACAGTGAACAAGAAAATGAAACGGATTCGGTTGTCGAATCTTTGTGAAGTGATGTATGTGTGGGCAGCGAATCGCATCGACCCAATCCAGACTGGCCGAAAGATATCAATGGACGAGAATTCTATATTACAACTACTCCTAAATACGATAAATAAAATGCATGTAAAGTAAAGAACAAGAAATTAAAGTGCGAGAATATAAAGAACAAGAAAATAAATTATGAGAAAGTAAAGAACTGAATCAAAAGTAAAGATAAGAACAAAATTGAGATTGAAAGTTGAACTGAAGGTGAAGTACTTATGCGATAAATAAAGATCAGTTTGTGTGAAAAAATGTATATTGATTTGTTTGTGTGGTGCAGAACCCTTTACAAATGAGCTATAAGGTTCTATATATACAAGTCAAAAACCCTAGCTAGCTTGTTCTCCACGTCATGAGATCTCATCAATATTTTGTTTCTTTTCTTGGGTTGGATCACACATGATTGTCTTGATTTGGGGCCAAATTGCGAGATACTCAGATCATAAGTTTTTTTGATTTGGTTAGAGACCTTTCTTGTAGAGATTTCCTCCTTGACCCGATCTCTCAGTCACAATTGATGTATTGGGCTTCGACCGAGTGTCCATTGTAATCTTGTTTCCACTTGTCCAAAATAATGTTATGGACTCTTTTCTTTCCTCAAACTATATGCCCAACTTATTCATTTTTCGTCCATGCGGACAAATTACTTCACTTTGTCCATATAGCCAAGCTAAATATTTGACCTCGTTCATACGTCCACGAGCTAGCTATTTGACCTAGTCCTTGGCCGGATTCACTTTACATTATCCGAGCTAACTTTGCCTTGTCCATGACCGGGTTCACTTCACCTCGTCTATGGCCGAACTCATTTCACATCGTCCATAGGGCCGAACTCACTTCATCTCATTCGTACGACCGAACTCATTTCAACTCATCCATATGGCTGTGATCATTTCAACTCATCTATACGACCGAACTCATTTCATCTCGTCCATACGGCCGAACTCATTTCAACTCGTCCATACGGCCGAACTCATTTCATCTCGTCCATACGGCCGAACTCATTTCAACTAGTCCATACGACCGAACTCATTTCACCTCATCCATACGGTCAAGCTCATTTCATCACGTCCATACGGCCGAACTCATTTCACCTCGTTCATACGGCCGAGCTCATTTCACCTCGTCTATACGGCCGAACTCATTTCATCTCGTCCATACGGCTGAGCTCCTTTCATCTCTGAGACCATTAGACCGATTTGGTTATGTCAAATCTAGGTGTAAACATGGTCTCGGCTCCATGACCGGGTTCACTTCATCTCGTCCATGGCCGAACTGACTTCACATCGTCCATACGGCCGAACCCACTTCATCTCATTCGTACGACTGAAATCATTTCAACTCGTCCATACGGCCGATCTCATTTCACTTGTCCATACGGCCGAGCTTACTTCGATTGAATCAAAGACCATTAGACCGATTTCATTATGTCAAATCTAGGTGTAAACAGACTCACACAGTTATAGTTTAATCGATCAAAAAAAAACATCTAATCAATTGAAAGAACAATTAAAAAGCAATTAATTGTTTAAAAAGAAGTGTACCCTGTACTTTTTCTTTAAACACAAAGCCAAGGGAAATTCTAGTTGCACATCCAAATTTGTTAAGTATACCTATAGTATTTAATGCACACCTCTATCATGCTTTTTAACATACTCAAAATCCTAACTAGACCTCCTTATTCTTACCAAAACAGCCTCCATAAATTCTACCTTGGAATTTTCTTTCTTTATATAAGGAGACGATGTTCGGTTTGGGTGGACACAAAAATGATCCTCTCGAATAGAAAAAACCTTCAAGGATTTTCTACGAATCATTGGGTGGGCATGGCTTGATTGTCCCGATCAACAAAAACTCTTTGAGAATTAGTGGAAGCAAAAGCACATCCGTTCCGGGATTCCTATCAAGTCTCCTCGAATTAATTCTCCCCCACTTAGTCCCCACTTAATTCTCCCCCACTTTTCTCCCATAAATATCACCATCACCATTATAGTTCATTCCACAACCTTTTAAAAATCGTTTTCATGAGAAATCTCATTTTTTACTTACCCTATGGACCGTAGTCGATTAAGTCCATATATTTTTAAACTAAAATTTCGTTCCCAAGAAACAATTTCATAAATAAATAAATAAATAAACTAAAATTGTAATTACTGGTTAAATTCAGAACCTCTATCAGATTTACTCACCTTAACAATCATGTCGCGTCTTCACAACGCAAGAGCCAAGTTCAACACCAACTCCACAAGTCACTAATTTAGCACAAAAATCAACCTCAGCAACCAATCGAACTAATATAACTCAAACATTCCCTTAACCAACCTTTACACGTTCTCTTAACCAACTTAACAAGCCTAGTAAAAAACATCAAAGTGTCACAACAACACTACCGCAATGACATTATCGAACACGATGCCTTACACTCACCTCTACTTCAACCACAAACTTAGTTAATGTTGACAATTTAACAATAACTTGCAACCTAAGTCACATACGAAAGCAACCCTTCATAAAGACATAAACACAACCACAATTTCATAACTACCTAAAACAACACCAGAACCCTTCAATCCTGCTCTCACGCACCGCCACATACGGCAGTGAGTGGCCAACGAGCCACCACTAACAATGCCACCAAAGCAGCAACATACCTAGCTCTCAACTAGCCTTAGCATACTTCGACACACTCACAGTGACAAGGGCTGCCTAACCAAGTCATCCGGAGCCACAACCATAGCCGGACGCGCTGCCACCGGCCGCCACAGACGGTGGCGAGGGGGCCTCACGCGCGCCCCTTCCCCAAAACTTTGAATTTGAACCAACTTCCAACACCAAAACTCTACATCACATCAAAAGGAACAACTTTCATACCTGGAGCAACCATCAACTCGGCGGGAAGCTGCCTCAAACAGTCGTTGCAAGGCGGAGCTCCAACTCAGCAACAACTGACCTTGAATCGAGCTTCAAGGCCACCATGAATCAAATCAGAACATCGACACCTTCTTTCCTGGACCAGTTCTAGGCCTTATCGTCGCCGCACGCCGGAGAACGAGTCAAGTCGACGTCAGACCTGAGTCGCCTTTGTGTGAGTTTCGATTCTCTCAACCAGGGACGCATCGAGCTCATCCACCACCACAGGGACAACCGCGCCGTCAAGATGAAGCTAACCTGACCGACCCCACAGTCTAAGTCGACCGAAGTTGGTCACAAAAGCCAGGTCGAGTCACTGGGTTCGGGTCGGGTCAGACATAAAACTTTGATACTGAAGGCGTGTAACACCCCATCCTGAAATTTACCTTTTTATCGGGATTAGGCAGGTTATAGAGGGTTGTAACCGCGCTGTTAATTTTCCCTGAATTAATATTTGAGTTTAATATCAAGATATTCTCGGTTTTGGGGGAAAATAGAATTAATGTCTCGAGGGGTAGATTATATTAATACGAGTCCACCGGTACGTCTGAAATATTTTTCGGGGCTACGGACTGTTAAATATGGATTTATTTAGATTACGGGAGTTATGAGAGTTAATTACCCTATCGTAAAAAGGTGACCTTACGATAAGTCAAGAATTTGAGGAAACTTTCTTCGGGAAAGTTGTAGAGGACGTTAATACGAACTCGTGGGTATGTCTTATGCTTTAATCGGAGTTTGTATACGAAAGTTATGTGGGTTTAAGTGTTGTTACTGTGCGATAAAAGTAAATATCAAAATATCTATTTACTGTTCATGGTAACTTTTTATAGTTGATCTGGGCCGTTGAATATATATATATATATATATATATATATATATATATAACCGGGTAGGGGGCAGAAAAACCGGAGGCACCTTCTCTCTCCTCTTTTTTTTCTCTCTCTCCTCGACTGAGCCGCGCCGCCGCGCATCCCCTCTCACCGCCACCACCTATCAACTCCTCCCTCCCTTCTCGTCTTAGCCTAGTTATCCAAGACCCTAGGCAGTGGAAATCGGTGGAGATCGGAGGATTGAGGACGAGCGGTTTTCCGACGAAAACTCGCCGTTCAGGCGAGTGGACGGTGCGTGAAGGGTATGGTCCGACTCCTCTCTTCTTTCCCTTCCATTTCATGCCTTTGTTATTCGATTTGGGATCGAGTTCTAAAAACCCCATTTTTTTCCTTCGTTTGATATTTTTCTGGGTTTTTGACGAGGACTCACCGGCGAGCAAATTCTCGAGTTCTGCCGAGTTCCTTGAGGTACCTAGGGACTGTGTCGACACCCCTAGCAGCTAGAGCAGAGTAGGGAGGGGTGGTTTGAGGAAGGAGGACCGAGGAGGTCACTGTGGTACTCCTCGGGTGTGAAGATCAATTCGAGTCCGGATTTAAAGGTAAGGAATTTGACTGGTTTAAGGCTGTTGTTGTGCTTGTATGTTGTTGTTGTGGTTGTTTTGGTTGGGGTTAGGAATGGCCGGATTTTAGGGTAGAAATCCGGCCAGTTTGCTGACCGGTGAGAGGTTAGGTAAATAGGGGTAGATTCTCGGATTTTTACCGCGGTAGATCCATATTTTTACTGAATTACCGTGGATCTAAAATATCAGAACTACCCCTAGTAGTTTGAGATATTTATCGGACTGTCATTAAGGTGGAAATCTTAGAAATACCCCTGATGGTTTTGTATAATTATAAGATTGCCATTGAGAGGGAAATTACTAAAATACCCCTGAAAGATTTGTACAAATTACAAACTGCCATTAAGGCTGAAATGACCATGTTGCCCGTAACAGTTTTGGCTAATTACAAGAGTGTCATTTAGGTTTAGATTTACCTTTATATCCCTAGAGGATGTATTATTTACGTGGATGCCACTTTCTATATAATTATGTGTGTATGTTGTTTATAGTTGTGCGATTGCTGTTATATCCTGTTGAATTTATGTTTGGTGGATTGTTAGGGATAGTCCTGACAGTTAGATGACTAGTGGTTACCTCAGCGAAGAGGTTAGACTCTGGTTACGAAGGGCCCAGGGGAGAAACATTGAAAAACCGTTAGCGTGAGTGGACGAAAATCCAATATAAAAAACTCTACTTTCCTTTAATGCTCTCCCTTAGAGTTTTCTCAGAAAATCCGCATGCAACAAATCATGGACATTAAATAATTAAATCAATCAAATAAATCCCTTGGCTCAAATATAAACAATCATGTGGGGTGTTAACCTCATCCACGAGAAAACCGACCTGCTCTATTCGGGAAGGTCTAATGACCAGCTCCACCGAAGAGGGTCCCCGACCTGCTCTATCCGGGAAGGTCTAATGACCAGCTCCACCGGAGAGGGTCTAATGACCAGCTCCACCGGAGAGGGTCCATGCTAGCATACAATCCTTATATCCTTTTTCCTTTTTAAAATCCCTTTAAAACCTGTAAAACCTCGTAAAACCTCGTAAGACCTCGTAAAACCTCGTGGGAATAATAAATCGAAAACCCCTTTAAATCCGTGAGCCAAGTTTCTCCTTTTGAAATCATCCCCCTCCATAATCCCAAAACAGTGATAATCATTAAAACCATATCCCGGGAAAATCCTTTAAAATCACGGGAAAGGTATGAACCTCTTTCCCGGCTTGTTTGCCTTTAAAATCCTTAAATCTCATTTTCCCAAATCACCGTAAAACATATAAATGGAGGAAATCATATATGCAGGAGAAATCAATTAAAGTATATGGCATGCAATTTAATTTAAAACAAAGGTCCACTCACAGTACTCATCGCGACCTTCCTCCTGCTCGGAAAGCTCCTCGAGCGAAACCCTCGAACTAACCGCGTAGTCGAGCCCGTCTCACGTTAAATCAGAGACTGGCTCGTTATAGGCTGTCTCCTTGCGAATGGAGCTTCCAGGGAGGGCGGCGGTCCTTCCCTTACCCACCAAAATCGGCGCGAAGGGCGGAGGAGATCGACCCAGGTGAGCTCCAACTGTAGCACTTACTGTTGCAGGCTTCCTCTACCTCTCCAGCGTTCCTCTGCCACGGATGGCCGCCCAGATCGACGGCGGAGGTGGAGGCGAGTCGACCGAGACCGGTGGCGCGTCAAACGGTGGCCGGTGGAGGGAGAACAGGGATGAGCACAGTGCGGAAGGAAGAGGAAGTCGCGCCCGAGGAGGAAGAAGGGGAAAAGAAGAAAAGAAAAGGAAAGAAAGGAAAGAGAGGAAACCAAGGGAAAAGAAGGAAAGAAAAGGAAAGGAGAGAAAAATGGAAAGTTTCATGAAACGGAAACTTTTCTAACTCCTTTACCATTTTTCTTTCTTCTTTAAAATAGGCAGTCGTCACCCAAATAAAATTCACCGAAATTTTCTAATTATCTTCTCAAAATCTACTCTCTGAGAATTTAATTACTGACACTTTTCCAAAATAGATACTGTAATTTCTAATAGTAGACGGAGAAGATAACTTTTATTAACTTCAAAAGATTCGGGGTGTGACATTAGATGTTTGTTATCCATACTTTTAAATCGACCGATAAATAGAATAACGGGATTCGCCCGGTTAGGGCGTTAATTTAAAATAAGAGCTATGTGTGGCTTGATCCTTGAGGACAGGGTACGTAGGCAGCCTGACCGAGATTCGGGTGCAGTCACAAATAATATTAGAACCCTAGGTCCTCTAAAATGATTGGTTTGAGATCCAAATGCGGGAATCGGGATAACCTCCATCCGTGAGGTCTATTCCGGTTTCATTTGGACCGTTTACAATTAGTTTAGGAATAAGAGTTACCTTTTTCAAGGGGGATTTCAAGTAAATCTCTTTTGGGATGGGTCCCGCACGTCCTAACCTAGGTTTAGGAAGGTAACCGAGAGAGAAAAGAAGGGGAAGAAAAAAATAAAAACAGGCGTTTCTAAAAATAGAAACCCTAACCCCTTTTTTTCTTATTTATACTTAAACCCCCCCAAACTTCCAATAATCATAACTTCTTCACACGATATCTGATTTACACCTGTCATATGTCCACAGATTCGTATCATCGAGCACTACCACTTTCGTGAAAGAAGTTTTCAGAATTAAGTTACGGATAAGAAAGTCAACTTTTAGTTATTTAAAACCTGACACTTATAAGTTCAAGGCTCGACTCCTCAATTACAAAAAGAATTTCACAACAAAATCTCCTAGTTAATTCGAAAATATTACATGAAAAATGATACTAAAGTCGGGGTCACTACATACCCAAAATCCCATTGTAGCATGACTCACAGTCCACTATAATGAACTGCATGTACTCTCTTCTCGGCCTTTCTAGTTGATGCTAATCCTATCTGATCCCAACGGTTGCACCACTTCCCCTGAGAAGCTTATCAAAGACTTGTTATCATGCGTCTAGTTATCACGTCCCCTCTTCAAGGCTCTCCATGCATTCCTAAACAGCACGTTGACTGAGGCTCCTGTATCTATGAGTATTTTCTTGGTCTTGTAATGGCCGAGCTGGAACATTATGAGAAATGGGTCCTCGTGTGGTCTTATCCCCTCTTTCTCCTCCTCGAGGAAAGTTTTCAGCTTCTATCCACTCATAGCCAATGGTTGGTTATTGCTGCTACCACACATAAAAAGCCCTCGTCAATCACTTTCCAGACTTTTTACTTGTTTTCACCCGGTCTTAGGAGAACAACTGGGACTTACCGGTCTTTTCTCTCTGATAGCAAAGTCAGTGTTTCAATGGTATAAGCATAATTACCTAGGGCGAGATATTTATTGCCCACGGTGTGATGTCCCTTCACTTGCTAACTAATGTGGGACAAATGTCCATTCTGGTGTTATATGTCTTTCCCTTGTCCATCATCTTTCCCGCGTTCCCGACCCTTCATGTTGCTGGGCTTAACCCGACTTATTGTATTCTTGGTGGGCTACACATTGTTGTACGGGCTGGAGAGGTAGTTCACTGACTACTGACTACAATAATAATTACATATAAGAAACCAACCAAATTTGTAAACACAACAAACCCATTTCCATAATTTGTTATACAAATTAGGACAACAGCCCACGACCCAACACGAATAATAGCCGGCCTAGCCTGAATTTCAATCGAAAAGACCGAAATATCTAGTTTCACAAAAATAATTACGAAATATGTCACCAATCTCCATATTCTTTCTCTCCTCCCAGATCTGTCTTCACGATCTATTCTCTATGTCTCTCTCTCTCTCTCATTATCAAGAAAGAAAAAGACGCCGCCCATGAATTCTCGATGCTGAAGACTTGAAAATGATGATGCTGCCTTGATGATGATGTTGAAGCCTCGACGACAATGATGACACCGACACCAAACCTTTATGAGGTCTCGATGACAACGACTCTGAAATTAGAAGTCTCTTCGGTTGGGCCACTGAAATCAATCGGTGTGCTTAAGAAGACATTTGCTCCCTTTGGAGAGATCATTAATCGAAGGTTAGTCCCTGAGATTGGAATAAATCATTTATCTTTTCTCTCATCTCCTCTTTGTGATTTGTGTTTCTATGAGGGTCGTGATGGTGACAATGGTGATCAGACCTATTTGTGTTTGTCCTTTATTTCTACTGTTGAGATTGGAATGGTAATTTGTTGCTACTATATTCTGTTGCAATGGTATGTTATTACGGTTGGCGTTGAGATATGTTGGATGGGTAATTTTTTACTATTGTTGAAACTTAGAAGGGTACATTTGAAATGAGTAGCAGATAACAATAGGCAGTAGCAGCTTTGAAGTAGAGAGTAATAAACAATAACAGCTTTATAGTGGAGAGTAAATAGTAGCAGGTTTGTTTGGTTTTGGGAATTTCCAGAAAATTGAAATTTCATCGGCAATAGCATATTTCTGGTCAACAGTAGCACTATGTTTGGTTCTAGAGAATTGTTGAAAATTCAGGTCAGTAGCTGAAGGTTTCCGATCACGACAGTAGCAACTATGTTTGCCAGAAATTCAGGTCAATAGCAAAGGTTTCTGATTGCGACAGTTGCAGCTATGTTTGGTTCTGAAGAATTGCCGGAATAAAAAGTAAACACATAAACAATAGCACTTTTCTAAATAGTACACATCCTCACTTGTCAGCAGCACATCCTTACTATGAACAGTAGCACAATAGTCGACTATGTAGTTAAGAATATTTTGGTAATATTATAATGACAGATGACATGTGTACATTAAATTGTCTTATTTTGTTAATTATTTGTCCGTGATATGATTGAGGGTAACAGGAGATATTCGATATCGAGACTAAGTCGAGCCTATCTTAGAGGTCAAGAAATTGCGGTGTGAATCTGAATTATTATTTGTATATCATTGATCCCGTAATAAATGGTGGCTCTCTTATGGATTGAACAATTATGGAAGATCTTGTATGAAGGAAGAGATTTGGATACATGTCGTGCTAGAGGTGATTTCCTATTGCACCTTGGCATAAGAGACATGAAGGTTTGCGTCATCATCCTTGATTCCTTATGTGAAGAAAGTATTAATGCATGCATGGTTCATAGAAAGATTGCATTCCTTGGATGGATTTTGTGCATGTGGAGGTAATAGATGTCCAGAAGGTGTCCAAAGAGGCAATCTATATTAATTGCCTAAGAGATGTATGACGTCCAGGGATTAAAGAAATCAAAGTGAATGGTCTTTGGTGAGACTACCTTCCTTAATTTAATGGTTAGCACGTCCAACAGAAGAATCATGTTATAAAACAATTTTTTTGGTTCGAAGAAAATGTCCAGCATATTTAACTTTTAAAGATTTGGATTTGGATTGAATATCTTCATCTATTATATTGTATCTTTATGATATATGCGCTGATATTTGCGTTTAAAATATCTATACATATTTTTATTTCCTTTAAGGTCATACTTGACGAAAATTTGCAGTTGCTTGAGCATCTAATCTTTTAGGGTCCGATATGTCTTGATTCGCAAGCAAGAAAAAATCTTAATTTTCACTATATAAAGAGGTTATAGCAAATGAAGAATACATCAATCAACAAACAACTTTTACATTCTTCAAAACCAGCCTCCCTCGAAGCACCTCTACCAAAAAGACTATTGCGTCTTTTTATCCACCAAAACCCTATCCATAGGTATTCACCGTTGCTACTCACCGTTGCTACTCAGTCGGCAGTTTCCGCATCTACCTCACCAAGCCTCATCCGTGAGCGAATAGTCTATCCCCGATTCATAAAGACCTATCCGTAGGCGAATACTCGCAAACCCATTGTTACAGTGACTAACTCTAGCAAATATCTAAGTTGGTCAAGGAACCCTTTAGAGAACATATCTGCAATTTTTATTTATAACTCTGCTCAACGATTCTGGTCTGAGTAAGAAACGTCTGCTTCGTGAGAAGGGGAGAAAAATCATAGTTGCTCCTCGGCTAGGTCTGTGAAAAACCTGAGTGTCGGCTTGACAAGCCCTAGTACGTCATTCGTTTGAGGAGAAGTTAGAAGGCGAACAAGCATCAAGATCAAGGTTGTATATGACCCACAGGTACTAGGACGCTCCAAGTCTGGTTGTTCGAGAAAATCTATTTTCACACCGAACAGACTTGAATGATATATGACGTCCATTCTATTTCACTTCAAAATTTGTTTATTTTCTTCTCATAGTTGCTAGGGGTGGGTGCGGTGCGGTGCAATGCGGTTTAAGACCAAAACCGCAGTGCAGACTGCATTTTCGGTGTTCTAATTTTACAAACTGCAACTGCTTTTAAATAATGCAAACTGCATTTTCGGTTGAACTGCATTTTCGGTGCGGTTCGCTTTAAACTGCATTATGTTCAACAAGTACCATGTTCTACTTCCAGATCTTCACGTTTTTCATGTTTGAGCTGTTCCCTTAGCTTCTCAGGTCTAATGCTCATTTCATCATGTTACATTATACTCATTGATTTATGCCTATTCAAATGGCAATTCAATCTATATAGTTTTAATAATTTAAAATGACTAGTAGTAGACATCACCAGCTGCTACTTAATATGATCAATTAGCGTGGCTAAATTATGACTATATGAGATATCCTCCTGCACCACCAATGCCTCATCCTGAGTTCAGAGCTAGACTTAGAAACTGAAGCAGCAAATAAAAGCAATCAAACAATCTTATTAATACATGATTTGATGAAAAATTAAATGAAGGAAAGAAATCACCAATTCACTGCTAAGTATAGTAGTTCAGTAAACTTTTTATATTACTCCTGCAGACTGCAAGTGTAACTTCCTATTATTTGAAAAAATATAAATGATCCTATAAATCACTGAAAGGCTTTATATATGTATACACTAAACGCCGTTTGGTTTGTAAACGGTTCGGTGGGCTTAAATCGGGGGGTTTTATACCCGGAACCGCAACTGCACCGTTTGAAAACGGGTCGGTGCGGTGTATGAGCAAAACGACGTCGGTTTGCCTAAATTCGGTTAAATTCGGTGTGATGCGGAGGGTGACTGCATTTGAGGCTCAATGTGCCCACCCCTGATAGTTGCCATGTATTGCAGCAAAAGAAATAGTAGAAGTAAATAGCAAAAAATAGAACAGAAAACTAAAATTTATTGAATCAAAAACCTAAGAATCAGGTTTCTTGTGCAAGCCTTTTGCAAAATAACCCGTGAACTTGAAAAAAGAACGCAAAGCTAAGCCACTCCCGTGAATGTGTCGGTACAAAGTTACAAATGACATCATATTTGGATGTTGTACTATTGCTAGTTCATCATTTAACAGTTATAACAATTAACTCAAAGCTTTGTCACAACCCAATTCATCCAAGCATAATACTAGAATAGTAGTAGTTTACGTGTACTAGTTAAATACTAGCGCGATTGACCAATACAGAGATTGGATCTGGGAAATGATCGAAGCAAACAAAGGATTTAGGTGCATTGCTCACGGGCAACACCGAGCCTTGAGTTGGGCACATCAATGAGCACCCTGTGATTCTGCTGCTGCATGTTGGCGATCACATTCAGAACCGAGTTCACGTTGTCTGGTGCCGCTGCCATGGCCAAACATGTGGTGCTACCTGCCGTGCTCCGGATCACTATGTTATCGACCGGCAGCGTCACATTCATGCCCGTGAACATGAAAGTGATTGTGGGCACGACTATCGGGGCAGTGTAGCATGTGTCGAATCCGCCGAGGGATGTCACCGGTAGCTTGGGGCCGACTCTTCGTCGGAACTCGTTTCTGACTGCCTCGTAGGCGGGTGTCACTAGCCGAGTGAAAACAGTGCCTGAAACAAAACAAATTCGAACTCTCATCGTCAATGTTACGAATGCAAATACATGGACTGAAATCAATAACATCAACAATGCAATATTTTCAAAAACATTTCACAAATTAGATGTCCGAAATATCCAACAAAGAGGCAAGAGGCAAGAGTCAACAATTATGAGTTGGGGGAATTTTTGTATTTACGGTAGAAACCAAATCTATAGTCCAAGAGGGGCCTAATTAGCTAAATCATTGTGTGGTCTAGTCACATCTCACATGTCATAGCAAATGTACATGTGTTTGGTATAGACAGTGAGATCAACAAGGATCCAAAGAATCATTATAATCAATAACATTCTTTGTAATAAAAAAACAAAGCTAGTGATTAGATCAGAAAGTGTTTGATAATAATTACCAGAATCAATAACTGTCCCTGCACCAGTGGTTGGATTGAAAGCCAAAGCAGATGGGGGGATATCAACAATTCTCCTTCCAACCCTAATTGCATTTAGGTTAACATAATAGAGTGATGACCTCCTAGGGTTCTTGAGCAATGGGGTGTACTTGATCCTAATGGGTTGCCCAACAGTTCCAAGCCTCAGTGACCCAGAGAAGTTGAGTGACTTGTAGCCAGGAAGGCAGTATGAGAATGTGGATTTGTAGAGGTTTTGGGTCTGGGATAGGAGCGACAACGGCCCTCGGCCAAGACCGAGAAGACCCTGCGGCGGCACTGAGCTGCCGGTGGTCTTCTGGATGCAACCGAAAGTGTAGGCAGGCACGACATCGTTGGCTAGAGTGAAGGAGTCTGTTGATAGGTTTGATGCTATGCTGGAACTTCCATAGGTCATATTGAAGCTGCAGGTGCTTCCAAGGCAGCTGGGGTTGGGTGCCTGTGAAAAAATCCACATGCCATGCTGGTAAATCATTTGGCCATTCTAGTACAGAATTCCATACACATTACTACAAACCACAAAATATTTGTATACAATATTGTTTGACACCTTTACTTTATTGTTAATCAAATCAAAGATTATCTACTTTAAGAGATATCATAAACCTTTTTCCAAATCGTTTTCTATGTTGGTAAAGTGCACATAATCATGTACTAAACAAGGAAAAGCTGAAAATGAAGAACACTGGTAAAATACCTGGTTGCACTGAGGAGCTCCACAACCAACAGACTTGAAGGTGGTGGATTTGAGAGAATTGAAGACATTGGAAGAGCAGCCAACGCAGCCACTGCAAGGAACCCAAGCAGCATCACTGCTGGTATCGACAGCCATGAGCAGAGTCTGAGGAGGAGTTCCTATATTGGCCCTCACAATGTAGGTGGGGCTCTGAATGATCTGTCGTCCCGACGCAATGGGGACGATAGACTTCTTAGGCCGGCCGGCGAGGCTGGCCAAGAACTGGAGCCTGGCCTGGTCCTTGGCCAGCGTCTGAAGCATGTCCTCCTCCCATGAGAGTGTCTGTGCAGGTCTGAAGGGGGAGCATGGGCTGTAGACATGGAAGACTTGGAGATCAGAGCCGTGGTCGTTGGTGGCACTGCATTTGGGGTCTGGGGTGTTGAGGGCTTGGGCGGCTGAGAAGCAGAGGAGGGAGAGTGTGAAGAGGTAGGAGAGAGCTGCCATGGCTCGAGGTGTCGAGTGTCTTTGTGATGATTTATTGTGTAGGGGTGAGCTTACTTATATAGAGTTTGGAACATTGTTTAATCGTCTTTTCTACTTTAATTTTTATTGATAGGATATTTTGCAAATCTTTTTACTAAAAGGGCTCTAACTTTTACCGGTAAGTTTCCAATTTTTAATTCTTTTTCATTTCTTAAATACATCTAAACATCACTAGTATCCTATTTCTCAAAGGTTCTACCTTCAATACATCTAAACATGTAATTGGTAAGGTTAATTGACCTTAGTAATTCAGGAATACAAAGTTTCTGGAGTAAGTACGTACATCACCGTTCTTTGACGACGAAACTTAGGTGATAAATTTTGTTACTTAGGAGACGAAACTATTCCGTCTCTTGAGTGCATGTTTCCAGTAGTGGTTTCATCTTTGGCTATACTACGTGAAATACTAGTTAACCCGTAAAGGATTAAGTGTGTTTAAGGAATATTTATACCAGAACAATTTATTGAACTTATAAGAGAGAAAACAAGGTGCAAAAATATTTTTGAAACAGAGATCTTACATAAACTTGTTCTCTGATGAAAGGGTGGAAAGACAGATAGTGATCCCCTTTGAGTTGGGAATCAATTGGGGGATTAATATAGTATTACTGTTAAAAGCTAGTCATATAGTATGCTTAGTGGAAGGGATACAATATATACAATGTAGTGATGATGTAGATGGACTTAGTTAGTGGAGTGGAAGTGTTTGCACTGCTAGAACAGACTGTATTCCATTTTCTTGTTGTGGGCAGGGGGGCCTCTAATGACTTGTTTCTTTGTATCACTCGAACTAGCTAGAGCGCGCATAGTATAATTTTTTTTCCAAAATATCTTTCCACCCTTTGCACTCGTTTCAAATCTCTTATGCCTTATAGCTAGGGCTTGTCACACCTAAGAAATTAAGCAGCGAAGAGATTAGGAGCTTAGCTATTACTTGAATGATGGTTGAGGAGATGACACTTGCTTCATGTTCATCAAGTATAGAGTTGAGTAAAAGTTCTCTCGGTGAACTATGGCTCTTCCTTGTCTTCGACTTAAGTCCCAACAAAATTCACTTGATAACTATACTCATGATGCATGAATCTCCTCTCCTTTCTTCTAAACTCCATGCTAGCTATATGCGATCTATATTATTTCATATACAAGTTTCTTTCCATTCTTAGCAGCATTGTCATATTTACTTGAGTATTCTCGGCTTAACCAATATCGATCGTCCTCGATCTCTCTTGGTTCTCAAGCCAACTTGAGATGTTTTTTTTCTTTCGTTTACATGATTGCATGTAAACACATTTTAACACGTTGTATCCAGATTTGCATATATAATTCTCTGCTATAATGATAAATGCATATCGATGTATGTATGTAGCTCTCTAGATATCGATCGAGCTTGCAACTCCGATCCACCACATGTTACTGTCTCTGTAGATCTAATACAGTACGAATATTGGTCAGAATTGCATGCTCTTAGTCTCGCTCACTTACATGGAATAAAATGTATTGAATAAATGGAAATAGCTAGGTGGGTAGTTGTAATACTTAAATCATATATGACTAATTAACTTGTTAGTAAAATAAATAATCATTCAGCTAGCTATACTCGACTCAATCATGTATAACTATCTCTAATAGTGGTCTCTAGCTAGCCTTGAGCTTTCGACCAAAAAAATATTTTGATTTATATTGTGTATCTCTCCATGCCCCCGTGCGAATCTATCTCCATAATTCGAAAATGTTGCATGACATTACAATGTGTGGAGTTGGTAGATTGTTATTGAAATAGCTTTCTTTACAAATTAGAAAGATCTATGGTGAATGGTCCATAGTGTACTTTTGAGGCGTGGCTGTTTTGTTCCCGGATGAAGGAAAGGCAAAGTACATGCATGTTGTGGTCTGTGGTGCACACCACAAACGTTTTCATTCGGTCATCATCGAATCATAGTCTGGTGAGCTTGCACTACGAGACATGAATTTTCGCTTGTAATCGTTTCTTTTTCAATATGTTGTTTTTTGCTATTGCAAAATGTTGAGAGGTAAAGATCACTTTGTTGTATTTATGGGGAAATCTAGAAAGCTTCAGAAGTAATGAGACAGTGAGACATGAGAACAATTAATTAAGCAGCCTCTAGAAGTTTCATGTTGGAGAGAAGAGATCTCATATCAGAAAAGTGATAAATAAAATATAACATATATATGAGTGAATCATTTCTAATTGTACCGAGACATTTTGTAAATAAAACCCAACACCTTAAAGGTGGTTAAGTTGGGACAATATCGGTACAAGGATGATCCACGGGCCATGATTGTCGCTCGCACTTTGACATGGTATCAGAGCGGGTTTCTCTCCAGTTGCTTCACCATGAGCCCGGGTGCGTTCTTTCAGAGGCCATGGCTCTGATTTGGTTGTTTCGGAGTTTGGAGTTTAAAGTTGTTTCAGAGTTTGGTTTGGAGTTCTTTCAGAGTGGTTTCGGAGTTTGGAGTTTGGGGTTCTATCGGTTAGCCATGGGGTCTGGGTTCAGTTTCTTAATCAGTTTCACGTGCAGACCTAAAAGTTAGGTTGCACGTGAGGGGGAGTGTTGGAGAGAAGAGATCCCACATCAGAAAATTGACAACTAAAATATAACATATATGTGGGTGAATCATTCCTAATTATACGGAGACCTTTTGTAAATAAAATCCAACACCTTAAAGGTGGTTAAGTTGGGACAATATAGGTACAATGATCCATGGGCCACGCTTGTCGCTCGCACTTTGACATTTCAAGCTTATTTAAAAAGAAGAGGGAAAGGGAGGTCAGTAGAGGAAGAAAGAAACTTCCAGAAATAAGAAAGAAGAAGAGAGGCGGTTGAAGAATTGATTGATCAAATAAGCATCTAGATCATTCAAGAACTTCAGCAAGTCGATGAAGCTCTCTATAAATAGAGAGTTTGCCTCTCCTCTTGCATGAAACAAGTGGTGATCAAAAACAATCCTCAAAGCCTCTAAACCCATCTGCCCCGGCCCTTTTTAGAAAACTCCTCTAGGAAACTCTATCTAAAGAGAGAGAGAGAGAGAGTTGTAGTGTCTCATAGAGAGAGTTATGCTAGTTTGTAATCACATCTTTCTTCTAGTGAAATCCTTCTACTTGCTCGTGGTTTTTCCCCGATTTCTTTTTGGGTTTTCCACTTAAATCCTTGTGTCTTGTCTTTTACATTTTCATTTTGTATCTCAATTAAGTATTAACTTCCTCACATAGCTCCTAACACAAAACAAAAAGAAAAAGAAATTAGATTAACGGCACACACGCTACCAGAATAGAGTGTTTGGGCGACGAAGCAATTTCGTCGCCCTGTTAAAAAATTTCGTCGCCCAAGATCTTAGGGGACGAAGAGTCGTCGCCTAAGGTGTCGTCGCAAGAAGTCCGTCGCCCAAGATTTTAGGCGACGAAAGAAATCCCTGTCGTCGCCTAAGAGTGAGACCTTAGGCGACGACATAGGTGTCGTCACCTAAGAGTTAAGTTAAGGCGACGAAACACATTTCGTTGCCTAAACAGCCGTCATCGCTTAAGAGTCTCGCTCTTAGACGATGAAATTGGCGTTGTCGCCTAAGATCTGGACTCTTAAGCGACGAACAATTTTTCGTTGCTTAAAAGTCTCGCTCTTAGGCGACGAAACTAGCGTCGTCGCTTAAGAGACGAAAAATTGTTCGTCGCTTCAGAGTCTAGATCTTAGGCGTCGACGCTAGTTTCGTCGCCTAAGTGTTATACCTTGGGCGACGATACGTGTATATTCGTCACCTTATATTTTAAAAAAAAATTTAAAAACTCTTAGGCGACGAAAGTGGTATATTTCGTCTCCTAAGTGATCTTAAGAATACGAAATGGTGCAAAAGTCGTCGCCTAAACCTTTCATAGGGGACGAAAAATACCTTATTTCGTCGCCTGAAGTATTTTCTGTATTTTTTTATTTAGTTTTGTAAATTTTTATAAAATATAAATAATAACACAAAAAATTTCAAGAACAAAACAACAAATTTTTCATTACAAATTATCTAAATTGTTCATAAACGTACAAATATATAAATTTAGTCCAAAGTAAATTCAATATCATCTAAACCGATTATGAAATCCAATTCTTGTGGTTTCCGAAGCTGAGGACGTTCAGACGACGGAGGCAGAATAGGACACATCGGCATGGGAGGAGGAATTTGTCCTGTTGACTGAGCATATAGACAGTCTTGAAACCACTGGCCCAACTGCATCTAATGGTTTCCTGGGCTGCATTACGCGCTTCATTATACTGCTCCCGGACGTCTTCATAGGCACTCTTGGCGTCTTCATAGGCATTTAGGGCTGATGTGAAGGCTCTCCTGGCAGCCTCCTGTCGCTCCTGGCATTGTAGTCTCTGCTGCAGCCTCTCAACTTTTGACTGTAGTTGTACGTTGCTGTTTGTGGCTCCTTTCTTTCCTCCTTTGATTTGCTTCAGCTTTTGGTTTCCAACCCTGCCCATACACCGGTAGTAGAAGTTGTTTGTAAGGTATGGAAAAACCGTGACCATGATCCTCGCCCCGATGAGTGGTTCTAATCGGTCGATCCGGGACATGGCTTCAGACATATCCTCCTCCTGCATTTCCAGCCATGTCTCCGACACGTAATCACGCATCACATCGGACTCCGCCGACCTCATCCTCTCCTAATTAGAAATATTAGAAACAAATTATTAATTAACATTAAATAATACATATAAGTAAAATTAAAAATTAAAAGCGTGAGATAACTTACAAAATCCTCCTCGGATTGAGGATACACCTTATGGAACGTTCCCACAAACGGGTTAACCTCCGGATTGTCTCTCATCACCTCTTCCATGATTCAAGCAAACGGTTTCGAACCGGCATGATGGTTGGTCGTGTTGCGTTGCCGGTTTGCAGCGTTCTTCTGAGAGACGGCCTTGAAAGAAAAAAAATTAACCGTTAGTAAAATATTTATTTAATAAGTAATTTTTTAATAATTAAGTACGGTCTTAATAACTAATTAAGTAAATTATTTTTATCTACTTTTTTATGAGGGTTGTTGAATTCGACCGTCAGAAGTCAACGCCACTCGTGCTCCCTGTATTGGAACTCAAGAGGGGTACCCAATCTGCCATTCCCGTGCGCTTTCTAGTGGTCCCTCAGTTTATGCTTCCACTCCCTAAACCTACATATACGACATCAAATATTAGATATATATTTAATATAACATATAATTCACGACAATATTTTTCCCAACATACGTACCTTTGGGAATGTTTTTCTTCCAGCCATGGCCTCATCAACTCCTTGGACCCTTCGAGAAACTCAAAATATAATTGTATTTAACCGTTTGTTAGTCTATTTTCTCGAAAAGTCAACAACTTCATCACATAATATTATTATTGAGACTTTTTTAAAACTCACCGACATATCGTTATCGAGCTGGGTCTTCACGGAATCCGGGACGTCTTTCCATTCTCCCCACAACATAGGGCATTTAGCCATAATCATGGGTCCCGCGGCGTAGATGTACATGTTCCCCACGCTTGCTGATTCCGGTTCCCCATTCGGACCAACCCGGATTAAGACCTTTCCTAATTTTTTGACTAGCTTCTCCAGGGCCTTGCTGTTGACGTTGCCACTCTTATTCTTCTTCAGTTTGTCCCCGACGGCGCCTATGACATAATAAACCAAATTTAATATTAAAATCCGTCATTAAATATAATAATAATTCAAAAATCCTTGTAAATTTATTTACCTGAGGGTGATGCGGCGGAGTCGACGGATTCTGCCGGTGTCGACGCTCATTCCTTCCACATGACGGGATGAAGAGGTCCATCAAAAGGCGTGTAAAAGTACATCTCTTGAACAGTCAGGTCCGGGAGGAATGATAATATATTTCACTCCACATCAATGATTGGTATGGCCGGTACCGTCAACGGAAGCCATATAGTGGCCGGTACATGTGGCGCCGATGACCCATCACCCGAAACAGCAGAAGGAGTGGACACCTCTTCAGCGGATGGAGTGGGCCCCTGTGAAATCAAAGGCCTACGGAGTGCAGACAGGAAATCTTCCGGCTTCCCTGAAGAGGTGGAAACGCTCGGCCGCCTCTTCCCCTCTAGAAGAGTCGCATGTCTGGCAGACATAGTGTCCTGAAACATCTCATGTGGAGGGTTGCTTGCGGTTCCCTCAGACGAACCAGACGCTTGGCCCCTCGAACCCTTCTTGCTTGACCGAAAACTCCTCAACATCCTGTTTAAAATAAAAATTTCAATCAATAACCTAAAAAAATGCACAATAAATTACAATATATTAAAATAAAAATTTCAATCAATATTCCATAAATATACCACAAATATAATTTTAATTTACCACACAATTATCATTATTTACCAAATATTAACCACAAAATTACCACAAATATTCCATAATTTTTGAACAAAAATTCCTCAAATTTTTCCATAAAATATTGTACAAATTTTTCATAAAATTTCCATTTAATTTATCACAAACTTACACTTAATTTTTCACTAATTTACCACAATTTTTCCACAACATTATCACAATTTACAAAAAATAATCCACAATTTTCACATATTTTTCCACAATATTATCACTAATTTTTCACAAATTTTCAACAAAACTATCACAAAAAGAAGACTTTGCAAATTTTCAACTATAAGTTGCGAATCCGATTCAGGACTACTACAAAATCTGTGATAATGAGGTTCTCGTATAAACGGGGATTCAAACTAACTGAAGATTCAAAATAGTTCATTAAACTAAAACCTATAAACAGGGCTTCTTGTAGAACATTTTTTCTGAGCAACTAAGCAAAGCTACGGAAGAATTGACATGAAAAGAGAAATGGGTTTTGCAAAGGGTTACCTGGATCTTAGGGGCGCGGCGGCAGTGTGGCACGGTGACAGGGGCAGCGGCAGCTAGCGACAGATGAGAGGGAGAGGGAGGAGGAGGAGAGGGAGTGAGGGAGTGAGAGAGAGTGAGGGAGAGAAAGTTAGAGATTTTGCTTATAACATAAGTATTTCGTCGCCTAAGAGAGACCTTAGGCGACAACGGCCACATTTCGTCGTCTTAGAGATGAATGTAGAATATATATAGTACAAAAAGTATAAAGAAGAGGTAGGGGGACTAGACCAATACCTACCGACCTTAAGAATGAAAACATGACGCCCTAATGCTCAATTAAAACGATGATTCCATAAAACCTAAGGCTCGTAATCGGAATCATTCGATGAGTCCTCTTCGGTGTCAGAATTAATAATCTATGCCTTAATTTATCGTCAGAGTCTTTGTCTCTTTCTTCATTTTGATCAACATCAATAAGGGTTGACTCTTTACTAGTTCGCACTAAGCGACCTGCTGGAAAATTATTTTGGCGAATAGTAGAGACGTCAGGAATACCTATTGCGCTGGGCTCCGATACGCATCATCTTCATCCTCATCTCTGGTCACTCCAAGTGTAGCCGCCTGGTAAATGTTTCGAGGATGCACAAAGTTGACTACTTTCCACGTGCCACCCCTATAGAGGTCATCAAGATAAAACACTTGTTTGACCGATGTGGCAAAAACAAATGGGTCATCTTCATAAGCGCTTGGAGCAGTGTTCACCGATAATATTCCGTACTGATCGGTCTTCATGTTCTGCGGGCTATTATCAAACCACCTACACTTAAACAGGTGCACTGCCATGCGTTCCCCATACATGAGTTCCACCACTGAATGGAGAACACCGTAATAGTCGGGACCGTTCCCATCACCAAGAGCCATCACCCCTGAATTATGTGTTCTCCGTTTAGTGTCTCTCTCTTCATCTACAAATTGGACGCCATTCACCGTGCGCATGGGATAAATTCTAGCCCGTATTGGCTTCATCGCAAGAAGCCACAGTTTCTGTGACCAATTTGGGTGACCATCAGATTTGATCATGTCCATCTGTAACCAACCATTCAACTGTAAATATGGATAATATGCACTAAACGAAAAATTATTACATACATATTAAATTACGTACCCAGGAAAGAAAATAGTCTGCGAACGTCCTGTTATGGTACTCCAGATCACTATCAACTTCTGGACAATATAGATGCTCGTTTTTCTAGAATTGAACTTCAAGAAAATTAATCAATACCCACCAGTGGGCGATGGCCATCTCGTGTGGTCACATGTTGTATTCGCTTGACAATATTGCTCCACCAACTTAAACATCACTAGAAAGTATGGAAAGATTGAACTGCGGTGCACCTTCATGGTTTGCGGAGTTTCCTTCAACGCTCCTAAATACAACTTCATGTAGGTGACGTATTTGTGCGCAATATAGGCTTCAGCTATACTTCCTTCAGGTGCAGATTTATTAGCCACATAATCTTTGTAGTCTCCAAGTTACCTATAAATATAAGAATGCAAAGTGTTATGATTATTGAACATGTATATATGTTGAGGAATTTAGGTGATTAAAACGTACCTTTCCACGGGATACATCCAAGTGAAGTGTACTGGACAGGTAAGCAACAATTGCTTGGGAAGATGGATCATCAGGTGAGGCATGATATCAAAAAAATTTGGAGGGAATATCCTCTCAAATTTACACATGATATAAATGATGTCCTCTTTCATTTCCCGGAGGTCGGATTTTTTCACTTCCCGTGTGCCTAACTTCTGTAGGAATCTTGCCAACGCTATTAACGGCTCCACCACCTAACGAGAGCCACAAACCACAAATTATCATCAAATCCAACACAAATTTTTTAACTAACCAATTGACCGTTAAATTTTAACAAATTTAGCTTTAAAAATTAAAAAATCACCTGACTATTGAGGAACGGTCGAATGAAAACAGGGATGAGACGTTGTAGCAGGATATGACAGTCATGACTCTTCAAGCCGAACATCTTATTGTCCTGGAATTTCACACAGTTAGTTATATTTCCTGCATAGCCTGAAGGTTACCTCACACAAGTCAACCACCTGAAGATTTGGTTCTTCTGATCAGGCTTCACGGTGTAAGGAGCCTGAGGCATCTTTTTCTTCCCCTGTTTCAACCACATATGTTTTCTTATCTTCATATTCTCAAGATCAATGCGTGCCTTAGGACCATCTTTCGTCTTCCCCTCCAAGTTGAGCACTGTCCCACCACAGTGTCGCAGACATTCTTCTCTATGTGCATCACATCTAGGTAGTGTCTGATCAATAACTTACCCAGTACGAGAGTTTCCAAAATATGCTCTTATGTGTCTAGAATTTGTACATGTCGGGTCTTTCAGGTATTGAGGCCACAATGTCAGGATGATTGCTGAGCCACCCAAAATCATACTCATTAAGCACTGCTAAAATCTCTTCCCCCGTCCATCTATGCGGCTCCACACCTATTTCTACGGTCCCATAAAATGCCCCTGTATCTTCCCGCCATGGGTGATTATGTGGAAGGCGAGTACGGTGACCCATCCGGACTATCTTATTGCAATGATTGCTGCTCCCCTCCTCGCTAAGGTACTCTGGACAAGCCTTGTATCCCTTAACAACGCTGCCCAACAACATCACACGTGCAGGAAAATCACTGATGGTACCAACAACCATGGCATGCATCTAGAACATCTCCTGCTTGTAGGAGTCATAAGTGGGATGACCAACCTCCCAAAGGAACTTACACTCTTCAATCACCGGTCTCATATACACATCGAGACACTTTCCTGGATAACCGGGCCCTGGAATCAACAAGGTCAACATATTGTATTCCTTCATCATGCACATCTATGGAGGAAGGTTAAGGTACCAAAATCACCGGCCATATACTGTATTGAAGACTCATGTTGCCAAAAGGGTTGAACCTGTCGGATGACAGCCCAAGCCTCACATTTTCGACCTCTAACGCAAAATAAGGAAACTCCCTGTCTATATGCTTCCAAGCCTCCCCGTCAGCAGGGTGTACCATGGTGTCTTCGTCATGCAACTCCCTCTCAGCGTGCCATCTCATAGCTTTAGCTGTGTGTGAAGACATACAACCGCTCTAGCCTATCCCTCAACGGGAAATACCGAAGTACCTTCACAGGTTTTATGTTGCCTGGAGGAGTCCACTTATACCTGTCGGTCCCACATACCGGACAACGATGAAGGCCTTTAAGGTCATTCCCATCTGCATCTTTACCCCAGAACAGAACGCAGTCATATCTGCATGCATGGATCTTGATGTAGGAAAGCCCAAGATCTTTCAGGATACGACGGACCTTATGATGAGTGGTGGGATGACGATGACAGTCGGGCAGCAACGAAGCAACGTACTATAGATACCTATCAATAACATTCAGATCGATTTTTCCTCAACTTTGATCTGTATCATCTCCATCACACACTCAAGAATGGTCTTCTAAGAACCGGGATACAGAGGGGTCTGTTGGAAAGCAAGTAGTTTATTATACTTGTCAATACCAGCAGTGTTGATAGCTCTAGGGATAGCCTGCACCGACCTCTCAGGAATATACTGTCCTTGAGCACATACACCGCTCTCAAGAGGAAACATGTCTTTGATGAAGGCCGTTGTTGGATCGTTTGATGAACCACCCCTCTTATAAAACTGTCCATGATCATGCAGACCCCCTGATGATGTTTCACCGTGATATATCCAACATGTGTAACTATCCCAGAATCCGTTATTCTTCAGGTGCTCTCATACTGTCTCTATCGAAAATCGATGCATCTCGCTGCGAAACTGACATCTCTTACACGGGCAATAGAAAAGTGTACTCCTGCCAGCATTGTCCAACGCATATTGCACAAAACTTAAAACTCCTTTAGCATATCTTCTGTTCTATCTTGGAAGCGAAATTCAACTCTTATCTATATCCTGAAAAAACCACAAAATATATATATATATATATATATATATATCTATATATATAACAATTAATTAATTAAATTTCATATATACATAAAATCTCAATCAAATTCATTTATATATATATAATACTATACTACATGCAACAAATTATTAGTAACAAATTAATTAATTAACACATGCATATATATACTTAATTATTAATTAATTACATAACAATATTATTACATATATAAACTAATTAATTAACATATATATACATACTAAATAATTACATAATAACAATATTATATATCAACAACATATATATATATATATATACATCCATCATATCACAAAATTATAATCAACAACTTCATAACATCAACACAATATTATAAATTAATTAATAACAACATCATATATATATATATATATTCAATATAACATTGATCAAAATGTAAAAATATATCAACCAATTAATGCAACTACATCGAACACTAATTCATAATCAATGAACATACTCAAAATATTAATCGTTCAACTAAATCACATACTTAAAATCTATCAATTCAACTCAAATAAAACTCAAAAACAACATATATATATATATATATATATATATATCCACAAACTGAGTATGGACAGATTTCGACAACACCCAAAATTTTCTTTCCTTTTTTTTTTTCCCGAGTGAGCTGCTGTCCAAATCTGGGAATATAAGGACTCTTAGGCGACGAAACCGAAAAATTCGTCACCTAAAGTTAAAAAAATCGTCGCCTGAAAGGGTCACTCTTAGGCGACGAAAGGACGTCGTCGCCCAAAGTTTTCGGACCTTAGACGACGACATATTTGTCGCCTAAGAATGACCATCTTAGGCGACGACGGTTAGGTTTTAAGCGGCGAAACTTCCTGTCGTCGCCCAAGACTGGACCTTAGGCGACGAAGGAATGGCCTTGGGCGTCGATTTCAGTTTTCGTCGCTTTAAATTTTACCTTAGATGACGATTTTTGGCTCTTAGGCGACGACACATTTTTTCGTAGCCTAAAGTTCCTATTAGGCTACGAAATTTGTTTTCGTCGCCTTGTTTCGGCTCTCTTCGTCGCCCAATTGCCTTTTTTTGTAGTGACATATTGTTAGTGGTAGTTGGTGAGGTAACATGAGCGTAGCTAGCTAGGAGGCAAGGGGGTCAATTGCCCCCTCTCAATTTTTAAAAATAGTAATTAGTCTTAATTTGTATAGGATATTAATAAAAATGAAATATAAATTGACCATTTTTCAATTCTTTTTTAAGAAATCATTAATTAGTAATAATTAAAGAAATGAAATAAAAATTTATGCTATTTAAATACTTAATTAAATTAATATAAATCATGTCAATGGTTTCTTACCTTACTAATTAATCCCTACTTATATGTAATTTAATGTTTTAAATTTCATTTTCAGTTTTTTATTTATTTTATAAATAAGCTAAATGGAAACAACACATTGATGTGTATCATACAATGACGTACATTATGTCTGAAAAATAATATATTTTTCATTATCGTGCATGAAATTCTGAAAATCCAAATTTTATTCCAGATGAATTAATGATCTTTTCAAGAGTGCATGTTCATTTATGAATTGGTATAAAGAATATTGTTAAAATTAAGTTTGTAGTATTTTTAAGCAAAATCATGTTGTTGATAGAGAGTGACCGAAGATAATTTATTTTTTTATTAATCAAATTTGACCCTTATAAGTGAGATGTCTGACTACACCACTGTGATGTAAACTTCCGTTTAGAAGTTTAACCCACAATAGATATATACTAAATGGAGCTGGACGTTGTACCATCAAGATACTTCATTCTAGCATTGACTCAAGGCTTATCTTGACCATCGAGGGAGAAGGGGAAGGTGGAGGTACCTGTAGAAAACCCTAGGAAGAAAGAGTCATCAAGATGTAACAAGGTGTCTTACCGGGTTATGAAGTGTTTTTCTACTTAACTGCAAGTCAACTTACGCAATAACTCTTGCAATGTCGCTGCTTTTAGATTTCTATTAGACATACAACTATGCTTTTAAATCCCCGCTACTTCATTTGTGGGAAGTATATATAGTAACATCTGACTATCTAATAAATCATACTACTACATTAGAACCGGAAACTTACTACTGTAATTACTAAAGCTGTTACTACACTAGCTGAACAACTAAAAATCTGTTACTACATTTAATAGAGTTACAGTAGCAGCAACATTACAGCAAATGTGATAGCAGCTAAAATAATACATGGTGAGGCCTGATTTAATATGATTTATTTTTTATATGGTAAATTAAGTAAATTAAACAATAACACATGACAAACAGAAAAGAATTCGTCTTTATTTGTTAAAAATTTTCCTTATTTGTTTAACTACAACACGAGTGAGTTTATTTGTGTTTCAAATCTTTTTGAAGTATGCATATGTGATTTGCTAAAAGAAAACATTGAATAGTGAAAATTGTTTCTAAATTCTATATTTGGTTTCGGAGATTATTAGTATCATTTTCTATCTTGATCTCTAAAACTTCATAGAGAAATTGAAAAACATTTAGTATAATTAACTAACTTGACAACATATATACTTATGCATGAGACAAGATGATACGGTACCACCATTTTAAATTCTGTCACGTTCCATCCCGTCTATTTTCTGTACATAACCAGGACTAGATCAAAATTTCAATACGAAGTGCCCAGCCCTATAAACTACCAAGCACAAGTATAGTCCCTGAAGAAGCAAGGCAGTATATATTGGAATCAAACCCATAAGCCTATGTTGAAACAAACAGAGAATGCTTTCACCATTTTTTGTTGGGGAAATGAGTAGTTGTTTGATCACTATTCGTCGGCTAAAATATCGTCGGCAAAGCCTCGTCGACTATGACTTTAGCCGACGAAATAAAAGTGGTCGTCGGATATAGTTTAACACTTAACCGACGACTTATTTTTATATTTTTCGTTGGCTAAAGTAAAACTAAAGCCGACGAAATAAATTTTTGTCGGCCTCAACCTAAGACTTTGGCCAACGAACTATAAATATTTCGTCGGCCAATTTAAAACACTATAGTCAACGAAATTTACTATAAATCGTCGGCTAAATATTTAAAAAAAAATTAAAAATTAAAATAATATTGCCGACGAAATATAGTACATTTCATTGGCTAAATACTACTATAGCCGACGAATTAAGCCATATTTTGTCGACGAATTATGGTAAATTTCGTCGGCTATAGTACTTTTTATACTAAAAAAACACCACAAAATTACTAAATTACCATCCAAGCAAGCTGCAAATTACACAAATAATTTCATATAACCAACAACGTACACCATCAAAAGTAGTCTAAACGTTTTGCATTAAATTATTAATTTATAAATTGTTCATAAACTATAAATTATTAATCTATATCAGCGCCAGGAGGAGGTTGCTGTTGAGGAGGTTGCGGTGGTTGAGGTAGGGGAATATGCGTAGGCATGGGCGGAGCCAGAAGTCCCTGAAGCTGGGCAGCTGAAATCTCTTACAAATACTGGAACATCTGCTGCTGTGCCTGCTGTGTTGCATATACTGCCGCATTATACTCTTGTAAAGCGGCTTGGTGTTCCCGTAACATCTGAACTTCCCCCTCTAGCTGAGTCGTACTGCTGCTGGTCGAGGCTGCCTTTTTTGAAATCTGGGAGTGGTCTTCAGTATCCCCTCACCCTTCTTTCCTAGACCCCGGCAGTAGAAATTATTTCCTCGTGGTGAGAATGTTGTGCCCATGATACTTGCCCCAACCCAGAGATCCGAAGTGTCGATCCGAGACAAGGCTTCGGACATGTCTTCCTCTTACGTGTCTATCCATGTCTGCCTCACTATAGTAGTCATCACCTCGTCACTAGCCTGCCTCAACCTCGCCTAATTGGATAGGAAAAAATAATTAATTAACATTTTGAAATATATATAAATATAATTTAAAAAATTTGAAAACGTAAAACGACTTACAATATCCTCCTGGGCGTCAGGATATGCCTTCTCGTACGTATAGACGTACCAGTTGACTTCTGGATGTTTCCTGGCCGTCTCATCCATCAACGATGCGAATGGTTTAGAACCAGCATGATGGTTCCTTGTGTTGCAATGCCGGTTCAGAGCGTTCGCTCGGGAAACGACCTACAAAGGAAAAAAATTAGTAAAATATTTTAAAACGTACTAATTAATAACAATATAAGAAATTATTATTTTTAATTACCTGTTTATGAGGGTTGTTGAATTCTGATATCAGAAGCCAACGTCACTCGTACTCCCTGAATTGGAACTCAAGGGGCGTACCAGAACGTTCATTCCCAGTGGGTCCGTAACTCGTCCTTCCACTCCTTGTACCTACAGATACCACAATTTTTTTTTAAATATTATTAATTACACATATAATTTTGTTTTTTCATTAATTTTCCAACGTACCTTCCCCCATGCACAACGTCCGCCCAGGTGTTCCTCAGGTGTTGGGGAACGTCAAACCACACCTGCATTAAAACGTTTGTTAGTTTAGTTTTTCATAAATCAACAATGTAATACATAATATTAATTGTGAATTTTTTATACTTAACGACATTGCATTGTGGACTATGTCCTTAACCTCCTGTGGGACCTCGCCCCAGTCTGACCACAACATAGGGACTCTATCCCTAATAAGCGCTCCTACTCGGCCGGAATACATTCTCGTTTTCCCGCCCGATACTACGTTCTCATCCCCGTTAGTATCGATGAAGCGCTCCCTAAAATTATTATTTTATTTATTTAACTATAGCCGACAAAAAATTAGGCTATTCGTCGGCTATAGTATAGGGTTTAGCGGTTAGGGTATATGGTTTAGCCGACAACATATTAGGGTATTCATCGGCCAAGATAGTTTTAGCCGACGAAATAGGATGTAATTCGTCAGCTAAAACTATCTTAGCCGACAAAACATGATATAATTCGTCGGCTAAAACCATCTTAGCCGACGACATATGGCCTATTTCGTCGGCTAAAATCAAAAAATACATAAAAAAACAGGATGTTTATTGTAACCATACCAATTTCTTGTTCATATATCACCAAAATTAAACAAAATTATGAATTCAACAGCTTGTAGCATATAAAGCACATCAATTTGTATTACAATTTCAAACTAAGAAGACTCGTAATCGGAATAATCCGATGAGTCTTCTTCCGTGTCAAAATTAATTTCTGGCAAAATCTATGCATTTCCTCATCACAAGAGTCGTCGTCTGTTTCTTGATTTGGATCCACATCAATAAGCCTTGCGTCTAAATCACGAATTTGAACCGAACGACCCGCTTTAAAATTATTAAGACGAATTGTAGAGGAGTCAGGAATACCTATTGCACTAGGCTCTTGATACCCAACATCTTCTTCCTCGTCTTCAACCTCTTCAAGTGTAGCCGCCCGCTAAATGTTTCGAGGGTGCGCAAAGTTGACTACTTTCCACGCGTCACCCTTAACAAGGTCATCAAGATAAAACACTTGTTTTACCGATGTGGAAAACGAACGGGTCATCTTCGTAACAGCTTGTAGCAGTGTTCACCGATAAAATCTCGTGCTGATCTATCTTCATGCTTTGCGGGCTTCTAGTATCAAACCATCTACACTTGAAGAGGTGCACTGTCATGCCTTGCCCATAAACGAGTTCTATCACAGAATCGAGAACACCATAATAGTCAACTCCATTCCGCCCACCATGCGCCATCATCCTAGAATTTTATTTTTTCCGTCTGTTATCTCTCTGTTCACATATAAATTGCACGCCATTCACCTTGAACATCGGATAAACTCTTGACATTATCGGCTTCATCGCTAGAAGTCTTAGTTCGTGTGACCAATTTGGGTGACCATCAAATTGAATATGGTTCATCTGCAACCAAATATTCAATGTATTGTAAATATGAATAATTATGTAATGAATGAGTCATGAATAAAAATAAAGAATTACATACCGAATTCCTTGTTGTGGTAGTCGAGATCACCTTAAATGTCTGGACAGTATAAATGGATGTCTTTCCAGTATTCAACTTCTGGACAATTAATCAATACCCACCAATGGGCTATGACTAGCTCATGTGGTTGCAATTTTTAGGAGTCTGGCAAAATTTCATAAACTTCAACATCATTAGAGACTATGGAAAGGTTGAACTTCGGTACATCTACTGGTATGGTTTGTGGAGTTTCCTTCAACGCTCCTAAATACAACTTCATGTAGGTGACGCACTCGTGCGCAATATATGCTTCAGCTATACATCCTTCAGGCGCGGATTTATTAGCCACATAAGCTTTGTAGTCTCCAAGTTGCCTATATATAAATAAATTGTTGTAATATGTTATGATTATATATTAAACATGTAAATTATGAATTTAGGTGTAAAAAACATACTTTTTCATGGGATACATCCAAGTATAGTGTACTGGACGGTAAGCAACAATTGCTCGGGAAGATAGATCATCAGGTGGGGCATGATGTCAAAAAAATTTGGAGGAAATATCCTCTCAAATTTACACATGATATAAATAATGTCCTCTTGCATTTATTGGAGTTCCGATATTGTCACTTCCCGTGTGCATAACTTCTGGAAGAATCTTGACAATGCTACTAACGGCTCCACCACCTGACGGGGAAGGAACGATCGAATGAAAATAGGGAAGAGACGTTGTAGCAGAATAAGACAGTCATGACTCTTTAACCCGTACATTTTATTGTCCCAAATGTTTACACACCGGGCTATATTTTTCCTGCGTAGCCTGAAGGATACTTCATATAACTCATCCACCAGAAAATTACGTTCTTTTGGTCAGGCTTCACGGTGTAAGGAGTTTGAGACATTTTTTTCTTCCATTCTTTCAACCACAAATGTCTTCGTATCTCCATTTTTTAAGATTAATGCATGCCTTCAGACCGTGTTTCGTCTTCCCCTCCAAGTTCAGCACTGTTCCCACCACACTGTCGCACACATTCTTTTCTATGTGCATCACGTCTAGGTAGTGCCTAATAAACAACTTACTCCAGTATGGGAGTTCCCAGAATATGCTCTTATGTGTCCAAAATTTATACATATCGGGTCTGGCAGGTATTGCCGTCACAATATTGGGATGATTGCTGAGCTGCCCAAAATCATACTCATTAAGCACTGCTAAAATTTCTTCCTCCATCCATCTTCTAGGAGGCACACCGTTTTCTACAGTCCCATCAAATGCATTGTCATCGAACCGCCATTCGTGATTATACGGAAGGGGAGTAAGGTGACCTAATTTGCATATCTTGTTGCAATGACTACTGCTCCCCTCATCGCTAAGGCACTATGGACAAGCCTTGTATCCCCTAACAACGTTGCCCGACAACATCCACAGGCAAAAAAATCACTGATGGTACCAACAACCATGGCATGCATCTGGAACATCTCGTGCATGTACTTGTCATAAGTGGGATAACCAACGTCCCAAAAAAAACTTAAACTCTTCAATCAAGGGTCTCAAATACACATTGAGACACTTCACTAGATAGTCGGGCCCCGGAATCAACAAACTCAACATATTGTATTCCTTCTTCATGCACATCCATGGAGGAAGGTTGTATTGAAGACTCATGTTGCCAAAAGGATTGAACCCGTCGGATGAGAGCCCGAGCCTCACATTTCGGACCTCTGACGCAAAATGAGGAAACTCACGGTCTATATGCTTCCAAGCCTCCCAGTCAGCAGGGTGTATAAGGGTATCTTCGCCATGCAATTCCCTATCAGCGTGCCATCTCATAGCTTTGGCCGTGTGTGATGACATGTACAACCGTTCCAGCCTATCCCTCAACGGGAAATACCGAAGTACCTTCACAGGTTTCCTATTGTCTTCAGGAGTCAGCTTATACCTGTCACTCTGACATACCGGACATGCGTCAAGGTCACCAAGGTCATTCCCTTCTGGATCTTTACCCTAGAAGACAACACAGTCATATCTGCATGCATGGATCTTGATGTAGGAAAGCCCAAGATCTTTCAGGATACATCGAACCTTATGATGAGTGGTAGGAAGACGATGACCATGGGGCAGCATCGAAGCAGTGTACTATAGATAGTCATCAACAGCCTTCATGGTCGATTTTGTCTTAACTTTAATCTTCATAACGTCCATCACACTTTCAAGAACCGTTTTCTGACACCCGGGGTACACAGGGGTCTGTTGGAAAGCAAGTAGTTTGTTGTACCTATCAATACCAGCAGTGTTGACAACTCTAGGGAAATGCTGTACCGGCTCAGGCATATACGGTCCTTCAGAGCATACACCGCTCTCATAAGGAAAAACATATCGTCGATGAAGACCGTTGTTGGATCGTTGGATGTACTGCCCGTCTCAGAAAATTGCCCATGATCATGCGGACCCCCTGATGATGTTTCACCGTGATATATCCAACATGTGTACTTCTCCAAAACTCATTACTCTTAAGTTGTCAAACCTTGTCAATTACAAATCGATGCATATCGCTGCGACACTGACATTTAGTGCACGGGCAATTGAAAATTGTATTCCCTTTAACATAATCCATCACATATTCAATAAAACTAATAACTCATTTACCATATCTTTTGTCTCATTTTGGAAGCGAAATCCAACTTTTATCCATATCCTAAAAAGATAACATAATATATATGTATAAACTATAATTAATTAATTAAATTTTCAAATCATTTAGTATTCTATCTACAGTTAACGTACAATTAATTAATAACAAATTAATAATTAACACACATATATACTAATTACTAATTATATAACAATATTATATATATATATCAATTAACATCAATCATAATCAACACAATATTATAATTAAATTAATTATATATATATAATTAATTATAATATTGTGTTGATTATGATTGATGTTAATTGATATATATACATATATAGCTACTACTACTACTTATTAATAACAACAACTTCATATATATTATCAAATCAAAATCGATCAACTCAATCACACTCAAAATCCAATAATTCAACTCAAATTAAAACTACAAATCAATATATATAACTCAAATAAAACTCTTAAATCAACTCAAAATCAAGATATATGCACATATACGTACCTATATATATAGCTCCACAAACTAATTTTGGACAGATTTCTACGACACCCAACAATTTCGACAACACCCAAACTTTTTCTCTCAATTTTTTTCAAATGAGCTGCTGTCTAGATCTGAAAATATATGGACTTTTAGCTGACGACATTACATATTTCGTCGGAAAATAAATTTCGTAGGCTAAATTTCTCACTTTAGTCGACGATTTTTTTTTCGTCAACTAAAGTAGACTTTAGCCGACGAAAACAACTTTTATCGGCCTATTTTTTTTCGTCGGTTATAATGTTTATGCTGATAGTGGATATCAAATCATGAATGAATAAAACCACAATGTATTATATAATGAGTGTCATTTTCAGTATCATTATACTATGCATTGCAGCATTACTAGTGTGGTAATGTTTCATAGTTTCACTAGTACCCTGGCTGGTCACTGACCAAAAGATGCTCTGGAATGTAAAGGGGATATCATCCCCATTTATTCCACTGTGATTTTTAAACTGTTTTGCTTAATTTATTGCCTTATCAAACCCATATCAAGATTGTCAGCTTTATGACCAAAATGGCTCGATTTCAAGAGTTAACAACGTTTAGCACCATCAGTTCATCACCATATCATTCCAAATCTAGATCTATTTTGACAACCTTACTTTGCATATGTATAAATTTTACGATATTATTCAAAGTTGTTGAACTTGAACATGGGCGTAGTTTCATTTTCATATGTTTGATTTGGTTTTAGTCATTGGATGATATGAATGAGAATGTTTGTTACATCCTATGTGATTAGTTTCAATTAAACAAAAATCTCGATCTGATTATTGAAGTTTTGATGTAGAACGAAGGGGGTCGCTTTTCGACGGAAAATAAAAATTGGAGAACCGTTCAATCGTGGCAAATTATTTACGGATATCTAAATTCGTTGGGCTTACAGAAGACTGTTTTAATTATTTTTCGAGTTTTATTTTTATTATTTTGTTTTGGACTTTATTATATTTTAATCCATGAACTTTTAGGTTTCATTCTTAGTTGTCTTAGGGTTTGTTTGCTTCTATATAAGGAGTCTCTATCAGTTGTATTCGTTAACCTTGATTTTTTAAAAAAACCTTTGAGTTTATCTCAATTTCTGGTGGATTCCAGAATCTCTCGTGGATTCGAGATCAAAAACAGATTGATTCTAATCTCCTATTCTTTTACTTTCCGTTCCATCAAGTTTAAACAAACTGAGAATCTCTGTCCAAGAATATGTGAATAGTTGCCATAGCCAAGAAAATAAAAATACGGTCAAAACGAGCAGATGGAGAAAGGGAAAGATGAGAAAAGGAGATTATCTTTTCTGGAACGGAGCATATTTTGTATCTTTCTTTGTTTCCTCATCCTTCACATTGAACTGTCTGACCTGCCAGAAATATATAAAGCCAAATGAAATTTAAATACACAGCTCCAAATACACTTCTAGCTGCTCAGTCATCCTCAGTCATCAACTTATCTTGGGTATGGCAACCCTAAACCCTAAAGATGAGCACATCCACTGTTTTCCTCCTCTATAGCCGCTGAGAGATTTCATTTCTATCACATGATGGGACTACCAAGGGTAAGATACGGACTACCAAGCTTGTAATATATCTTGAATGTTCGGTGGTTCCGATTGTCGATTATGGGATATTTGTTTCAAAACTACATTCCAAAACCTCTATGAACTCCCCTTCCCAGCTAATTCATAAAACAGATGCCCTTTACCAACATGCAGTTCGCTTTTTTTGTCACTCACAAAGTTTTTAAGAAAGCTGAAGCGATGGTTGATCTTCAGATCTTGAAAGTCAGTGTCAGAGGCGAAAAAAGGGCCTGGCATCTTTTTTTTTTTTATAAAAAAATCCTCTTTTGAATTTCCCAGAAATACTGATAGACAGTGGAACTAGAAGACATAATTACTGGGATCAAAATTCAAGTGAGCCAATACATTACTATTTCTCACTGGCAAAAGGAATATTATCAAGTCATTTAAATATTACAGTGGTGATATATACCACTGATTGATTGAATCTTAGTAAAAAGTAGGATCCAATGAACATCAAACATCAGAAACATCGGACACAAAGTAGCCATCCTTTTTAGAATGCCAATTCCTTGGAGTCATGAATTTACATTTGTTTTGTTTAACAAGGGAAATAAACGATATTTAAACACTTTTTGACCATGTAGTTTTGCTGACACGTGAATCAGTAGAGAAATTAATCTTTGAGTTAAAAGGACACACCCTTTTCTAACATGTGTTCTTTTCCTTGTTCGCAGCACAGAGGACAGAACCTGCGTATTACACCAGGTAAATTTGGGAAAGTAGAAAACTGCGCAGAAAGCACTAAGCAGTCGATTAAAAAAACAGAAGAAAGTATCTTCCAAAACCAACCTGGGCTCCAGACGTGAGTAAACTAGTATAGAAAAACATTATGATGTTATATTGAGGACAATTCTTTGTCTGTAGTAATGCAATGTGAGGTAAAAAACAAACTGAAAATAAGAAAAAACGAACTAGTGCTGCAGAAGTGCAGCAGGATTTTTCTTCTTTCCTATCATTGAATATATTAATGTCACGGGAGCTTTACAGCAAGGTCTCTTGCCGACATGCAGTATTTTTCCTATAGAAAAAGATTGAAACTTTTTCGGGTCTTAAATCACTCACTCAATGAGTGCTAGGGCAACATGTACGTAGTGGCTTTAGGAAATCAAATCCCATCAGGATATTATTTGTACCCCAGAAATCTACATAATTCGTAATAACACGATCAAATTCAGTCGATATATACCAGCTTAGCCACGAGGGGTTAGTAGGAATGATCATAGTTGTTACAAATGGGGTTTGCTTTTACGAGTTTGTATATAGGGTTTTGGACAGATACCAGTGTTTCGAGTCGGAGTCTGAGCCGCAAGGTTTCGGGGATTTTTCCGGCCATCAGAAGGGAAAAACTTCGATTCCTCTAGTTTGGTTTTACTGCTGACCCCCTTCTTCAGCGGGTGTTGTGTTGAAGAAGCAGTGATTTGAAAATCATTGCATCTAATCTTATTTGGATTGCAAAGCAAAATCTATCTCATTTCATAACCTAAGTTGGCCTTTCCATTAATAAACATAACGCACAACCGTCGAGTTTCAGGCTCTATGGGTTGTCTGCTGGGTGGTTGTTGTGTATGTTAAAGTGGACTTTGTGCATAGTCCTGTAATGGTTGTGGCTCTTGCAGCTAGGTTGGTATGTTAGTTGGCGGTACAATATTCGGTCACTCCTATCTTCATGTCCAGGCTCCAGGTTTGTTCAAGCATATCGTGAGGCCAATGTCTTGGCTCACAAACTGGCCAAAAGGCCTTATTATCTTTCTTAGATGTTCGTTGATATGGATCAATTCCTACCAATATCAGTAACGTTGTTACTGAACTTGTATGATCTATTCATCAATAAAAGCTCCTCGTCCTTCTCTCAAAAACAAAAAAAATATAAAGAAAAAAAACATAACCAACATGTAACACCGTGACCCAGATGTTAAAAGAAAAAGTTAAGAATCAAGGACTCTTTCGTAAACGAAATAGGAACTGCAACAAAATAGTGACTATTTACTTTCACCACTAGTCGTCGCCAAGAAACGAAGATTCCAACCAAAGAAACTCAGCCCTCTTCCATTGCTCTGACTCGATTAGGAGCCACCCACCTGGTCAGGAAGTTACGCATTACGACTTCTCTATGCTGGTTGTCGTCGCTGAACGTCGTTTAGAAAAGGAGTTTCGACCGGATGAGTAAGAAACGCCCGTTTCGTGAGAAGAGTAGAAAAATCCTAGTTGCTCTCACTAGTGGATTTGGGCTCTTAAGAGATGGATTATTTCTGTCGGTTAAGCTAATTATTTCGACTGTCAAGATCCTAACGGACGGAAATTCCGTCGGTTAAGATCTGTCGGCTAAGACGCGTCGGTGAAGATACTAGCCGACAAAATAAAATATTTCGTCTGCTAAGGTACAACTTAGCCGACGGAAAATATTCATCCTGGCCGACACAATTTTTCGTCGGCAAACAGTATTGCCGACAGAATTATGTCGTCGGTTAGGAAATCGTCGACTATAGATATATCTTAGACGACCACAAAATGCTTCTTTACAGACGGAATATTCCGTCGGCTAAGAAGCACTATCTTAACCGACAGAATGTTTTCGTCATCTACGACATAGCAGACGAAAAAGTTTACTCTTTCAAACGAAATAGTTCGTCGACTCAGATTGTTAACTCTTACTCGACGGAAATTCAATTTTTCCGTCGGAAAAAGTGAGATCATTGTCGACGGAAAATGGTTTCTTCCGTCGACTAGGACTATACAAATATTTGTTTATTTTTTCATTTATTCTTTTTGATTTTGAATTTAATTTTTCTTTTCATAAATTGTTATTTATTTGTGTTGATTTTTAATTTATTTACCGATACAATTCATAATATAATATGAATTTTTGTTGTTATAGAAATAATTATAATATTTAAACTTAATAATAAATTATTATTAATATAAAAATTATACATTAATAATTAAAATTGTTCATACATAAATAAAATGTTTATACATTTAAAAAATCATCGACGTCAAAGACCGAAGAAGATTGTAGAGGAGGAGCTGAAGACGACTGTGAAGGAGGAGTCGTAGAAGGCTGAGGAGGAGGAGGAGCTTCTATACCTAAGCGAGAGAAGATGAAATCCATCCGTTTACTTCGGTCATCTTATCGTCATACCACGCATTTCTTGCCTCAGCGTGCTTAGTCCGCTGCTTTCAATGCTGGACCTCCCGTTCAAGTCGGTATGTGACACTACCAGGATAAGCACTTTAGCCGACGAAATTCTTTCGTCGGCCTGTTCACAATTTTCGTCGGCTATAACCTTAGCCGACGACACGTCGTCGGCTATAATTCGTCGGCTATGCTTATAGCCGACGAAATAAAGTTTGTCGTCGGCTATACTCCAAACCTTAGCCGACGAAATAATATAAAAAATTCGTCGGCTATAGTCCAAACCTTAGCCGGCGAAATAATATAAAAAATTCGTCGGCTATAATCCAACACTTAGCCGACGAAATAATATTAAAAATTTGTCGGCTATAATCCAACACTTAGCCGACGAAATAATATTAAAAATTTGTCGGCTATAATCCAACACTTAGCCGACGAAATAATATTAATATTTCGTCGGCTAAAGTTTTAAAATTAAAAATTAAATAGAGAATAGCCGACGAAATTAGCACACTTTCGTCGGCTATGATACTTTTAACCGACGAAAGTGTGCTAATTTCGTCGGCTAAAGGTTGTTGGAAAAAAAAAACTAGCATAGCCGACGAAATATGGTAAATTTCGTCGGCTATAGTACTTTTTATACTAGAAACCCAAACAAAATTTATACATTACCATCCAAGCAAGCTGCAAATTACATAAACAATTTCATAACCAACAACAACACACCATCTAAAGTAACATAAACATTTTGCATTAAATTTTCAATTCATAAATTGTTCATAAACCTAAAACTTAAATTAATATTTGTTCATAAACCTAAAAAACTAAATAAATAATTGTTCATAAACTTAAAAAACTAAATGAAATCGATATCGTCTAAATCAATATCTGCTCCAGGATGAGGTTGTTGGGGAGGTTGGGGAGGTTGCGGCGGCTGAGGTAAGACAATAAGCGGGGGCATGGGCGGAAGCGGAAGTCCCTGCTGCTGTGCAGCTATAAAATCTTGCATGTACTGGTACATCTGCTGCTGCTGTGTCTGCTGGGCGGCATAGACTGCTACCTTGTACTCCTGTAGAGCGGCAGTATATGCTGCTTGGGCGGCCTCTCTCGCGGCAGTATATGCTTCTTGGGCGGCCTCTCTCGCGGTAGTATATGCTGCTTGGGCGGCCTCTCTCTCGGCAGTATATGCTGCTTGGGCGGCTTGTTGTTCCCGTAACATCTGAACTTCCGCCTCAAGCTGAGTCGTTCTGCTGCTGGTCGAGGCTCCTTTTTTCTGAAACCCAAGAGTGGTTTTCAGTACCCCCTCGCCCTTCTTTCCCAGGCCCCGACAGTAGAAGTTATTTCCTCGCGATGGGAAGGCTGTGCCCATGATCCTGGCCCCAATGCTGAGATCTGAACTGTCGATCCGGGACATGGCTTCGGACATGTCTTCCTCTTGCGTGTCAGGCCATGTCTCCCTGACTATAGCAGCCATCACCTCGTCACTAGCCTGCCTCACCCTCGCCTAATTTGATAGGAAAAAAAATTAATTAACATTTTAAAATATATATATATATACATATAATTTACTAAATTTTAAAACATAAAACGACTTACAATATCCTCTTGGGAGTCAGGATATGCCTTCTCGTACGTATAGACGTACTGGTTGACCTCTGGATGTTCCCTGGCCGCCTCCTCCATCAACGATGCGAACGGTCTAGAACCGGCATGATGGTTCCTCATGTTGCGTTGCCGGTTTTGAGCGTTCACCCGGAAAACGGCCTACAAAGGAATCAAATTAGTAAAATATTTTAAAACGTATTAAATATAATTCAATATAATAAATAATTATTTTTAATTACCTGTTTATGTGGGTTGTTGAATTCCGATATCAGAAGCCAACGCCACTCGTACTCCCTGAACTGGAACTCAAGGGGGGTGCCGGAACGTTCGTTCCCATGTGTAGTCCAGTGGGTCCGTAACTCGTTCTTCCACTCCTTGTACCTGTAATACGCAAAAAAAATATAAATATTTTAAATTATACATAGTTTTTTTTTGTCCTTAACTTTGCAACGTACCTTCCCCCGTGCACAACGTCCGCCCAGGT